>JAIEZT010000068.1:19798697-20275854 GCA_019594935.1 Periophthalmus modestus | reverse complement strand
TGAAGAATGGTCAATGTTTTTTGCACGCGACTTGTGTTATGAATAGATACAACCCATTTTCACTAACCATTTTGAAAGCTTGTCACCAGGGGAACCTGGGTTGGTTCAGAGCCTGAGCCGTAGTCCCGAGGTCTGGGTCGTGTCACCTGTGCTGTGTTGACTTGGCATTAACGGGTCGGAAACACACACACACACACCCTCACTCACAACAAGATTTCTCCAAGTGGTGAACAGTGAGTTTATTGTTTTAACACTAGAAGTCAAGGGAGGGGCACATACTGTACAGACAGAAAAAAAACAAGCTATAGGGTGCAACTTTTTGTTGGGTGTGTAGAAAATATCAAGGCAAGGCAGGTTTTTTGTATTGCACAATTGGTACACAAGTAATTCAAGTGCGTTACAGAATAAGAAAGACATTAAAATCACAATACAAACACATTTTAAAGAGGAGAGTGCGGGGATGACAATCACAAAACTGCTTCTTTCAAATCTATGTTGAAAGGTTTGGAAATTAAGTCTATGATTTGTAATTGCTTTTAAGAATCTATTTTGTGATGTGTTGAAATGTCTGTGTAACGTAATGTAACTGTGCTGCTGTCTTGGCCAGGACTCCCTTGAAAAAGAGATTAGTAATCTCAATGGACTTTTCTGGTTAAATAAAATTAAAAATTAAAAATCTTTCAGTCATCTGCACAGCTAAACAGAACCGTTTGGAGCGTGGATTTAAACATTGCCTCTGTAGTTTGTCTGCATCTTCAGGGAGACTGTTTCAGTTTGTAGCTGCATAAAACTGACTCTGGGACCAGCAGGAGGCCGGTCCCTGAAGTCCTCAGAGTGTGAGATGGTTCATGTGGCTCTAACATGTTGGGAGATGTTCTTTGGTGTGCTGGTCCATGGAGAGACTTGTTTCACACAGAGCTGCTCTAAAGTCTCTGAGCCACAGGAGCCAGAGACACAGGACACATGAAGTACACAGACACACATGTGTGTTTGTATTTATTATTACAGATGGAAAAAAATGTGTGTCATGTCTTGAATTGAACACCTTGTCAAAGTAACTACCGTTGAAACCTTTGTCACTATGGAGCACAACTGAATGAAAGAGGGACTAGACCAGGGGTCAGCAACTTTTAACACCCAAAGACCCATTTAGACCTGGTTTCCACGGAAAAAAACAAAACACTCGGAGCCGCAAATACTGGCGTGAGCAACACGGCTCACACCAGTATTTGCGGCTCCCACGAGTGTGATACTTATTTTGTGGTCAAAAATAATAAAATATAATTTTATTTTAATATTTTAAAATCACAATAATCTCCCAATTTAAACTACAATTTAAAAAAGAACTAACACAGAGTTTCAATTAAATACTTATAATTTATTTTGTAAGTATTTAAATGTCTACACATATTTAGATCACCATGTTGTCCTAAATTGTTTGGGAAATTCACCAAAAACAATGTTTAAAAAAATGTTTCATTAGTTTCAGTTTTGTTTTTGACACTCCCTTTGCTCCAGATGAAACGACTGCACATTCATCAGGTTTGTGAAGTTATTGTGTATTATTATGGATCCTACTTTTGTATATTTATGAGAAATTGGGCATTGAACAGAATGTTACATGTTTTTGATGAGGGAACAAAATTATAACATGACAGAAAGCTTCAAGAAGGAAATTTTATATAATATCAAGTTTTTAATGAGTTTCTTTATTAAGTCCTACATTGGAATTGGATCTTGGATTTGTCTTGAAGTTTTTGACCCAGTTTGACTCGTGTATGAAGGCATGTGCTTTAAAAATATTGCAATATCGTTGTCACAATAGTGCATCTTTTTCTCATGTTATGCAGCCCTAAAAACGAAACAAAAAATTTCCTCAAAACTTAAGCGAACGCTCCAATCACAGCACACCTGATTGTGAAATTGCAATGTGTCTGTTTTGCAGCTCTAACTCCAATTTAATAAAAGAATAGCTCGAATAACAACAACACACATACTACGCAACTAGACAACCGAGAAAGTTGAGTGCTCAAATTTCCAGCCGCAGTTATCGCTAATAAACAGCATTTATTTCCAAATCTCCAAACATTTTCCATGGCACCTTTCACTTATAATGAGCTCAGGGTTTCCTCCATCCCATAATAATTACCGTGAAGGATGTTTGGGCGCGGACCATTCTCCTCTATGGGCCGTGCCTCGTTAATGTATGTGTTGGGCTAGCTTGCACCTGTAATTAAGTGTCACTTGATAAACACACAAACACTAATAATGCTAGCAGGAGCTTTAGCGGCCGGGATGGAGCTAGCATAGCCCATCCATCACTGTCCCTAATGAGCCACCGTACAGACAGCTCCGCGGCTACATTCACTCTTATTATTCGCTGTGATAGCCTCCGAAAGCGTAGCGACGTTATAACAGGCCGGATATAGAAATGCAGAGGACGTTAGCGTGCGGGCGTTACGGGAACGGTTCTGTCCGGGGTTCTGTTAGAATCAAGTGATAATCTAAATACATTAAAGAGGGAGTATTATGCAAAAAAAAAAGCTTTCTACCATGTTATAACACTGTTTCCACATTAAAAACATGCCTGAAGAGGTTTTAGATGTCATCCATGTTTCAGTCATTTAGCGATCTCTCACAGGGCCTATTCAAACTCTGTCCAATGCTCCGCCTAAAGGCCTAAGTCGCCCAAGCTCCCACACCACGACAGTTCTCTATAAATATGCAAAAACATGATACAAAACTACACAGCGACTTGACAAAGCCCGCCGACTGTGTTGTGATAGCGCTCTGAAGGTGGAGTGACTTAGCACAGAGAGCAAGACTTACAAAACCAAAGTGAATATGCTGTTTTCTGCAGATATACCATTTTCAAAAGAAGAAAAGGTAACATGATGATCTAAATATGTTAAGTGTTAGCTGTTAATGCCCCATAGAAGTAAAATACCTCCTCTGTAATCAAATACAAATAGTAATCAAGACAAAAAAAGTGCCCAAATATATACATTTGGTGGGTTTGGTGATGTCTGAATTTGTCTGCGTGATACTGTCAAGAAGCAAGCAGATCATGGCTAAAGTCTTGACGTATCGTATTGAAATATAAAATACAGAAAAAAAAAAAAAAAATGGTAATAAAAAAAAAAAAAAAAAAAAAAGGAAAATATTTTAAACTCTGGAATTTTGCTTCAATAGACTGATGGTGTGGGCGCTTCACCTTTGACCTCTACCCAGCCCTCTATGCTGCTCTGTGATTGGTCTGAACCACCACAGCAGGAGCCTCGCCAGATTGTGAGTTTGTGAACTTTTTACAGTTTAAAATTTGCGTTCTCTGTTCAGACTTCCTCACATCCTTGTCTCTCCTTAATCGCTCTTTGCTCTCATGTTTGCATTTTGGTCAAGAACATTTTACCATTAGCACAAAGACTGAAATAACAGACAGCGGCGGAGATGGTGGGGGGACAGGAGCAAGACTCGCAAAAATCGTCGATATGACATCAGTAGAAGTTCACGTGGGTACTCTGGGCGGGATCGACATTGACGTTAGCAAGACCCTCCACCAGAAAACTTACACACTGCCCCTTTGAGTTTTGACACTGGCCTAACCCCAAACCACCACTACTTTGTCCATACAATACAAGAACTTTGTCCAACACCAGCCTCCAACATTCCCCATAGTTCCAAGTACTCTATAACATCCATTACTTCACAAATATCGGCACTGCTCCAGCCATACTTATTTCATATTTTATATTTTTTCCTTCTCTGTCAGTCTGAACGCCACAGTTGTCAGCTGATAACGCCATAGAAAGTTACATTTGACAAGCGCGGCCCACCATCCAAGTTCAGTCCCCTACGAACGGGGTAGGTGGCCATATCACGCCTGTCAACCTATTGTGTTTTAAACCTTTGTAGAACGGTAATTTTATGCCATTAAAAGTGCCAAAGGGGGGGAATAAAAGAAAAAAGTAGTGCCGTGTAGTGGGAGGTTGAGTTTCCTGGCTTCTTGTTCTTTCACGCCTTGATCCCTAGCCACTTTTGTCACAGCTAACTTTTGGCATTTGTTGAAAGCTTAAAGACCGGTTGGGAGCGCTCTAGCCGTCATAAGTCAATCACGTTGGCTGGAATTAGGGTTGTCAGGTCCGACGCGGTGAGTGGGAGAGGGGAGGGCACTTTTGTTGTCAGATTTTGTGCATACATTAACGTGCTTACAGTAAATACGAGCCGGCGTGGGAGGGAAAATTGAAACTTAAGAGTAGTGAATGGGGATTAAAAACATAATTAAAAGTTGGTAAGAGCAGGCTTGTCAGTCAAACGTGTGGGCCTCTTTAAAAGTGTTGGTTAGAAGTTGGAATGCCTGCGGAGACAAAGAAACTCAAGAGTAAAACAGTAGAGCGAGAAACGGTGGAAATGGGTTGCGTGTTCGGCGTAGACTGTGTACAGTGTATGTAGGTGGACATGGTTAACCCGCTAGACGTCAAGTTCCAGAGGAGAAGTGACCATAGGCTCCAATTCATCACTTTCTGTTGAAAATCTGCAACCTTATCTCTATAACTGCTACTGTCAGACTTGCCATTTTGGTCTTAAAATGTACGTTTTAATCTGCCGTGCACGATCCTGGTGTTTTTATTTTGCTATTTCATCTGGAGGTCAAGATCCATCCATTTTCTTCCGCTAATCCGGTGTTGGGTCGCGGTGGCGGCAGTCTAAGCAGGGACTCCCAGACTTCCCTCACCCCTGACACGTCCTCCTCAGGTGGGATCCCATGGCGTTCCCAGGCCAGCCGAGAGACATAGTCCCTCCAGCGTGTCCTGGGTCTTCCCCGGGCCTTCTCCCGGTGGGACATGCCCGGAACACCTCTCTATGGAAGTGTCCAGGAGGCATCCTGAGCAGATGCCCGAGCCACCTCAGTCAAGTCAAGATATGAACATTTACAATAAAACAAGAACTTTAAACCAATACTAATTGCTAAATGCTAAAATCATCAACAATAAGCTTTTCTAAATCAAAGGTCTTTCGATTAGCTTTAAAAAAGTCCAGGCTGTGTGGGTCTGGGCAGGGAGGCAGGTCCAGAGTCGTGGTGCAGCAGAACAGAAGCTCGGTCCCACATTGTACGGAGCCTGAAGGAGCCACCTGAAGATCTGAGTTTCTGTTTGAATATTGCAAAGTGATCAAGTCTTGTTGATACAGTGGTGCCGACCAGTGATGCATTTATGGGTCAGCAGAGGGATTTTGTGTTCAATCTGGGAAGAAAACAGGGAGCCAGTGCAGTGATTTGAGATTGAGCCAACCAAACCTTTATTCAGGCTTAGATTCTCAATAGAACACACTAAATGTTTGATATTGGCAAAAACTTGCAGTTAAAAGTACTGTTGAGGTAATATGGGCCAATTCATCTTGAAGTCTAGAGGCCAAGAAGCATTGGGCCACTTTTGGATCCCGGGTCATAGTTTGGACATGCCTGCTGTATACTGTAAATGTAAGCCCACTGTCGCCAACTGGAACACATTAAAACTTGTCTAGAATTGTTGCACCCCCTTATATGTTTGTCTACTGTTCTTGGGACCACGGTAGTTGCGACATTTTTGATGTTTTCAGTCTGATGTTGGTCATTAAAACACAAATACAACTGGTCAAGGTGATGAGAGCAGACCCATAATGTCGTCAAATGTGAATTACCTATAGCTGAGCCAGGAGACATCCACTGTCAGGGGCCCCAGAGACAAATTCAGCTGAGGGCCCTCTGAAAGCTAGAGCCGACCATGATAACTACTAGTATCTTGTATATTGTGTCCTTCAAATACATTAAGTTCAAATCATAAACAGATGTTACGTCCAGACAGTTATTTTTTCTTGAGTAGTACTTTTCCCAAATACTTTGCACTTCTACTACAGTAATATTATTTTTGAAGAAGTGCTATTCTAACTTGAGTCCAACTGTTGGCTACTCTACGCCGCTAGACCTTACCACGTCTCGAAAGCAGGTCAACTCACAACAGCTTCGAAACACCCCCTCGACGTAGATTCGCCGCTAATGTAAGAACGTTAGCGAAATTACTGTCACCGGGCCTTATTCGTACGCTTGACAAGCTATTTCATCTGCGAAACACAAGACGCTCGCAGCTCCGTACGAGGTGACCAAACATTTGCAATTATGATGAACCGCAGCGCTTATCTGAGCCAGAACAGGGCCAGAGCTGACGGACAAGGAGACAGTTTAATGAAATAAAGGACGTAAAGCGGATGAAATGAAGATTGCTCCACCGCGGGGTACACTTACATTCAATTATCGAGATGAGAGCGTGCGGCTAACGCTACCAGCTACAGATAGAAGCGGTGCGCGGTATGGGGTTCGGACTATTGTTTCGTCATTTGGACAATTGGGTGCCGTCGTAGTGCAAAGGTGTTCAACTCAATTTTCTCTCGACAGATGTATGAACAAAATGAGAATCAAGGGTTAAAGATGATAGCAAAGGCGCCGTGCTAGATTTTTTCCCACGTATTTGAGCAACTTTGTCTTGAGACACATTGTATAACCAGCGTAGGGTGAAATTGAGACTACTGTGTGCTGGCTGCGTCTAATTATAAAGTGTTTTATTGTCCACTGTTAGCAGGCTAGTTGTTCTTAGCATTATTGTGACGGCCAAATGCAGTCCCTGAGAGTGGTGAAAAGTGCTTATAAACTCATTGCGGTGAATGATTAGGTTGTTCAGAATGCCTAAGGTAAGTGAGGAATGACTTTGGACCACTGCAGACTGTTCGCATTTTGAAGACGCAACTTTAATGGACTTTTATTATGCTGGTGTGGGTGCATTTGATGATTTTAGGCCAAATAAGGCTTATCTTTTACTCGAAAAAGCAGCAGGCTGTATTTTGGCAGAGTTGTTTTGTCTGGAAGCCTGACGGAGCTAATTTGACACTTGATGAAACCAAGACAGGTCAGTGCAGCTCTCCTCTGTGTCAAAGCAGCACGATACGCAGCTTTACTGTAGTTTATGTAGGCCCGTCTCTGCCTTTTATCCTCACGTTTGGGCTCCGTCTTCCTCACATTTGCTCATCTGTGCGTGAACGAACGCGTCACTTCCTGGATTTGGTCCAAAAATCCAGATCTTGGTCTGGACCGACGCCACCGCCACTTTTTCCCCCCGAACCAAAGGATGGTCCGGCCCACTGTCCGCCCACAGGAGCATTCACACCTGGACTTTGAACTAAACCAAACAGTTAAGTGTGAAAGTCCGAAGCAAAGGTCGCAAGTATAAAAGCACCTTTAAAAGTATATGTAAGTATGTCAGTGATTTGTGTTTAGACAGGAAACTTGACAATTAGATTTTGGATAGTATTTGGTACTGTGTCTGTTATCAAAGTATACTATAAAAGCTGATATAATACCATCAAAATGTGATGTCTGTATTTCTAACTACATCATGATGCGTAACAAATGGGGTTTATACAATATTTACTTACTGATTTTATAATAATTATGCAGATGCAGATGTGTTACAGGTGCACTACTTTCCTGGTAGAGATCTCACCATCTGTTTGTCTCCATGGAAACGTTATTGATTTGCCTGGAATGTCTCACAGTGTGGCATTACGCTTGTCTTTCTCAATGGAGACAGACAGTCATGGCACCAGGTCAAGTTCTAGGTCTTATCTGTAGATGGTAAGAATGCATGTTTTTCAATGTATTCTTAAAAAATATATATAAAAAAATACAATTAAATAAATGCAAGATAGAAACATTTAATGCTGTGGGACATTCCAGGCACAGAAATAACGTCTCCATGGACACAAGTAGAGCAGACTCCAAACCAGAAAAGTTTCATAGTCCAAGTTTTTCCTATGTATTCACTTCTGTAACTCAAAATAAACAAAATACACTTGAATAACTTGACATCACAATGGAGTACGTACTTTCTGGTGCCGCTCTGAATGGGGCTTTCACATAGTAACCCAGTCGGACTTCCCCTGGCCTCCTCTGGTCGCCGGTGCTGATGTGAAAAGCACATGTGTTCCCCGGAGACGCAGAGGATCGTCAGTCACGGTCCTCCTCTGTACCACCGCCGTGCCGCACACAAACAGCCAGGCCGGCCCACCGCTCTGGACCTTAAAACAATGTCGGCGTTCGGGGGGGTGAGACGGACGGTGTGGCCAATGGGAAACACCTGTGCGTGGGGGGAGGGGGGAGCGGTGCATCCGAGACATTAGCCGTATTATAGAGAGAGTCGGAGCTGGGAGGGAATTAGTTACAGTATCGGTCCCCCTGGTTTTGGCCTGAGAGACGAGTCCAGGAATGTACCGTGGACATAGGAGTTAAATGGGTGGTGTTAAATAATATGGTTTTGAGGAATCAGATGTAATATGATTTAGGCAAAAGCAGAGTTATTTTTATTAAGGAAACCCACTGGAAGAAAGAGTTATCCATGTAGAATTTTAAATCCGTAGTAGTCAACTGTGACCATAGACCAGGGCTGTCCAAACTACGGCCCAGGGGCCAAATGCGGCCCTCAGATCAATTTTTGTTGGCCCTCATGCCTCCTCCTAAACTGGCCCAATTGATCAGGAACATATTTACTACAAAGTGAAGAGATTCTACCTCTATAACCTGGATAACATCCCACTGCATTGTGACACAGACTTCAAAAATAATCTTCCGAGTCTTATTAACGGTACAATGTCTCTGTCAAACCTGTGTGAAATGCATCTGGTCTGTGTCCCTCAGCTTCAAATATGTTTCAGTATGTGGCCCTTGGTGAAAAAAGTTTGGACACCCCTGCCATAGACTGTATATATAAGTGGCTAACCTGCTAGTCGTCTAGTTCCACATAAACCAGCATTGTGGACGGGACCTTAACTTCAACATCCTTTCTCCAGATTGGCTCTTTGGTTGCTATGATACTCGCAGTCGTAACTCGTCTCCGAATTGGCCCCTGTAACCGCTAGCCTCGAGGAGCTTCAAACAGATTGCGACGCATGTGAAAATAAAAATAAACACTTAATATTGAAGAATATAAAATGTACGAGTAATATATTTTCCACCTTCAAGACAAGATGCTGGGTTAAGCATCACAACGTCAGCATTCATCTGTGGGAGCTGGAATCGCACCGCCAACCTGTGGGTCTGTGGAGCTGACCGATCTACCGATGACGTTTATGTCGAGAGCGGGATTCGAACCGCCAACCTTCAGATCAGTGGAAAAACACTCTACCAACCCAGCGACTGTCTAATGGATTTCCCTTTTTTGGTTTAAATACTGTATATATTTATTTGGTCAGTTTGGACTACTGTACTTCCTATTTTTACTATAATATTTTATAAATGGCATAGTACATTGCTGTAATATTTTTTATATTGAACAGATTTTTTTTCGTATTTGTGTGTATTTATATTTGCAATAAAATGCACCTATAAGTATTTTTATTATTTTTACTATAATCTTTTTTTTTTTTTGAGTGAAATTCTATTCATGGGTTTCGGCTTCCTGTTACATGTGACATTTTAAGAGCTTTTCCCCCGTTCTTAAGCTTTCAGATTTTGTTTTAAATTGTTTATCGCTACGGCAACGGCCCCGCTTTTCCTACTTTTCCATCGTTACGAAACCGACGGACATCGCGACCCAGCCTCCACAAATAAAACTGCAAAAATCGCTTGTTCCCGTTCGCTTGTCCCCATTCCTCTTCATCTCCCTCGCATCAACACCAGTCCCACCCTCTCCACTCCTCTCCCAGATTCCGCACTTTTCTTCTAATCAATTCAATCTTTCTCCAGCCACCCCTCTTTCCCCATCACTCCATCTCCTCCCTCCTTCCTTCCATCTTTACTTCCTTCTCCGGCGCATCCAACAAAATTAATACTGTATGTTTTATGTTATGAATCTGTCAGGACTGGAAGATGAATGGCTTGCAATATCAAAGTATTACCGACACAATGCAACCTCATATAATCTCGAGGGCTATTGAGATCCAGCTCCATGTTTGATATTAACTTAGTCTACGAGGGCGCCATCATGACCACAACACCATTTCAGCGTTATAGTACAGTGGAGTTAACCAAAAGAGTGCGTGTATATGCAGGTTCCCTCAAATCTGAAATACGTCTCCTCGTTACCATTGCGCATAATAATAAAAAAAAAAAAAAAAGCTTTCCTGTCCTTTAGGGGGCACTGTTGGAAGAATGTTACTAGATTTTTAAATCCCTAGTTTAAGGTAGGAACAACTTAGCATGCTGGAGAGGGTGGAGGGGATTATTACGACATATTCATAGACTATATATATAAATGGACATAGCTAACCTGCTAGTTAGCATGGGTGTGCTTCCGGCTCCATTGACTCTACGCTATGGGTGACGTCATACTCACATAGTCCACTTCTTTATACAGTCTATGCCAGGCATGCACACACTGTGGCCCGGGAGCCGAATGCGGCCCTCAGACCAATTTTTCTTGGCCCTCAAGCTTCCAGGTGAATTGACCCATATTGCTTCAAACAGAACGTTTTACTATAAATTTCTGAAAATCTACTTTAACAATCTCATATCAAATACGTAATGTGTCCCACTGAGGATGTAGCATGAGTAAAGGTCGAGTGGTTCAGTCTAACTTGTAATAATAACACAGATTGAAGTATTCACTGTATTGGTCCAGTCTATGGCCCTCAATCGGCCCTCAGCTTTGTCTGTGTTTTTATATATGGTCCATAATGAGAAAAGTTTGGACACCCCTGTTCTATGCACATATTCTGAAGTGGATTTTCGGCTCTTTTATGGGATCTGAATCGTTTGGATTCGTTTATTTCAAAGAGCCGTTCAAAAGACCAGCTCTTTTACTATTTATTTGTATAAAAGAAACCAATGTGAGAACTCATTTTATCTACAAACTAATCACAGAGAGAAACGACCAAGGCTCAAATGTGTTTAAAATGGTTCAAACTGAGAGTGGGAATGTGTTTACCCTTTCAAATTATAAAAAAATAACTTTTTTGTTCACAAAGCTCTCACTTGTGTCACCGGCTCTGTTTCTGTGTTGATTCTTGTGTCAGTTCAGCGTTAATCAATGTAAAAATGCATAAAAATTTGAAATAATACAAAATGGACTTAAACAACACATTCTCAGGAACCTGTGAGTGACTAATTGAAAAATTGTGGAGAAATGCAAGCTAGCTTTTGACTGTGATTTCATGAGACTTTAACAGCGCAAATCAGCTCACCGGTTCCAGCGAAGTTCTATATGGTCAGATTGTGTTAAACCAAAGCTCTGACTGAAGTTTAGCTTGAGCTTCAGACAGAGGAGTGCCTTCAGTTAGCATGTTGCTGACATCATCGGTATCTAGAATGTGACGATGACATTATTCCAGATATAGGGCAGAGGCCTGTGTAACTCTGTGGGAAATGAACTGTTTATGAAAGAAATATCCAAGTAATGCATTATTTTTATACAGTAACGTACTTTTCCAGACGCTCAAAGTCACTTTCTTGCATTATTCAGTCACTCCGCACTCGGTGGTTGTAAGCCAAGACTGCCAGTGTCTTGCCTAAGGACACAATAACAGTTTGTGCCGCTGCTGCCCCATTGTATCGTCTGGTATTCCCCGTCGTCTCTCATCCAAGCACGAACCAGGCCCTGCTTAGTTTCAGAGATCCGACGAGATCAGGCTTTGACAAGGAGGTTTGGCCACGATTATAATTATGATCCACAAATGTTGAACCTCATTATTATTGGGCTGAGATCGGCTCCTCTCTGTTTCATGTGGACAGGCCCAGTAATTACAGAGACATTAACCGTAAAACCGGGTCAACAACTGTGCAATCTGACAGATAAACAGCAAAAATCCACCATCGTATTCTGACCTGTCTCCAGCTCGGTTTAAACTATACTCTTCAGCGTTGCGATGCCATCTGAAACCACCGATCTCGTAATTACGTTTGGTGTCCGCGGTGTCTTGTCGTTGGAGCGGTTGTCGTCGTTGGCGCGGTATCGGGGTGGGGACGGTTTCATTTCCATATTTCAGAGCCAATCCAAGCACAGAGCGTGGATATTAGAAGCTACAGTCGGTGATTACTTCTGCGTGGTAGGGCATCGGAGCCGGCGGGCGAAAGGACTGAGCGTTAGTCTGTGTAAAAAAATATGTGGCGGGGCGAGGATGCATGGACTCGTGAAAAAAATGTGGACGTGTTGGCGCGGTTTGCCCAAGAATGTGACAATTGAGAACATACATGAGTGCCGCCATGTTGTGATTTCTTCTATCCATAGCCTGTATATATAAAGGGACATATGGAAGCATTATTTTTTTGTTTAACTACTTTATTTTTTAACATGTCTTCGCTGGAACCTGCTACTTTTGCTACACGATACGGGTATTCATTTTCAGGTTGACAATAGGTGTTGTAATACATCTTTTCAGTGACTAAAAGCATCTTTAAGTGACGTATTCTACCTTTCTGTGAACAGTTAATGGTGTATCCATTTATGACCTTGTACAGACAGTATGTAAATATAGTTGAAGTCCTTATAAGTACCAGCCTTCTATAGATAGTACCTTTCTTGGGGTATAAGTACTAGATGGCTCCTTTGAAAACTCGCAAACACAACCCAAGTCCATTTTTTAACTATTTTAAGCTATTTATCTATTATCTTGTTTTATTTCATGTACCATTTTCCTTCTGTTCTTTAACTGTGCGGTGCAATACTGGAATTTCCTCACTGTGGGACTAATAAAGGCATATCTTATGCGCCTGCTGTCTGTAACTTCATTCATCTGATCAGATAAACTTCTTTCAACTCTCCACCTGGTCTGCGATCTCTTTCTTCGTGATTACAACATAGCTATACTGTTAGCCGCCGTGTTCCGAATAGGAAGTGATCATGGGCTGCGTTTACGGCTCCGTCGACACTGGCTCCGATTCACTTTACATTAGAAAACTGTCGCCCCTCTCTCTGTAACTGCTAATGTCAGACTTTGTATAATCCGCTTTAGATGGTATCTCTATTTCACTACTGTGTCCATAACTCTTGGTATGAACATTAATAACAGACAAATCAGCTGTCTTCTTTCCCCGAGGTCACTCCCGCTAGCCTTAGCAACAGGTTTGATTGACAGTGTTGCTAAGCTTGCCAAACCAGTTGTTCAGGCGCAAAAGGAGCGTTACCCTCAACAGCCTCGCTCCGGATTGGCTCTTTGGTTGCTATGATACTCACAGTCGGAATTCCAAATTTAGAACTCCAAATTGGCCCCTATAAACTGCTGTAGCCTCGATGAGCTTCATTTGACTGGAGCCGAACGCTATGGGTGATGTCACACTCACTACTCAGTCCACTTCTTTTATACAGTCTGCCCCTGCATCTATAAGTGTTATTATGTGTGTGCATATGGGCAGTGAAGTAGCTTAGTGCAAGTGCAGATCAATGCGATATTGACATCATGTTCTATATGCAATTTTATTTTATTGCTTAGAGTCACTTTCATCTGTGAATGATGCACTAACTGTCTGTCTACTCAAAGGCACTAAAAGTAAATGGTCACATGGTCACTGTATATATGGCTTTGCTAGTTACAGTTCGATTCCAAAACGCCAACCTTCAGATAAGTGAATAAACACCAAACTACTAACTACTGCTCCCGTCCATATTTCCAAGAGACGTTTATAAAATGGGATATCAGCCATCCAATCAGATTCTGTCACAGCAGCTCCTCCAGAAGCCCAGGCCTCTCCTGCTTCTCCTCCCGATCTACCTGTTCTCAGAGCGAGGACAGGTGTATGGGAGCGTCAGACTCGGCCCACTTGTGTCATCTCGGCAATCGAATGGCTTCTAAAGACCCTCCAAACAGCTCCTCGTAGACCTTTTTCCACAGTTAGTACAGTTAGCTCACTTTGATACTTACCTGGAACTTGATGATCTTTTTGCTAAGACTTACTAAAGTTTTTTTGTTTTCCTTTTCTGACTGTCCCCCCCCCCAGTCCTCCGGTTGTGATCCAGCTCCTGCCCGCTCCTGACAAACTCTACCTGCGAGATAGTTTTTGGGGGTTTTTTTTGTTACTAAAAAACTTTGCAACCATTGACTGCATCTGCTCTTGGGTTCTTTGCCAAACACGTAACAGACCCTTTATTCAATGGCATGGTCACCCATCATTGTGAATGTTTAGTGTTTCGCTCATCATAGATTCAGCAGAAAATCTACGATGTTTTCCATGTTTTTTTCACACCCATTTGAACTTGGGGCGATTCGCTGGCGCTCAGACTCACATCTTCGTAAAGTATTGGAGAAGTATTGAAGTGTGTATTCTGGATCCCAGGGAAAATGAATGCATGTTGCTATCTCCAGCCCTATACAATAGACATATACTCTATGTAGTTCATGGTTCTTTTGTAACAACACACTCCAACAGTTAAAAGTCTACACCTCCCTCCCTTCTCCACTCTTGTGTTTGTAGGTCATGTCATCTCCTCAGACCTTGGAATTTCTGCAGCCTGACTTGTGTGCACTTGGGAGGCGCCGAGGTGAAAGTTCCCCAAGTTTTCTTCCCCTTTTCCCAGAGACAAAAATAAATTTCAAAGTCACGAATCATCAACGTTAAACTCTGCGTCTCAAACAGTCGGAGGTAAAGAAGACGTTAGCTAAACGCACAGAGTGGAGCTGAGGGGCATGTTCCTCAGGGAATTACAATGAGCTATTTGTCAAAAGTGATTCACGGAGCTGGAGTGTGCCGACGATTTCAAATGTGTCTGCGCTAAGTTGGAGTGAAAGACAAAACGCTCCATATGCCTATGTCGATTTCTTCCATCTATGACTTCAAATGTCTCTATTTAGTTACAATTTAAAAGTTAGAATGTGTTGAATTTAGGGATTTTAAAGGGAGGGTATGTAGTCTCCACTTTTATTGATTAAAAAAAATATATATATTAAAATCACAACTGAACCTGTGTTCCCAGAGCCTTAATTCCTAATTCTCAGTACAAGGACAGGCCTCATGTGAAAGCCTAGAACCTCCAGAATTCACTCACTGAGCTGCAGAGGCTGCACTAGCACTGATTCAGGGTTAGGTAGTGACTCTTCAGATCAGAGGGAGGCCTTTCAGTTTTAAACCAACTGGAACTGGCAACTCAAATGACCAAGAGACCCACCATGTCGATGAAACGTTCTGCACTGACAAATTTCAGAAACACTTTGGACTCAAAAGTGTTTCTGTGGATGGAGAGGCGCCTCTGTGGATACAGCTGGAGCAGAGACATGTGAACAACACATTTAAAGCATCATCGAGGAAGAGGGAGAGAATATATGAAGGTTTGAACTTTGAGAGTGTTTAAACAAGAGAGAAATGTGAGAAAATGTTAATGCCTGTGTGAGAAAAGTGTATAAAGTGTGTGGTGTGGTATGGTTAAAACATATATAATCATTGTAAAAAATAAAGCTGATACTTCACGGATTTCGCCTGTTGAGGGTTATTTTTAGAACATAACCCCCGCGATAAACGAGGGAACAATGTACCTAAGTTTCCCTCCGGTGAGAAGACAATCAGTCTACCACCAGCCCAAGGTTTGTAAAATATTCATACACTTCCGTTTAAAGGTCCACTACGTAAACTGCTTGTCTCCAAGGAGATGTTATTACTTGGCCTGGAATGTTCCACAGAACTACTTTAAACTATCTCCTGGGAGACACAGAGATGATAGCACGAAGTAACAGGTCAGATCTGTGGAGAGTTGGAGCGATAAAAAAAAATGCAAAATTGATGACATATTGTGAAACTGTTCATGCATCATCAGCCATCAGCAGAAAAGTTGCGCAGTGCACCTTTAATATACTATACATAACAGATATTTATCCACAGATTTTGGATGGAAGGCACAATATGACGTATTTTGACTAAGGACACAATGGCAGCATGTATGTTAGCAAGCGTCAAACTGCCAACCTTTGAGCTGGCGTGAAAACGTTGCCATCTTAACTTTAACTATTCTAAAAACATTCTCACTAACCCTAAATACGAGCCACGGCCTTCAAAATATTAGCAATAAAATTACATTTCGGAGGCAATGCATAGTGAAGTGTCTTGCCCAAGGACACAATCACAGTATGTAGCAGCAGCACGTGTCAAACTGCCAACCTTTGAAACTCTCCTTGCCGTTTTAACTTCATTTACTCTAAAACATTCTTACTATCATCGAAAATACGAGCCACGATATTCAAACTGATTGCCACAATATTAACATTAAATCTCCTGAAAAGGTCCGTAGTGCACCTTTTAAAGTACCGTAATTTCACGACCATGAGGCGCGGGTAAAAGTTGCGAACATCGTGAGGAGATGGATGACAGACGGCGAACACAGCTTTACAAAGACTGGGAGGCAGCGCCGGGCGAGTTACGCCACTATTTGTGAATGGATTGTGGATGCTTGGGCTAACGTATCTGCTTGCACTGTTCTTTGAGCTTTCGCCAAAGTCGGCATCGTTCACGAGGAGCCGTACGGCAACAAGACGGACTCTGATAGTGACGAGAGGGAACCTGGTGTATTTGATAGAGATCGAGCGCAGCTGTTCATTTCAGATACAGAGGATGAAGACTTTGATAGATTTGTGAATTAATTGAAAAAATGATGTGAACACTTTGCTAAATACTTGAATAAAGTACGACCGAACACAGTTTTGCTTCCTTTGCCTTTTTTAGAGCACATACTAACATGCATGTCTTACCTGCGCCCTAAGGCCTGGTGCCTTTTGTCTGTGTTAAATGCAGGAAAAGCACCGTAACTGAACTGCGCTTTATAATCCGGTGCGCCCTATGGTCGTGAAAATACGGTACTATAAGTACCGTATTTAAGTAGTATAAGTAGTAGTGGACAAACGCTCTACAAAACTGGACTAATGTCACCCAATAAAAAATGAAGGTGTACTTGTCTATTATTAGAACTAATTATTGTTAAATCACTATATATAATCTTTTGTTTTCAGTTTATTTTAATATTTAATCTTGCTCAAGGACACAAAGGCAGCATGTTTGCTAACAGGTGTCAAACTGGCAACCTTTGAACAGGTATAAAAACCTCCTTTCCATCGTAGTAAAAAAAAAATCTAAAAACACTGCTCCAATCATCAAAAATAATAACCAGAACATTCAAAATAATAACCAAAATGTAAGAATCCAGACTTCTGAAAAGTTACGTATTGAACCTTTAAAGTGCTATACATAAAGGATATTTTAGCCATTTACACCAATATAAACTTAAACCAAGACCACTTAAAACTTGTGTAAAACCTCATTGCCATCTTAGCTTCAACTATTCTAAAAACATTTTCGCTATTATCAAAACCAAAATGGTTTCGAGGGCAAAGCATGTTGTGAAGTGTCTTGCCCAAGGACACAATGGCAGTATGTATGTTAGCATCAGCAGGCATCAAACTGCCAACCCTCGTTGATCCAACTATTCTATCCTCTCATCGCCCAAAGATTATCATGAAAACTCCTCGGAGACCTACTTTTTGCTGCTCCGCACACGCAGCCACATCCATCAGTGATAGAACCCGCGATAAGATACATCGGCTTTATTACATCTGGCAGAGAATTAAGGAGAAAAAACCCCATAGAAAATCTGAAACCTCGGGCTACAAGTGCATCCAGCTCCCTCGGTACAGACAAGCCAGTTTGATGAGTGTAAAAAAAAACGCTACAACTCAATAAAATTACACAAAAAGCCGTCTACAGTTCACACGCAGGACCGCAGGCAGAGATGGGTTTGGTGATTCTCGTTCTGATATCTTTTAAAACATGATTATCTGAACAAAATGCTGATTTAGTTCGCTGGTGTAGTGAAGTCCATGGAGGGTTTTCTGCCGTTTTTGAAAGTACCCAAAGACTCTGCAGCTTCAAATCGTGACAGACAAAGCGATTTGAGTTAAAAACCGTTAGCCGCAGTCCAAATTCGTTCTTCGATTCCCTAACGGACTCCGGGGCCGTGGCGGGGATATGTCGAGAAAAAAATCCTATTCATTTCTTCCGTATGAAGCTTGAAAAGATGAAATGTTACGAGTTTGAAAGCTAGCTTGGGCTAATTAGAAAAACGCGGCGACTAATGACCACAAGACCTATAATTGTATTTTAAATTATTACTGAGTTGTTATAAATTGCAAAGTTATAAAACATTTCAGAGTATTTCAGTTTTTAAATATGCTTTTTGAACTGAAAATAATCACGTTGGGGATATTAGTTACCACATGGTCTTTAAATATTATATTTGAATATTAAAAAAAGAAAAAAAGTCTAGTCTAAACTTACTTTCAGAACCAAAAGAGGGTTTAAATTAACAATAAAAAAATAAATCAAAATCAATTATATAATATAATTCTAAGCTCTGTTTGCAAATGTTTGTGCCTCACAGAGTAGCTAACAAAACGGAACGACATAGACCTTAAGCTCAGAGAAGTAGCTAGTTTCTATCTATTTCCAGTTAACATGAATTACATCCAGTCAAAAATAAGAATAATCCACACAATCACACTTCCGACCTGCGGGTTAGCGGATCTGACTGCTCAACCAATGATCTTTATGTCGAGAGCGGGATTCAAACCGCCAACCTTCAGCTCAATGAATGAAGTGTGACGAGTAAAATTTTCTGCATTAGTCGATAAGATTACATTTCAACAAGTCCTACAGACCTCAAACCTTTAGCAAAATGCACAAAATCTGCATAGATACATACATATATACACACACATATACATACATATACACATACACATACATTTACATATACATATACACATATACATACAAATATACAAGTATACTCATTTCCACATTGCGCATAATGACACAAAACAAGGTGCAACATTGTGCCTAACAGAGTTTTTTTTTTTTTTTTTTTTTTTTTTTTTTTTTTTTAAGGGGGCCCATTTGAGGTATCTCGCCCTTGGCCCCCAATATTCTGTTGACGCCCCTGGAACCTCACGTACTCATCAGGCCACGGGAAAATCCTGGATACGTATAATGATTGAAATCTTAAACTTTACAAGCCAAAACTCTTAGTACTTACTATCGTTCATTTACTTTCTGGGGGGTTCCAATAAAACTGACCGTGCCACATTAACACTCAGCCCAGCGGAGGCTAAAAGTTCACTGGCTGAGTTCATATACAGACTTGCCTTCCTGCCTGTGTACGTTTATGGGAGGTGTAGCGGGACAAAGGGAGAACGGGTTATGAAAATAGACACAGCTGGTGGAGCCTAAACAATGGGCCAGCTGGCTCTTTGAGAAAGTTTTTAGAGCTTTCCTCGAGGCTTGAGTCGATCTGACAAACCTGCCTGATTTACTCAGACTAACGCTCAGAAGAATGGAGTGGACACCTGGTTTAATGCATTTCAGTGACTTACTCTTGATTTAAATAGTAACCAAAAAGAATGTAACAAGAGTTTTTTTGTTTTTTTTTTTGTTTCTTTTGGAGGGGGTTGGCGCTGCACCAGATTTTTTTACCGTCTTTAAAAAACGGTAAAAATCAAATTTAAAAATCAAATAAAAATGGTAAAAAATCTAATAAAAAAAAAAAGAAAAAAAATCTAATTAAAAAAAAAAAATCATATAAAAAGTTAAAAAATCAAAGAAAAAAAGAAAAAAAAATCGAATTAAAAAAAATCAGATAAAAATGGTACAAATCAAATAAAAAAAGAAAAAAATCTAATTAAAAAAATCTAATAAAAACTGTAAAAAAAAAAAAAAAAAAAAAACTTAACTATTTCATTTTAAGGGTTTGCAGTGGTCCAAAGTTATTATTCTCCTTTACCTCATGCATTCCGGGTTTATAGGCGCTTTTTTTCTTTCCTTTCACAACTTTCAGAGGCCAGAGCGGAGTTTTGCTGGCAACAACTGGCAAGCTAACTGTGCACTTCCTGATTCTCGGATGATAAAACCCTTTAAAATCGTGTTGCTTATACTGTACAATATATCTGTGCTGTTTTAATCTTTGCCAAACAGACAGAAATCTTGTACAGACACTAAGAAATAACTTAAAGAATGCCAAAAATCTCTTAAAAATTATGTCTTTAAGTCTTTCATTGATCAATTCTGGTGAACCTTGAGCAGTTTTAGATTTAAGTACAACTTTGGTGGTGGTCTGAAAGTTGAAAGTTGTAATTTTTCAAGGGTCCCCAGACTTTGAACGTTCTCCCTGTGTCTGGGTGGGTTACCTGTAGGTATTCTTGAAAGGTGGGTTAAATGTAGAGGACATATTCTCCAAAAGGCGCGACAAACTCTACCAGAGCTTTAGTTTAAATGTAGTGCAGAATCATAATTAATCAGTTACGACAAACCTCCAAGCCCTTTAGATGAATCCATTATTCATTCCTCCGCGGCTGCAGGGGGCACTCTGATGGAGACATGGCGTTCATTCTTTGCCAACAGCTTTTCCGACACGCAACGACCGTCAAGTTTGTCACCATAATCACTCTAATGCATTCTTACATTGGCAAAGTCATAGAGCGCTCTCGCTTCACAGCAAGGAGGAGGAGGTTCTGGGTTTGACTCCCTGTTCGCCCGCCCGTGCCCTTTTGTGCACAGTTTGCAGGCTCTCATCGTGTCTGGGTGGGTTTCCTGCAGGCGCTCCGGTTTTCTCCATCAACCCAAAACATGCGCAATATGTCAAATCCTCCAGCTAAGATAGTCCTGAAAGTTCAATATTAAACTGATCATGAAACATAACTATCCCGGGTTTGTTTTCTTTAGCCTTTTAGTTTGTCGACCTTTAATTTAAACTCCACATACACCTATTGCTTTAAAGATATTTTATATGGTTACATTTAGTCAATTCACATCTACATCTATTCTTACCTGACTCCACATGGTCCAGACAGAGAGGGGGGGGGGGGGGTGCTTCTTCTTCTTCTTTTTTGTTGTTTTACAGCGGTTGGCAACCATTGTACAGGAGCATTACCGCCACCTACTGTTCCGGAGTATGGGTCAGAATAGGCTCACAATCTGATGCGAAAGTAATTAAATTAAATTAAATTAATTAAATTAAATTAAATTAAATTAAATTAAATTAAATTAAATTAAATTAAATAAATTAAATTAATTAAATTAAATTAAATTAAATTAAATTAAATTAAATTAAATTAAATTAAATTAAATTAAATTAAATTAAATAAATTAAATTAAAATACAATAAAACAAAATAAAATAATATAGTCTATTTCTAGATCCTATATAATAAAAACCGGTCTCCTTTAAAAAGGCTATCACTTATGAGAGGGGGTACGCCCTATGTCGGCCATTTTTAAAGGTTTGGGTGAGGTCGTGGGCCGGACCATGTGGAGGGGAGAACTGGGTTGTTTGGGTTTTTTTTTCCAGTGTATTTGTGTATTTGTGTTTCAATAGTTAAGTGTTTATAGTTTCATTTTAAATACTTTTTGAGTTAAAGAGATCTGGGCCCTCATAAGTCCACAGTGCAGTATGAGATCCTGCTGAAGTTGTACCTGTGAAGTACATGGCATGTACCTGGGGGAGGGGCTTCTGGCTTGAGAGGGTTTATAAACAGGGTAAGTCAGTCTTTTGGCAGGGACTTGTGTTGTAGTTCGGTGCATGTGGCAGATTTAATTTAAGTTATTCATGGTTTGTTTTTGTGTGAAGGTTTTACATTTTCTTAATTTATAGTGATTTTTATGCATGTCTGCCTCCTACTTTGACCACATTGAGCCAGCTTCCCCACACTTAGCCTTACCTTTTATAGTGGAATTATGAAGTCTTTGCACTGCTTGCCAATAGAAAAAAACAACAACTATAAGATACAGTAAGTGCAGTGAACAAGGAATTTCTAAACATCAGTGTTGGGAATAACGGCGTTAAACAATAACGGCGTTAGTAACGTTTTGTTTTTTCACTAACGGAGTAATTTAACTAATTACTTTTCCCAGCGTCCCAACGCCGTTACCGTTACTGACAGTAAAATGTGGCGCGTTACTATTACTTCAGTTCACTCTGCTCTTCATCAGGGTCTCTCAGACCAGGAGCTGCAGCTGTTGTGTTTCTTTGGTGAAAGAGGCTCAGGGTGAGAGGCTTGTTTGAGATGAGCGAGGCGGGCGCAGATAATCTCGTGAGAGCGAGTCCGACGCAGGCCGTGTCTCAATTAACCAAAGTGCCTTAAAATCCGCCGCTCGATCGGTGCACTTAAGCCGCGCGGTACTTCGACCCGCACTTCAAACAGTTCATGGAACAGCGCATTTGGCGAATTGAGACACGGCCGCAATTTTTGAGCGAGGCGAGCGCAGCAGCTCTACACCGACTGCGGCCGCCTGCATGGACTACAAACGCTCAATGCATGATGGGAAATGGTGTCCTGTCACACGTGCATTGACAGCTGATTGGGTCCGAGTTGAGTTTTGATCAGAAACGTGACGCCCTGACGCACAGCTGCCTCCTCCTCCAACTTTACACAAACTACTGCCACATATTTGATATGGACATATGTTTTAAATGTGACTGAAAGTGTCCAGGCTGGTGTCAGATATGGATCACTTTTAAACAAATGCAATATAATTGCAATCTGTTAGTGAAATAAATGTTAAAGGTTCACATCTGTTTTTTGTTTTTTTTACATAGTAACGGCATAGTTACTTTGCCTAGTAACGAGTTACTTCTCCCAAAAGTAACTGAGATGCTAACTCAGTTACTTTTTGGGATAAGTAACTTGTAACTATAACTAATTACATTTTTGAAGTAAGATTCCCAACACTGCTAAACACAGACACAACCAGATGACACAAACCAGGTACTGTCATATATGTCGTTATCAGTTTTATCTGGATAAATAGAGGTTAAATGAAAAAAAAAAAGTCTGAGCCTACTTTTAAAACTAGTCAAAATGATGCAAATCCTTATATATTTTCTGAATTTAAAGACAGGTTGTTACGGTAATACACTTCTATCTGGTATTAACTGCATCCTATTAACAGGTTTTTATAAGTTTCAGTTTAGTTTTTTAATGCTCTGAGCCCCCCCCCCCCCCTCCTCTTTGCTCCCTGTGCTAAGTCATTCCTCCTTCAGAACACTATCACAACACAATCAGCGTCCATCCCGCTACTGAAAACACCGCACATCGCATCAGGTTTGTGACGTTGTAGTGCAGAGGTGTCAGACTCATTTTCACAGAGGGCCACATCAGTAAAATGGTTGCTCTCAAAGGGGCGGATCTAAATGTAAAACAGTATAAATGTCACTAAATGTAACCAAATGTAATGTAAAATAAATGTAACTATTTTTCTGTCTTATTAATTAACCATTTCCGTATTTATTACAAGTTACAAATATTGCATACGAATTTGCAGGTATGAAAAAATGTGTAACTGTGTTTCTTCTGATAAACTGATATTTTAAGACAGTCATACATTTGAATTTACCTTGTCGCAGGACGCATAAAATGACATGGCGGGCCACATTTCGCCCGCGGGCCTTGAGTTCGACATACGTGTTGTAGTGTATTGTTTGGAGAATTGTTGTGCAGGAGCATGGGTGACATAGGCTTGTGAGCTTTGTGCGGAATCCTACGGCTAAGGAGGGTTTGAATAGGACCAGGAGAGATCGCTAAATTACTTTAACTGAAGAAGCGGCTTGGATGAGCAGCGAAAAGTCTTCAGTCTTACAACGATTTGTGATTTAAACTTCTTCTTTTGCTATTTAACATGCATGGAAGACATTTAAAATCTCCTCAGGCAAGTTTGGATGATGGAACAACATTATAACATGGTAAAAAGCTCTAAAAAGCAGATTTGGCATAACGCCCTCGTTTTAATAGTAAAGGCAAATAAAAAAACACTCAAAAGATTAACTTACTAACTCACTTAAGTTTCCTCCCTTAGACCCATCCCGTGTTACAGTTTTACTCACCCTGGGCCTCTACTTTGTCTATATATTGACATAGGTTGAAACTTTTTGTCAGATTAGTCATTCAGTGCACATGCATAATTAACTTTCGTTTTTTTTTTGGATCTGCTGTCAGCGACTCCTCTGCCATCCTCTGCGTTTATGTACATAGCCCTTTCAGAAGCCATCACCCGCGCTGCTCTTGACACCTCCTGTCACATACGAGATCTTTGGTTTTCCTACGTCGCTGTCACTCCTTATCGTCTCGCAAAATATTCACAAAAATTACCATACCTACCTGGGGGGGGTCGCTCATAAAAGACACGAGCAAATCTCCTTCAGCTACGACGTCTACAACCTTTGGAAGCCATATTGTTTTAAGTCCTCGCACTTGAATTCTCCGTTTGCACCTCGGGTTAGATCGCACAAAAGAGGCGCGCTGAAGCGAATTAAACGCGTTGCACAATGGCACGGGGGCAGCGCGGGGGCGGCTTACACGCGCGTTTAATTGCATTACAAGGCAAACACTTAGCTTCCGTAATGCGAAATCACAGCGTTGCAAATTCAAACGAAACAAAAAGGAAAAAAACCCAACCTACCGCCTAGCTAGCGACTGTCACACAAGCGCTATCTTCAAGGTGCAGGGGAGCAAGCTCGTATTAAGGGCGAGTTAGTGAATTTGTGGGTGGGGAAAAAAAACGGGGAGAATGGAAAATCGCGGAACAAAAAGGGATTATTGGTGTCAGTTGAGACAAAGAAATCCGTGAAAGAGTCTACGGAAGATTGGAAGACTTAGCTTACCACCGGCGATGCGCTGACTGCGACTTGTCAGGTGGAATCATTTTGTTTCGGCTTAATGTTTTATGTAAATTCAAAGAGTCTTCGTCGAGGGGGTGAATGGGAGAGAAGGAGGGAAAGGGATTCTGGAGGACGGGTAAAGGCGTGCGGTATTGTCTTTCAGGTATTTGCATTTCTAAGGCGTCAAATGTTGGCCTAAATATTGCCGTGATGTGTCAAGGAGGGAGTTTGAGATCGCGAGGCGGGTTGGAGGCAGTTGTGGAGGAAGAAGTACGAATACAGGAGCAAATGTTTGTAGGTTAGTCAAGCAAATTTACGAAACATGATCATTTGATGTCATTAAAAGTAAATTGTAAGACAGTAGGGTTGGTAAAAGTATGGAAATCAGACGCTAATCGATACTAAAGCTAGATTCTCATTCGAACAGGTATCGATACTAAAAAAGTGGGACGAGGAGTGAGCAGGAACCGGGGCTGAGGGCGGAGAGCAGGAGCCGGGAGCGGAGCGCAGGCCGGGATCCAAGACGTGACGGAGCGGAGCCAGGGACGAGAGCAGGGTGCAGGTACGAGCCGGGGTCAGGAGCGTGATGTGAAGACAAGGACAAAGACGATACCGGGACGAAGAGACAGGATCGGGAGCGAGGGGGTCGGGTGCCGGAGATGGGAGTCCGGAGCTGGCAGTGAACAGCACGAAGACGACCAAACGGTGAACCCAGTGATCCCAAACAGCCGACGTGGCACCGAGAGGAGAGTCCTGGCTCCTCTTATCCTCCCGCAGGTGGCGTCGATTGCGCTGATGGGAAGCAGGTGTGCGTGGGAGGAGCCAGGAACTCCGCCCAGCTCCGGAGACAGGCAGGTGAGGGAGGGGCAGAGCAGAGACAGGATTCAGGAGCAGGCAGGGACCAGGACAGATCTTGAGCTGTATCAGAACAAGTATAAGACACATAGACTAGTACACACCCATGGACCAGTATGAACCTACTGGACGACTGAGGGATTACACAGATATAAGGCCACATGGGAATAGAAATAGAATAGAGAGTCTAAACCAGATCTAAACCAGACCAAAGTTAAATCTATTTTGAAGAATTGTGCTGAATATATAAACTAGTGTAATAACTCAGGACTATACCAGGACTAAAACTGGTTTAAATCAGATCTAAGGCAGACCTACAAATCCTTAGCCTTAACCTTCTCCAATAAAGGTGAACAATCTGCTTCTAACGTCTGTGTAAACCCTCAGTCGTCCAGGTCTGATCCATGGGAAAAGATGAAGTTTAAATCTGTCAACTGGACAGTAATTTGTCTAGTTGACAGATTTAAACTTTGTCTTTTGCTAATAAATATGCTTTTAAATTAAAATTCAGCTCACATTTTTCAGTCTTGAACAAAAACGTCGTGTAGTAGAAAGTATTTAAAGTAGTAAAGTGAAAGTATCAATTGAAAATGGACGCAGCAATAAATATACCTAAAAATATTTGCAGGTAAAATAACGGTACAGCAGAGTATGTGGTTATTTCTGCGCAGTTTGATGATGATTGTGATCACTCTACTGGCAACAAAGATCCTGTATTGACAAAATGATGTATCACTGTGTTATGATTTATGGACACAGTTGCACACAGGACTTTGGTGGAGGTTGATGGGCATTTCCAAAGTGAGCAAAAGTCACACTCAATGGTCTGCTCAATAAAGGGCCCATATTGATCTGTCTAACACTCTGTTCCACCTTGTGATGTCATCATGTGGTAATACAGGAAGTGCTGCGCTGTGTTTTTAAACTCCATACACCTTCACTAGGATCATTTAGATGATTTCAGCCTTGGAATTGCCAGTCTCTACTGAACTTAAGGTAAAAGGAGCTGTTAACATGACAATTACCACTTCATGACATCACAAGGTGGAACAGAGCATTTTGAGCTTCAGTGCTGCTTTACTTCTGCAACCTGTCAGAAGTAAATAATCATGCTGAGACTTTGATATCGACAAATCCATCTGTACAATCCATTAAAAATCCGAAAAAAGAGAGTTTTGCCTGTAGTATGTCGCCTTAAAAGTCTATTTTGTGTATATGTCTCCAACCCGTTCTACACTACAGCAACATAAACTCCAACTTCTCTGCGTTACCACAGTCAGGAAGAGCAACTTTTCCTTTCTCCCGCTCTCCCCATTTCCTTTGACTTCCTTTGCGATGGCCCTCTGCTCCTTGTATATGTGTGCGGACTCTACCGAAGCATGTGTGAACCAGTGCCGGGGGACGGGGGGAGGCGGGCCCTGTAATCACCTAATCCAAACATACTCCCGGGAATCTCATTATCCCTCACCTCAGTGCTCCGTCGCAGCCTAATCTGGATCCAATCTGCAGCAATCCAGAAATTTGAGTCTTTTTGTCCGAAAGCCGCCCCTATCGGACGTTGTACTGTTTATCCCGTCTATCAACCTCGTGTCCAGAAGTATTCGCAATAACCGTGAGGACAGCAGAGATAAGACAAAGTTAAAAGATCCGGGTTTGAGTTACAAGTGCGGTTGGCAGTTTTCGTATGCTAATTCTGGTTGGGCTGCAGGTGGGTGGAGAATGGAGTGAATTACAGAACTGAAAGCCTGTAGTTCAGCCAAGATATATGGACTTAAAGATCCGATATTACGCAAAATGTTCTCTTATGAGCTTTAAGGCGTGTTATACCTCATGTACCTCATCAAAAACATGCCTGGAGTTGTGTTTTGCTTCATTCACACATTTGAATAACTCTGTATTATTACTCTGTCTCCATCCTCAAAGCTCAACATGCTCTGTTCCACGTTGTGATGTCATGAAGTGGTAGTTGGTGAGCCCTCGTTGGTGATTGGACGACTGTTTCCCAGCCCGGACAATCCTGTGGCTCACCTGCAGCTGCCTCTCGCTACTTCTTAAGTATCGAGAGCGAGGCAGCGTACTTGTCCTCCATGAATGTGTCTCTTTTGTTATGTCACTAATGTGGAAGTGTCTCTGTTTTGAGACACTCGACTGTCAGGACTGACTCTGTTTGTTTGTCAAGATTTTGTTATATTATTGTCAAAATTGTTTCTTAGTTAAACTTAACCTTTGTTTCTTTTGCTTAAAACCTTGCAAGTTACCTTCTGTTTAAGTCAGGGGTGCCCAAACTTTTTTTTTTATCGAGGGCCACATCTCAAAACATATTTGAAGCAGAGGGCCAGAGTGCAGTACGGTGCTTTAAACACAGTTATGACAGAGCTATGTGTGTTAATAAAGCTGAAAAACATTCATTTTAGGTCAGTATCACAAAGCAATGTGATGTGTGAGGTTATAGTGGTAGAAATAGTTTCATTTGTTGTTAAAAGTACTGCTTATGATCAATTGGGCCGGTTCAGCAGGAGGTCTGAGGGCCCGCATTTGACCCCCGAGCCATAGTTTGGACACCACTGATTTAAGTATTTTAGATCCCTTTTGTTTAGTTTACCTTCTACAACCCAGTTCATTGAATTATTTCTTTATTTTACCAATTTTCCATCTTGTTTTTTTTTTTTGTTACTTCCTTGACATTAACAACCAACTTTTACCGTTTGTTCAGTGGAGATGAGCAATTCCAGGGCTGAAACAACGCAAATGATTCTAGTGAAGGTGTACAGAGTTTAAAACCACAGTGGAGCACTTCCTGTATTACCACATGATGACATCACAAGGTGGAACAGAGTTTTCTGTTTGAGAGAAGAACATAGCCTAAATATGCAGGGTTTGTGTGTTAAACATGTGTGAATGAAGCAAAACATAACTCCAGGCCTGTTTGTGATGAGGAAACAACATTATATCATTATTTATATTGTATGATAAACGTGTATTGTGTTCTGCGTCCTGATTGGCTGAGGGACTGTAGACCATTGTCCATCAGTCTCCTCGTGTCTCCTGTACAGTTCAGAATGTGTTCAGCTTGACAAATTTACATAAATGTTCGATCCCAGTGTGATTCTTAAGTGCTGTATGTTTGCAAGTTTTCTCCCCGACAAAACCCACAATGTCGATGAAACGTTCTGCACCGACGAAGGTTTGAACTTTGAGAGTGTTTAAACAAGAGAGAAATGTGAGAAAATGTTAATACCTGTCTGAGAAAAGTGTATAAAGTGTGTGGTGAGGGGTTTTACAGCCAAGAAACATATAGAATTGTAGAAAATAAAGCTGACTACTTTGCAGATTTCACCTACTGCGAGTTATTTTTAGAACGTAACCCCCACGATAAACGAGGGACCACTGTACTACACATGAACAACGCTTCAATCAGCAGATCTCTTATGGGAAATACTGTATACAGATTAAAATTTGATGTATTGAAATGGACATTTTTATTTACTTGTCATAACTTGATAAGAATAATAATAATAACACCACGTTGCACTCGTAATGCGCTTCACGGGCTTTGTCGAAGTCTCTCGAATCGCTTCACTGTAGTCATCATTCTTTCGCTTCATACTTGGGGGTGATGGGCCACAGCTGCCTTGGGGTAGACTGGCAGAAGCGAGGCTGCCAGTCTGCGGCATCGGCCCCGGCAACCATCGTCCCACACACACACACCTCATTCATACTATTAATGTGGGCGAAGTGTCTTTCGCCGATGGACACAACGATAAAACTTAGTCTGAGCGTGAATCGATCTTGAAGATACACAAAACCGCCGTGTTAGAGTCAAAGAAACAATACAACAACTTTTTTTATGATGAATATTCCTGGTTTTCCAATTACGTTGTATAAGTTTTCAGCTAAATTAATCCCGTACAACTTCCAGTCGATCTTCTGTTGCAGTTTGCATGATACACTGAATAGACTCTAGACATAAGGAACCTCCTACTTACTCTTACCCCTCCTCCTCTCATGTACTCACCCAAATACTTCCTCCCACCCCCTACTCCCCCTCTCTCCATCCTCCTCCATCCTCCCCCCCAAACCAAACCGACAGACATTAAAACGTAACCTGACCCCGGCCCTGGAATCTGTACAGGACTTTCTTTTTCCTCTTCCAAATGGGGGAATCCTGCAGCTTGTATATGTCGTCTAAGTCCAATGCAAAAAAAAAAAAGAAAAAAGAAACAACTAAATGGCGGAGACGGGTCAGGGAGAGGTTAGCTAAGTGCGTCGTCAGCTACCTCGCACTCCCAGAAAAAAAATCCCCCAGATTAAAACGGCGCGGGAGGAGGTTGAGAGTGCGGAGATAATGGCAGGATCTCCAATGCACAATAACAGCGTGGTCATATATCTACCTGTCTCCGGACTTCCCCCTTCCCGAGTCGGACCGCGGGGTCAGGCGAATGGCAGCATTCCATCAGCAGCTCCTGGGATCCTGGGAAGTGTCCGCGAGGGTCCTCTCAAGGCCAGACTGCAAGTTGCGTCTGTCCATAAGTTTGGGAACGGGTTATAGTGGGAATTTCACATGATGCTTTTTGGTCACCTTGGGAGTGTAAGTATTTCATATTTTCTAACTTAAAATAATGTTTATGTTTGAAAAAATATACTTTGTAAACTTCACCTCTGTTTCCTATGAGGTGTTTAGGTGTTTGAGCTCCCCCTGCTGACAGCGACAGGAATGAACAATGACAAAACTAAAAAAATGCAGGCGTTAGGAAACATGAAAGAGAATCAGAATTACTTTTATTCATCCACATGGGGAAATTCTTTGCTAATAAAATGCTATGCTAATAGTGCACACAGTCTGAGCGCAGAATAAGTTTGGTGATGGCTTATGGCGACAAAGGGCTTGATTTTTTTCTAAACGTATTTCATGCAATAACCTCGACATTTGACTCATGCTTCAATGCCACTTAGAAAACCTTCCAGTAGCAATGGGAAATCACACTGCAGCACCTAGGGGCCCTTCTCCAGATCCATGATGTAGGACCATGGTCAGGACTGTGAACAGTCTGTGCACATGAAGACACAGGCAGGACGTCCCAGATGTCTGTTTAAAGGACACATGTTATGCAAAACTACCCTTTACCATGTTATAACATTGCTCCCTCATCCAAAACATACCTAGTCTTGCCAGCAAGACAAATTCTTGCGATTTTTGTGAGTTCACAAACTCTTGAGAATGTGTCCACCTGAAACGTTTGCATGTGATAGGTCCCACACCACTAGTGGTGCGAGGAGACATCAATCACAGGGCGGCAGTGTGGTTTGTGTGGAAACCAGCTCCAAATGAACCAAAGCAAACATGGTGATGCAGACAGACCTACTTTGGCGTGTTTTAGTAGAAATACAAAAAAAAAAAAAAACATGGAAAAACATGCAGAGGGAAGCATTTTTTACATTTGTGGGTGAGTAAAATGTGTGTGCTTTTCTCTCAACTGGATTTAACTGAATGTAAAGTTTTAGGATTGATTCACTTTTACGACACTTTGACAAATCAACATGAAGTATTTGTTTGAATGCACTGATCAGTCTGTCGAGAGCCAGGTTAAAACACCCCTATAGTTGTATTTAGCCTCATTCATGAATATTTCACGAGTCCTGTTTAGTAAGTCTCCTCCCTCTGAGAACTCAAAAACATGTCATTTTGAATTTCCCAGGATTGTTATGTCCCGAGGTCTCCTGTGCAAGTCCATAAATCAAAATCTGAGCATTTCTGTTGTTGAAAACATGTTCATTACAGCTCGTAAAAGTTTGCTAACCCTAGTTTTTGGCTTTTTTACAATGATAATTCCCTCTGCTGAAAGTCGTGGGAGTGCGTCTGTAGGATCATGGTCTCTATTGTCAGAAGAAGACCATTATTTTAAATTCTAAAACAACAGGAAATGGCAAAGCAAAGCCCATTAACAATTGAACCAGTGCACGGTATTTGTCCTTTAATTTCCTGAAGATACTGATGTGATACTTGTAGTCGTCTACCTAAACTCACACATATTAAACACAGTATTTGGGAAGACCCTGGGAAGTACGGTGTGGGGTGAGTGGTCTTAAGGCTCTTCCTGTGAGGCTGTCTGCTGCTGCTGTCATGTCTGGTGTGCATTAACACTTCTGAGGAGGAGCACTCTGGAGGGGGCTGGAGGGGCTGCTGCTCTGGACCAGGGGGGGCGAAGGGGAGGGGGCAGGACTCCGTGTTGGGACGGGGGCTCCTCATATGATTTACATGGCAGTGAGAGAGTCCAGAGTCTCCGTCTGACCTGGGCATCCCGAGGGACAGAGGCCAAAGGAGGTGCTACATTGTGATACCTGCGTGATTTATGGCCCCCCTTTAAGTCCACGTCAGCGTCATTACTTATGTCTGTGGCTTGTCATTATTACAGGTTTAAGTTTTGTTGCAGACTTTTAACACTTTTATATATACTACCAGGCAAAAGTTTGGACATACTTCTTTATTTTCATGGTTACCTACTCTGTGCATTCTCACTGAAGGCGTCGAAACGAATGACACAAATGGAAAGTAGCAGACAAATAAACTCTTATAAACTGCTTTGAACTCTGGTTTGCACTTTTGGCATTTTTTTAATCCTTTTCTGGCGCAGGTTACACCACTACCTTGTGTCTTTTTGGTTGTCGGCTCCTCGTATTGTCTGTGTAATCCCTCAGGTATGATCCAGAGTAAAAGAAAAATTCAAATCTGCCAACTGGACAAAAAAGATGACCAGCCAGCACGCTAAAAGGTGTGAGAGCGGCCATTAGGGGCTTGAATGATTATGCTAAATATGACTCAGGCGCAGTTCGACAGACAGAAACTGGAAACAAACAGGTGTGTTAGTTTCAGAGTAGTTAGTTCCTCCTTTAAAACAGATATAAGGCAACATCCAGCAGCAGTACACTACTACAACTACTACAACTTCTTATCCAGTTGACAGATTAAACCTTTTCTTTTACTATGGTCCCTTGGAATGTTCTTTAGTAATGCATTAAACTTGGGTACTTTACATTTATTCAGTTACAGGTGTTTTTATTGCTCTTAAATATAAAAAAACATGCATCTTACTGCGACTGAGCTCATCTCTACGCAGATCTGACCTGCAACTTGGCCTGGTGCCATCTCCTGTTTGTCTCTATATCAGGGGTCTCAAACTCAAATTATCTGGGGGCTGCAGGAGGCAGAGTCTGGGTGAGGCTGGGCCGCATCAGGTATTCCACAAAAAAAGCTTGGCTAAAATCTTCTCAAAAGTCATCGCTGTTTTCAACATAAATGAGGAAAAATGCCAATTCTTGTGGATTTTATGGATATACATCGTTATTTGTTGAATCTTTTGTGGCGGAAATACACAGCACTAGTGACTTGTGTTTTTGGGGTTTACCGATTTGGCGAAACCTTCTACAACATGGTAATGGCACACTAACTTTAAACTTTCATACTGTCCGGCGGGCCACAAAATATCGTCTCACGGGCCGCAAATGGCCCCCGGGCCGCGAGTTTGAGACCCCTGCTCTATATAGATGGATAAGTTGAATGTCACACTGTTGAACATTTCTGGCAAAGTAAAACATCTCCAGGAAGACAAGAAATCGGCGGAACCTTTAAAACCCGACTTCTGTGACGATATACAAGAACTGAAGAATGTCAAATATTGCAAAAAAGTTTAAACAATTTAATTTTATCACTCATAATAGTTGGTTTAATAATAAGTTAAATACATTATTATTATTAAGATTTTTTGCATTTTTTTTTTTTTTTTTTTTTTTGACCGATTTTTTCTGATCCAGCTTAAGGTCCATAATGTGTGTGTTTGTGTCCTTGAGCAATACACCTCACCCTCATAGCCCACACCAGGATCAACACCAAGTAGGGTAATCCAAAGTGTCATTTGGACAACCCTACTTTGTATTTGCATTTCTAAGGCGTCAAATGTTGGCCTAAATATTGCCGTGATGTGTCAAGGAGGAAGTTTGAGATCGCGAGGCGGGTTGGAGGCAGTTGTGGAGGAAGAAGTACGAATACAGGAGCAAATGTTTGTAGGTTCGTCAAGCAAATTTACGAAACATGATCATTTGACTTCATTAAAAGTAAATTGTAAGAAAGTAGGGTTGGTAAAAGTATGGAAATCAGACGCTAATCGATACTAAAGCTAGTATTGAAACTAGATTCTCATTTGACTGGTCTACTAAAAAATTCCACTCCCTCTGTAGCGTTAACCACTCTGCCATCTCAATCCAGAATCATTACGTTTCACAATCTCAAATTACATGTTGCATTCTCTTGTCTCGCTGCAGCCTTGAGACTTGAATTGTCCCTCTTCACCTCTTCAGATCTGTACTTTTGACTTTTGGGCCTTTGTACCTGTCTGAAATTTGTCCCTTCTCGGCCTCCGTCCTCAGCTGGGGAAATGGCTTTACAAAGAGACCCGGGCTTGCCAATGTAAGCTAACTTATTTCATCAGCGTAAAATGGTGTAAACAGCCCGAGGTGAGGAGAAAATAATGATATCCGATAGTGTCCGGGGGATGCTGCTGCGAAATGTACTTTTGATGGAATGGAAGTATTTCATCATGGTGGATAGTACTACCGTGTACTTCATATTCAGATGTAGTGGGAGTACTTTTTGTTGCGCGCTGGGATGTGTTGAAAACTGGTGTAAATGTAGCGATTGGTTAATGTTGCAGTTACAAAACTAGCTAATAAAGATATAGTTTAACACATAAAACAGGAAATACTCAAATTACAAAGAATAAAAACCAGATGCCCTTCCCTGTGCAATTAGACTGACTGAAATGGGTGATGTTGGTAAAATATCTTGCCCAGGGACTCAAAAGTACCATATGCTTCTGGCGGTCTCCATGGTAACGTCATTGCTTTGCCTGGAACGTTCCACAGTATTGAATTAAAGCTCATTTCAGATGTTTTTATTGCTCAAAAATACATCGAAAATCATTTATATTTACTGTGAATTTACTGTAATCACCTCTCCACAGACCTGACCTGGAACTTGTCCCAGTGGAGTCGACAGCTTGTCTCCAAGTCTCTCAAAGTCATAATGCGAAATATTCTAGGCAAAGCGATAACATCTCCATGGAAACAAGCAGGTGTTGGACCTTACACCAGGAAAGTTACGTAATGTGCCTTTTATCAGTTTAATCTCAGTTTCAAGCGATTAACATGGGGCGATTCTGCTGTGGTCTTGTTATTTTCTCTATAAGCAAAAAAAAAAAAAAACTACAAAAAACAAAAAAACTATAAAATAAATCAAAACAATTAAAACCAAAGTATCTATTTTTTTAGTTTAAATAATATACTAAAAAAAAATCATTTGGTTGTATTTATTGCACCAAAACAATGTAGAAAAACATACATACTGTGGGCGGGCTTGCATCTCCACAAACCTGACTCTTATTTGGCCTGGAGGAGGGTCTTGTTTTCATGGAAATGTTAAAAATGCATTGCGTGTTGGTGGTGGTCGGAGAGGCCGATGGCGCAGATTGGCAGCCTCGCTTCTGTCAGTCTGTCCCAGGGCATCTGTGACTATATAGTAGTTATACATAGTATGTCACCAGCAATGAATGTGGAGTGAATGAAGAATGCAGAGTACAGCACTTAAACGGCCCTACAGTGGTGCCCTCGTTTATCGTGGGGGTTACTCTCTAAAAATAACCCGCGAAGTATAGCTTTATTTTTTACAATTATTATACGTGGTTTAAGGCTGTAAAACCCCTCACCACACACTTTATACACTTTTCTCACACCGGCATTAACATTTTCTCACATTTCTCTCTTGTTTAAACTCCCTCAAAGTTCAAACCTTCGTAGATGCCTTCGTCAGTGCAGAACGTTTCATCGACATTGTGGGTTTTGTCGGGGAGAAAAGTTGCAAACATACAGCACTTCAGAGTCACACTGCGATTGAACATTTATGTACATTTGTCTGACACATTCTGTACTGTACAGGAGACACGGAGGAGACTGATGGACAATGGTCTACAGTCCCTCAGCCAATCAGGACGCAGAACACAATGTACGCTCATACTCTGTGAAAAAATCATGTAAAATTGCACCAAAAAAATCAGCAAAACAGCGAGACTACGAAAAGCAAACCGTGATACAGTGAGGGACAACTGTGTATAAATCCAATGCATTACTATCATAAAACACGTCTATCTCCATGGAGACTGTTCTGATGTACGGGCTGGGCTCTGAGACGCTGTGGGTTCTGTAATATTTTCAGTGCCTTGCCGTGGCCCCAGCAAACCCAGACCCACGTCCATCTCGCCGCCGAGCGCTTCAGCCGCTCTCAAACTATTTGCTGTGGAAAATCGAAGCGGTTGTAAACATCGACTGGAGCTCTACGTCTGCGCCGGGCATAAATGATCGTTCTATTGACACGAGCCAAACACAGAAGGCCATCGCTCGGCTTTTAATTATCCAGGACATTGATCAGCGCCTGATTTATTTGCGGTTCTGGGCTTTAAAGGCCTAATTGAGTCACGGCCTTCTAATAACGGCCTTTTATTTGTGCATTTGGTTTGGATCGGGTTACACGGGCACCGGCGGACATGGCACCACCAACCCGCGCTTCTAAACACAACCTAGTTTGAACAAATGGATTTAATCACGTCGACTGAAAGAGGGGAATGTGAGCTAGCTTAAACGTGCTAACAGACATGAACACATTTGCGGTTTGGAGACGGGGCGGTCGCTGCGCAAAGAAACAGAGCGGTTGAGAAAATGAGTTATTAATACAAGTGTGATTAACTCGAATCCAGAAATGTTTGTGTTTGCAGGTATTTTAAATTAGCTAAAGCTGCACTGCGTAACTTTTCTACTAAAGGGTTTGTTAGCCGCTTGGAGATTTCATTGCTTTTTACCTGAGATATGATAATTTGTCTCAGTAGCACTAATAACGTCTTTTCTTTTTGTTGCTCTAAAATACCTTGAACAACATGCAATTTTTCGGTAAGTTTAATGCCATACAGTGGAACATTCTAGGGTAAAGCAGACCTATAGTGCTTGTGTGTGCTCTATAGTTATAATCTATGACACTTGTGGATCATTATGTTAGAATTTGGACATTTTAAATCACAATATTCAATAAAAGAAGAAAAGAAACAACTTCCACGTCACTTCATTTGACCCAAAATGACGACATGACGCTGCCGAATCCGACAGGTATCACAGATTAAGAAAATAAAATCGAAAAAACGAAGTACAGAGCAGTGGAGTGTATCGACGGCAGTGAAAACGAGCCAATCGGCAATATGGCATCTTGAAAATAAGTGATTAAAGATTGCTCAGACATGCACGAATCACTCCAAAAAACAGCTTCGGGTGAGGAAATGAGAAAAGGGAACAACTATAACAAGGTTAAAAGATCTGAAAAGTTGATTTTGCAGAAGCCTGTAGACAAGCTCAAGTGGGAAACAACTTTTAATAGATAATTGATGTTTTTGAAATAGAATATCTTCACAAATATGAAATAATGCATGCTCACTAATAACAAAAAGATGAATATATAACAAAAAAAAATCTAAACGACCTAAATTAAAGGTCCTATACTACACAAATGGACTCTTATGAGCTTTAAACCGTGTTATAAAGATGTTTTCTCGTGTTTCTTTCATTCACACATGTTTGAGTCACACTTTATTATTAGTCTGTTACATCTCCAAAGCTCAAAATGCTCTGTTCCACCTTGTGATGTCATCAAGTGGTAGTTTTCAAGTTAACAGCTCCGTTTATCTTTAGTTTCAGTAGAGATTGAAATCATTCTATTGAAGATGTCTGGAGTTTAAAAACACAGTGGAGCACTTCCTGTATCACCACATGATGACATCACAAGGTGGAACAGAGTGTTTTCAGTTTGAGAGAAGAACTGGACTTTTTTCTGCTTTATTATAACCTTCATTGTGTGATGTCATATATAAAGCTGCACTGTGGACCTTTTCCGGTGAGCAAAGTGGCATTAAATTTACCAAAATGCATCTGTTGTCTAACGTATTTATCTCCATGGAAACCAGCAGTTGACACCAGCTCATCAGCTTCAATTCACTGTTATTTATATAGAACAATTAAAATACAACTTCAGACGCCCAAACTGCTTCATGCTAAAGTCAAAAATTAAAAAAAACTAAAAATACAGAAAACAAAGAACAATGAAACAATAAAATACCAAGATGTTCTGTTGAGCTTGTATTATTTATTTTTATTTATTTATTTAGTTTATTTCATTCATTTATAGTAAACATAAAAACATGTTTTGTTCTAACACAAAATGTCTTTGAATGAAAAGGAGCAGAAAGAAGTTATAACTTATAATATCTGCCCCTTTTTTACAAAGGATATTTACAATTCCGATTTTATTATTATTATTTTCTTTCTTTCTTTTTTAAGTGACACACAGCTGAGACATGCAGCTAAAATACAGCATAATTTGGATGATATAACAATTCATAATATTATAGTAATTACCTGTAAACAACAGCAATTACTAAGCCTTTTCATATTTTTGCAGCAGAGAGTATTTGACCTTATATTTAAATGATTTAATACATTTTGAAGTTTTGATTTGTTCATCTAGACTGTTCCATAAGCCAACACCTTTAATTGAAATACATGTTTCCTTTGTTTTTGTTCTAAACTTGGGTTTTTTAAAGATTTCAGTTCCTTTTAAATTATAACAACTTTCTCTTTTGATAAATAGTCTTTGTAGATTAGTAGGTAATGCTTTTTGATGTGCTTGTGTGTATTAAATGCCAGGGAGAAGAGGTGGGTTCTTAGTCTTGTCTGAATCTACCTTAAAGACTGAGAGGACCTGACAGGCAGAGGGCGCTGTTCTATTGTCCGGACGCTGCCACGGAAAAGGCTCTGTCACCTCTGGTCTTGAGCCTGACTTTGGTCACAGCAGCTGGAGCTCTGGGTGGAGAAGCTGCAGTGACTCTCTCAGATAAAGAGGGACACATTTAAACACAATCAGTAACACTTTGAGTTGAACATTACAAGTCAGATCTGCAGAGAGAGGCGATCCTGTTCACACTAGACATGTTTGACGAGGTATTTGAGCAATGAAAACGATAACCTCAGTGGTAAGAAGGTGATAAGAGGTAAAAGAAAAAATGGTATTCTATCACCTGGACAGAAAATGTTATTTGAGCGAAACCGTTTCGCTTAATGTCCAGTTGACGCAACAGAATTTTTATTTTACTATGGATCATACCAGGACGACTGGGGGATTACACAGATGGTAACCTTTTAAGATCCTTACCCATAGACTGTACAAAGAAGTGGACTAAAGGAGTGCGATGTCATTGATGGCGTCCGCTTCCAGTCAAATGAAGCTCATCGAGGCTAGATCGGTTACAGGGGCCAATTTGGGGCCAAATACCATATTTGGAATTCCGACCGCAAGTATCATAGCAACCAAAGAGCCAATCCGAAGCCAAGCTGTTGAAGGTAACGTCCCTTATGCCCACGCTGCTGGTTTTATAGAGCAAAGCTGTCAATCAAATCTGGTGCTAATGCTAACGGGAGTGTCCTTGGGGAAAGAAGGCGTCGGATTTGTCTGTTATTAATGGTCATATCTTGAGTTACAAACACAATAGCGAACTAAAAACACCAGGATCATGTAGAACAGGTTCATACAAACATTTTAAAACCAAAATGATGAGCCTGGAAGCAGCAGTTACAATGAGAGGGGTGACAGTTTTCCAATGTAAAGCGAATTGAAGCCGGAAATGGAGCCAGAAGCGCATCCATGCTTCCTATTTTGGAACGTGGCGACTAGCAGGTTAGCTACGTCCATTTATATATATATATACAGTCTATGGCCCCAGCTCATCATCACAAAATCATATAATTCAACGTCTTCTGCAGCCTCCACAGAACATCCATAGATACAATCTCACCTCTAGCAGTGGCGCTATCAGCGGCCCAGCACAGGTGGTCCGAGCCTGGGTCTTAGTGCCGCTCTGGTGCCCCTACGACGCCTGTACCTCCAGGGCTTGTATTGAACCTCGCTACCCTGGACACAAGCGCCCAGAGCAGGGGAGAGACCGTAGTGGGGAGGCGACTGATCCAGGCCCAGAGCACTGAAAGAGTATGTGTGATGGGCGAGAGTTTTGCATTCTGATTGCAAATAAAAGCTTGGTTTATATTGGTGCTGGTGATGAACCCTGAAGAAAGAAGCTTGTAGACATGACGAGCACATGGATATCGACATGTTATGGGTGTAAAAGTTTGGTTTTAAGGTGTTTAAATGGTCATGGTCACATTTTTAAGCGTTAAGCGTCTTGCACAACGACAGCATTTATCTGTGGGAGCTGGAATCACATCGCCAACCTGTGGGTCGGTGGATCTGCCGTCTCAACCGATGATGTTTATGTCGAGAGCGGGATTCAAACCGCCGACTGTTGTGGAAATAAGACTCCTTTTGCAGGCTCTGGCGACTGTTGAAGCAAAGACAAAGAGTTTATTTCTCCGACAGCATCAGACCCCGAATGATGGAAATCAGCAGGTTTATATAGTTTGAGATGAACCAGAGGACGTACATTTCAAAGTAAGGATGTGACACTCCTACTGAGGTGTGGTCAGACGAGCTCCTGGAGGCTTCATGAGCTGGAGCACCTCAGGATGTAACACGTGGAGTCAAAATAATACAAGGTCAAAGGAGAGTCAGAGGAGAGAATCTCAAAGCCAACTGTTTGGTTTGATTGCAACTTTCAGCACGTACATTATAAATAGTAATATATGTGCTGATATCTTGATTTCTAAAAGGTAAAATAATCTCACAATATTTTAATTTCCTTTACACCAACATTTGGATCAGTGGAGAAACGCTCGACCAACTGAGCTACTGTCGCCCCGTCAATGAATGCCTGGACTTTCTTCTCTTGGAAGAGGTCAATGGAACAAAATAGTTTTGGTTCTTAAAGGAATTGAATAACCTGTGCTCTTAAAGTGTAAAAAAGATACTACTATCTGTGTCGCCAGAGCTTTAACCTGCAGATAGAGACGACACATATGAGTTTTTCTCATTCTCAGTTTCTGGACAGACCATAATGATTGGATTCAGATCAGAGACGGTGCAAATAACATTAGAATACCGGTAGTTATCAGTAAAAGCTGCATTTGATTTGAACATGTCTACCTTGTATCTGGGGACACAAATCAAAAATAAAACCTAAATCTTATATACATTTCCCGTAAGCCAGAACTACCTCCATTGTCACGTACTCAACCATTCCATCTCTGCATCTGTATGTCCCGAATGAACTACCCAGTCTCTTGTCCCCTCTGGTCTCACTGCGCAGCCTTGGGTCTCGTCATGTTGCCATTAATCCTTCCAGACTCATCTCTCATCTCACTGTAGACTCAGATCAGAAGGATCAGACGGGAGCAGACTGGCTGTGTGAGATATCTGCGCTGGTTTCACTTGAGTGGGCAGCTGCAGGGTCAGGGCCTGGGAAGGGAACGGGAGAAAAGAGACTGTGTTAAACTGTAAATACAAAACATCAGAATAGTTTTGGTTAATGATGAAAATGTGATAAGTGCTTGATGTTGTAATGATTATAAATTGCCCACTTTTATACAGGGTGGCCCAAAAGTCACTGATAGTTGAAAAAAAATCATAACTCTTTTGTTTCTAAATATTTTTCTTTTATTTTTTCAGAGCATGCAGAACTACCCTTCCGGCATTAATATGAGCAAATACAGCACCGAGGAACGAACCCTCATTGTGCAGTGGTACTTTGAGTCACATGGGTCAAATTCACAAACCAGGGGTGTTACCCGTCGACATTTTAATACCAGAGATGCCCCCAGTGTAAATGAAATAATAAGTGTTTTTCAAAGACAGGGGGCAGTATGTGATCTCCACAGACCTGACTAGTCCCATTTCCTTCCTGTGGGGCTATTTTAAAGAAAAGGTGTTTGTGAATAAACCTCAGACAATAAACGACTTAAAACGTAATATCGAGGATCAAATAAGAGCCATAAGCCCGGAAATACTTTAAATGTTATGTAAAGTGTGTTGGATCAGGCTATTTAGTGTGAAACCCAAAATGGTGGACACTTAAAAAACATTATTTTTTTAAAAAATTGGTAATTTTTACTTCCTCTAGTTTAAGTAGTGATAAGTTCAAGTGTAAGTGAACAGTTATAACCGTATATATTTCCAAAAATGTCAGAAGGTTCAGTTTATCTACTGCTAAAATTTTGTGAGTTTAACTTAAGAATTATAGGAGCTACTGAAGATTTAAAAGTTGTCAGTGACATTATTTGTATTTATTTATTTGTATTTCAATGTTATATTCCCACATTATAACAAAATCATTTGTATAGTTGTGTAAGTAGATGAGTTAAAGGCGCAGTACCTGATTTTACGTTCATAATTTTTTTTTTTTTTTAAACAAAACAAAACTTAATTTCATTCATTCATCATTCCTTTTAAATGTGCACTGGTCCCAAGTTATTCCTCACTTACCTTATGCATTCCGAGCTATTAGAGGCCAGAGCCATCACGGTAAAGCTAACAATGGTAAAGCTAACAATGGTAAAGCTAACAATGGTAAGCTAGCAGAAACTAGAACGTTAACAAAGAACTTCCCGACTTTTCGAGAATAAATTGCTTTACAACTTGATGCAGACGGCACACAGCACTTATTTTGACCTCAAGAGTTACTTATGCAATGGTAAAGCTAACAACAGTTAGCATGCTAAGGGAGAAATTCCTGATTATCAGAGAATAAAACACTTTACAACTACAACAATAAGCACACACTGTTTATTTTGACCTTAAGAGCTACTTATGCAACAGTAAAGCTAACAGCAGCTAACAGCAGCTAACATGCTAATGGAGAACTTTCCAATTATCTGGGAATAAATTGCTTTACAACTTGATGCAGACAGCACACAGCGCTTATTTTGACCTCAAGAGCTACTTATGCAATGGTCTAGCGGACTGCAGCTACCATGCTAACAGAGAACTTCCCGCTTAACCAAGAATAGAACACTTTACAACTGGATGCAGACAGCACACCCTGCTTATTTTGACCTTAAGAGCTGCTTATGCAATATATCTGTACTGCAGCAGGACAAATTTTGCTCAAATACATGGAAGAAAATCTGCTACAGGAGCTTAAACATTGGAACTTCTGCAACTTTTACTACTGTCTCCCTTTATGCGTTCATAAATTAGCGTGTGCTGTCGGCTCAGTGTGAGTGGCAGAGCGGGGCCATGGTTTTTACTGTGGCGTTAGCATTACGAGCCCTCAGACAGTCTACATGCTGATGTGATATACAGGCTGGGCTGGACTAAACATGTGTGCAGAGGACTTCCAAACACTTACTCATCTCCCCACAGGTTTTTACATTTGTTGGTCCATGTCTAGAGTCTTAGTACGATAAAGCTTCATTGTGTTTTTTTTTGTTATGGTGATCTAAAAACATAGCATCAAGAATGAACAAGGCACCTGATTTGAAGTGGACTAATCGGGGTTCAGATTTTGATTTACTCGATACAATACCGAATAAAAAAAACCCTCACTGCAGCAGTTATGAAAGTAGCGCCCCCTCTGGGGCACGGAGCAGGAGCAATTTTTCAATGTAAAGTGAATTGGAGCCCGAGTCAATGGAGCCGGAAGTGCTCCCATCACTGCCTATTTTGAACACGGCAGCTAGCAGGTTAGCTATCTCCATTTATATATCCAGCAGTGACGTGCAGTCAGGTGAGGCAGGTGAGGCAGTGCCTCACCTGTCATCACAGAGAAAAAATAAATGAAATAGTTATATTTATCCAATGATTTGTACTATATAAAGTTATTTTCTATTTAAATTTAAAGTTATTTTCTATTTTTTGCAATTTTATTTAGTTTTTTACTCAAAATCGCTGATTTTTTACTCAAAATCGCTGATTTTTTACTCAAAATCGCTGATTTTTTACGTTTACAGATGAAATCCCGAGAAGAGATGCGAGGTGAGGCACTAGCCGTTCGTGCCTCACATGGATTGACTGTGCTGTGTGCTCAGACGCTGCTGCTTTAAGCGGCTGTGAAAAGGCGTCGGGTGAGGCACGTAGTTACCCTGCCTCATGTTAGGGGGCACTCGTGAGCCCAGGGATTCTTGTAACTCCCACAGAATAGCTACAATTTAGAGTTAGCAAGTCAACTTTAGCAATCCGTTCACTTTTTTCTCTATGTCTGGCCCTACTTTTTAAATGGAGGAAGATACATATTAAAGCTCAAGCAGTTTTCTAAACTGGACTTTCGGTCGTCAAAGCAGGGGAGACCAACGCTTATCATCGCTCCAGAGAGACGAAAGACAACGCTCAAAAGAGTGGTACGAAATGGTAAGAAATTTAATGACTTCAATCCATTGAAAATTGGGGAACCAGAAGAAGGATAAAAAACAATACAAAACCAGCTTTTTATTTCATACTATTAGAGCCATTTCATACAGACTTTGGAACTTTTATTTTGAAATTATTTTTTTATTATGGCCCCAAGTCACTGGAAGAGAAACTGACCCGGGGCCAAATGTACCGACACCTTGTTTACATGTTTATAAATCTGATTGTGACGACATCAGTGCCTCACCAGCCACGAACCTCACCGCACGTCACTGATATCCAGTGTCTGTTTGCAAGTGTAGATGTCATCACTGTATTTATACTTTCAAAAAATTTCATGTTTAAGTCTGGGATTACGATGTTTTCTGGAAGGAACTGTTAAAAAAAACAATGCACAGAGAGCGATGGAGATTAGAAATTAATTAAATATTTCACAGTATTTCATAGTAATATTCTACTATGACCATCAATTGTAAACTCTATTTAAATATGTGAGATACACTTTTTATTTGTGAGTGGGGCGCACCAGGGGTCTGTCTTCGGCCCGTTCTTCTTTTCTGTACAATAAGAAAACAAGCCTACAAATTGTAACGCCAATCAGTAAAGGTCAAAACCTGAAGGTACAAAATGTAACTTTCTGGAAGTGCAACATCACCGGCAGGACTCTATGGAAATAGAAAGTCAAAACCATACTTTTGAACAATCTTCATACAGACAGATTTTAATTTCATGCCATACTGTACAATCTTGTAGCCACAGAAACAACATTTCCATGGAAACAAGCACAAGCAGGCCCTCCTCCAGACCAGGACACATGTTTTATATGTCTATTTTTGGGCCAAAAAGTTACATACATACTGTGGCTTTTATCAGGCTGTTTGAAGTACTTTTTGACACTGTACCGCAAGAACATATTTCATATTTTCAGCTTTGAAGTTGAAGTTTGAGTGCTGAACTGGGTCACAACCACTTGAAAAAACTTTAAATATATGGATTTATGGAAAGCATATCCAGGATCGCCACATATTGATGTCACAAAGAGGAACCGAGTAGCCCAAGTGATCATGTGTGAATCAATAAGAAAGCTTCAGCATTATATATAACAATTAAAGATCAGTATTGGTTCTAGACAGCCCAGTATTACATTGTTATTGTTATTAGCCTTTAAACATGGTCTTTACTTTGGAATGTCAGGATTTAGAACTTAAAATAATGTCTAATTAAAAAAAAAAAACCCAACATAATTTCACAGTCTCAGTGCTCAAAATAATCTGATTCGGTGTAGCTTGCCATCTACAGGCAACAGAGGGAATTACCACAGTGCAAACAGTTAAACTAGGAAATGTGGAACATGTCCCGGCATTTTCACATAAGCACATCGCAGTAATGAACACGATTTGACGGCAGAAATGCTTAAAGCTAATTAATGATTTATGAAGTTAAATATCTATCTACGACGTTACAATCACAGGAAAGTGTGTAGTGAGGCTCAGAGGTGTAGGACTTGTTACAGAGCATTACTGAAACCACTGTGAATAAAGCCAAATGCAACTCCAGGTATGTTTTTAATGAGGGAACGATATTCTAAAAATGGTTAAAAGCTCAAAAAAGTCAGTTCTGCATGATGTGTTCTTTGAAAAGCGACACTTGGGCCCTGACTTTTGGCGCGCACCTGGGTAAGTCAGCGGAGTCCGAGTAAATGTTATCCCTGGATGTGTCTTTATTGTACGCAGTCTTCCACACATTTATCATGAGGTCGTAAATCTGGCTGAGTGAAGGTTTGGGAACGCTGGTGTGTCTGCGCTGTTCACGGCTCCCCGATGCCCCAGCAGAAGACAGAGTAGGGCTGGGATAGTACTCCGCTCTACCCAGGGCTCCCTCGGGCTCACTCGGGTCTGGTGGAGGGGGTTTCAGACTCGGGGTGGGTTGCTCGTGCTGGGCCTGTCTGCGAGCACCGGTTTATGGACTCAAAACTAGCTGTACTGGTTCTGATGGCTGAAATGTATTGTAGTATTTGATAGATAAGGTTGGTTAAGTTAAAACTTTGTACGCTGCCGATGAAAAGTTTGAACACACTTTTTCATTCATGGTTCTTCTTTATTTCCATGATTATTTACAAGCAGATTCACACTAAAGGCATTGAAAACCTGCATAATTACGATGTGAATAAAATGCAACTTTTTGTTTTTGGCAAGTTTTTCATCCGCCACCTGCTTGTGTTCGTGAAGATGGTGTTGCTTTGCCCAAAATGTTCCACACTATGGCATAAGACTTTTGTATCTCCATGGAGACAAGCAGGTGATGCCACCAAATCAACTTACTGGTCAGATCTGTGAAGAGGTCAGTAAGAACGCATTTCGTATAAGGTATTTTTTGAAAAATGCAAAAGGTAAGAGGCAAAATATATAACTTTTATGCCATACTGTGGAATATTTCAAGCAACGCAAAATGATCTCAGAACCAGTGAATTCTAGTACTTGATTAAGAATGTAGCCCTGTACAGTAACAGCCGAAAATTTGGACATACTTTTCATTTATTGTTCTTCTTTATTTCCATGATTATTTATGTTATAGATTCTATATGACACAGATGGAGAGGAGTGAACAAAAATTATAAAGTTCAGCTGAGCTGTGAGACCAAGAGTTTGCAGGAGTTGTCATTACAAAGCAAAGGGTGGCTACTCAAGAGTTTGGATTTGAAAATAAAGGCAAAAAAAATATGTGGATTTGTAATTCTATAAATGCTTCATATACAAAAAAAAAAAGTCGGATTAAGTTAAAAGGTCACATCTAACATCTCATATACCGCCGTTAGCTTTGAAGTCGCCACCAAAAGTGGCATTGTTTCACACTTCTAACAATCGTCACAAGATTTATTAGATTGGTTACGGGACATTCGCTGTGGCATGTTTCGATTTTTTTCACAATGTCTTTCATTTGATTTCCATGGTCGAGTCTGACGCTGAACAAAGCTTCTCCAGCACATCCCAAAATTCTCAATGGGGTTAAGGTCTGGACTCTGTGGTGGACAATGTGTGAAAATGATGTCTCCTGCTCCTGAACCACTCTTTCACTATTTGAGCCCCATGGATCCTGGCATTGTCATCTTGGAATATGCCCATCAGGGAAGAACAAATCCACTGATGGAATAACCTGGTCATTCAGTTTATTCAGGTGTCAGCTGATCTCATTCTTTGAGCACAAACTGTTGCTGAACATCGACCTGACCAACTGCAGCAACCCCAGATCATTTGCTTAGTTAAATCTAGGTGGCAACTTTTTTTTTTTTTTGGCCTGGCAGTGTATCTGCATTTAAATAAAATATAGAAAGTAGTAAATATAGAACACAATGAGCTTTAAATTAGTTACAGTTACACACAAATTTAACACAAAAACCCTGCATATTTAGGAGTTCTTCTCTCAAAGTGAAAACACTCTGTTCCACCTTGTGATGTCATGTGGTAATACAGGAAGTGCTCCACTGTGTTTTTAAACTCCATAGACTTTCACTAACAAAAGGTAAAATGTAGCTGTTAACTTGAAAACTACTTCTTCATGACACCAGAAGAATTATTCAAACATGTGTGAATGAAACAAAACACAACTCCAGGTGTTTTGTAATATAGGACCTAAGTAATCGTCTTCTTTTACAGGTTATACATTTGAAACGCACGAAATTGGCTTATGTTTAATGAACATGTACAATACTGCACTACATTCAGTTAAATATTCTTTGAAACCAGCTCTTTAGGTTTTTGGGGATGCCGTCTTCCAAGTGAGTTTAAAATCGGAAGTGCCTCAGGTGCTCAAGCTTTGCGCTGACCTAAAGCAAAAACAGAAAAAGGGAAAGACATAATTAATGTTGTATCTGTGTAATCCCTCAATCATAGTTTTCATTACAAAACTAAATTAAATTCCGACAACTGGACAAAAAGTTATAAAATAGAATATGCTTGACCACTCACCCTAGAGGCTTCTTCAGTTCTGACAGGGATCTGTAAGTCACTGCCTTATATCTGTCTGAAGGGAGGCGCTAACTGCACTGAAACTGATGTATTCATCCTCAAAAACGTCCCTCCAGTTGAAAGAATTACAATTTTTGTGTTTTTCCTACACATAAAACCGAAGTTACCTGCTGTATGATCTGGTTATAAATAGCTGGATCAGACAGGTCAGCACCACTCTGGAGTTTGATCTTGATCCGACGATTCCTAATTTTTAAATCTGCAATTCACAAAAAGAAAGGACTGTGGTTTGTTCAGGCTTTTTTGGACTGTTTTGTCTTTCGCTCATAGTCTGACCTTCGCGGCAGAAGAATGGACCCTTGAAGCCGCAGCTCTCATCACTCCACTGATAAGTTTTATCAACCCAAACACACTCTTCTGCACCGTTAATATTATCCGGCTGTCCAGGGGCCCAGTTAATGAAGGAGGCGCGTCTGCCACTGACCCAATTCCAAGGTGTTCTGTACAGGCCGATCCACACGGACTCTGTGGATGGAACGATAGAAGCCACCGCAGTGTTCTCAGCCTCGTCCTGGATCATGGCCAAGTCTGTGTAGCTCAGTCTGCAGTGGCTCTTTGCTGCAGCCCATGTCATGTTGGTAGAAACATAGATGAACTCCTTAAAGCCAGGCTCAAACCATCCTGACACAACAAGGAAAAAATCAGGATTCTTTCTTTTCCCATATCGTCCAGCTCTATTTGGTTTTGGACAGCTTCCTGACTGACTGTCAGAGACAATATTTGTTTAGATCCCGTGACTTCTGCGCAGTCTTCCACTCTGTCTTTAATGTGAGTGTCAGATAAATAATCATTGTATAATGTCCTGTCTGTGGTGTGCAAACTTGTGTCACGTCCCAAAAGTCACAGACAGCTGACCTTGTGACTTTGCTCTACACGTTTGTTAAGTGTAGGCTTTGCATTAAAGCTTTTCATTATTGAAAGCTTTTCAGAAGGGCAGTAGTATAAAAAGGTGAGGTGGTGGACCAATTGAGCAAGCTCCTAGACAATTTTAAAATCTTCCATCTGATCCAATCTTCAGACATGACAAAAATTCTGCTGACCACAGGGATGTAAGGACATTTCGCAATAATTATTGGTTTCACACTCATAAGAAGAACAGTGACACCACACAGACTATTTTTCAGAAAAAGCTACAACAAATGGTGGATTGGAAAAATGTCACATGATCAAATATGTAATAAATAATAAAAACAAATACAAATACACATGCACATGCACATTCTGCACAGAAAGGTCTGGACAGCCCAGGAGTTAAGCTGGCTGCTGTAAAGCTGATCACCAGAGACAGTCGGAAATATACAACATATTGGAACCTTGCGATTTTCATCTTTGGAGCAGCAATCTGACAAAAGGTCACAATACAGAGACATGAGGAGTGCCACTACTAACTGCACTACTCTAGCCACGCCTTCTTGAACTGAGGAAAATTGGGCTTAAATTTGGGCTAAATATGACTGCAGCCGCCTTACCTGTGAAACAGATGAAAGGCAAAGAGCTTTCACAGAAACCATCCATCCATTGTCCATCCTTCATTAAAACACAATACTCCATTGCATTATCATTATCTGGCTGGTGCAGCATCCAGTTCTGATATTCACCAGGGGTTAGGGTTTTGTTACCAGACCATCTCCAGGAGTTAGAAGAACGTCCCGATACTTCTTTCCAAAAATCTTGAATGTCTGACAGTCCAATCCACGCTCCTCCTGGGTATGATTTTACCAAGTTGTACTCCTCCATGCTGTAAATGGAGGCCAGTACATACTTATGCTGTGCACAGTAGTCTCTTGCCTCAAACCAATTCAGCGATGAGTTGATAAGGTGGATACTCAGGGAATGGAAGCATAGTGCCACCTTAAATCCTGCAGGTAACCGAAACCATCACATACATCAGACCAGTACTTAAGATTAGTAGTTCTGTGGTATATGTCAAACTCCTTCAAGACTCAAACTAAGATATCCCTTATGAATAGATCTGGAGACATCTGGCCCCATTGGTGTTGCTTCCTATTCGATATTCTGGTAAGTCTGGCCTTCGATAGTTGGCATAAGAACTTTGCAATGCTGCTCACCCTGAATCATTTTTTTCAATTCTGTATCAAATTACATGACCCTGCAGTAAGCCCTCAAACAATCTACCATCTATTTGATCTGACTATGTAACTGCACTGCGTAATACTACAACTGCATGTGAGCTAAAGTAAAAATCAGCTATTTATACAGAGATGTACTAAGCAAGGTCGTGGATATAACCTACAACCTACAACCTATCCTGACCTCCGATGGGATTGAACAAAGTCTTACCATGTGCCAGCGAGGCCAATATAATCATCAGCATTTTGGTCACTCTGTAAGAAAAAAAATATACATACAAATCTTAGCAACACACTATACTAATAACTTTTAAAAGCTGTACTCACCGATTTATTCTTCATAGATAATGTGACAGGATGGCACTGGTCCTAAAAGACATAAGACATTCAAATATATACAAACCAATATTTCACTATCAGACTATTCAAATCAGATTTAAGGGACAGAGCCAAGGCACCTTCCTATCAGGCCATGTCCTAAATCACTGTCTTATCAAATGAAATAATTCTGTTCAAAGTGGACAATCTAATTTTGTAAAGTTCAAATTTAAATGGGACGAAACTCATAAAATCCATCCACAACCACATTTCCAATAGAGCTGCTAAAATGAGCAGTATCTGAAGGACTAAAGGGGTCACAGTGTGATTGAACTAACCATATCAACACTTCAAACCCTGCAGCCGGGTGCAGTCGTGTGTGATGTCACCAACTACTGGAAAATGCAAAGGCGACTAGAAGCAGCACACACTTAGATACAGGTATTTTTTGACCTGAAGGACAGTAAGATCCCTCAGAACATACATGAACAACTGATATTTTATTGAGTTCAGCTTTTGTAAATTCTAAAGAGGAAATATGTGATGCTTTTAATAGGCATTTTATCTCAGCATGTGATGTTCTAGATAATAATGATGATCCTTCTGATCTTAATTATGTTGAATCTCAACCTCGGGCAGATAACAGTCATATTTTAAGATCCTTCACTTACCTGGAGGTCTTAAATGCTCTCCGCTCCACAGGAACACGTGACCTTCATCAAAAACTTTTTTACTAGCTGCCCCATATTTAATTCAACCTCTATTACATTTTTTTTTTTTTATTTATCAATTCAAATCGCAGTTATACCAGAATTATGGAAAACGGCACATTTTTTGACATGTGGGCAGCTAAAAATGTAAATAATTTCCAGACAGTATGTAAATGACCTAAAATAAAGTTACAATTTAATTTGCATAAATGCTCCATTATGTCAATCAGATTTCAGAAAAGGGCATAGTACTGTCATTGCAACCACAAAATTATATTTTCACAAGGCAAGGCAAGTTTATTTGTATAGCACAATTTGTACACTCAGTAGTTCAAAGTGCTTTACAGAATGAGAAAGATGTTAAAACCACAATAGAACAAGTCAAAACACAAATAATCATCATTAAATTAACATTAAAGGAGAAAATTACAGAATAAAAACCTTTCAGTCATAAACACAGCTAAACAGAACAGTTTTGAGCCTGAAATTAAACATTGTTAAAGTAGAGGCCTGTCTCACATCTTCAGGAAGACTTTAAGCAAAGGAGTGCCCCAAGGCTCAATTTTGGGCCCGCTACTTTTTATTATATTTATTCATTTAATTGGTTGATGATTTTAAAATTGCAGTAAGATTTTAATGAAATTCAAAATTCCTTCAACAATCTTAAATTATTATTTTTTTCCCTTAAGAAAACATTTAAGTGATGTGCAACTTCAAAATCTTCACAGACTAAATGGTGCATTGGGTTTTGACTTGATGAAAACTTATCGAGCAATTATCTAACAGTTTAAAATCAAAATTATTTTATTACCGAAACAAATCTTGTATCCGATTGAATTACAGAAAAGGAACTGTTCAAGCTAATTTTCTTTTTGTACTGGATTATGTAGATACAAAAAACGTGCAGACTTCAGCCTCTACTTTGAAACCTTTCGATTCACTCAGCCCTTTGTTTCGTAACAGGTGATTTATTTAAAAGTCATCACTATACACTCGTTATATGTCAGAAAAGAACAACAAAACATAACATAAAACACAACATAACATAACATAAAAGTATTTATAAGGGACTACTTCATAGACACCCTTGCCAGAGCATAGTCATTTTACATGGAATCAGTTTTTGTAACATGAGCGTAGACCACTATGCATTGAATTGTACAATGGTGTGAAGGATAGATGCAAGATGAGCTGAAGGCCTCTGTTTCCTCAACATCTGAGCCAGAGAAAAAGCCAAGGGTGAAGCAGAGAAGAAGAACCACATGACTCAAGAAAGAAGAGTCTGTTCATAGTCCCTCTTCCACTCTACATGTTTGGATATGACGTCTTCCAAGTGAATCGAAAATCAGTGAGGCCCATGTTCTTAAACTTGACTCCAAGCTAAAAAAAAAAGAAAAAAACAAGAAGATGTGATTGTCTTGGTACTGTACATGTGGTGTAGTGTAAAGTAAAGTTACCTGCTGTATGATCTGGTCGTATGAAGCTGGATCAGACAGAACAGCATCAGTCTGGAGTTTGATTTTAAGATGATATTTCTTAACCTCAAAAACTGAAAGTACAAGACAAATGTTTTGTATTAATCAGGCAAATTTAAAACCTTTGACACGTAAACCATGAAATGTTGACTTGTTTCACTTAAAAGATATTTTCTGATCTATGTTATAGTGTCGTTTCCTCATCACAAACAGACCTGGAATTGTGTTTAGTTTCATTCACACAAGTTTAACACATCCTGCATATTTAGGCTTCTTCTTTTCTCAAACTGAAAACACTTGCTGTCATGTGGTGATACAGGAAGTGCTCCACTCTTGTTTTAAAAGTCCATACACCTTCACTAGAATCACTTGGACAATTTAAGCACTGGAATTTCCAATCTCTAAATGTAGCTGTTAACTTGAAATCTATGGATTTATAATATCACAAAGTGGAACAGAGAATGTTGAGCTTTGGAGGTCAATAGACAGGCTAATAATGCAAAGCTAATGAAACAAAACATGATGCCAGGTATGTTTTTGATGAGGTAACAACATTATAACATGGCTTAAAGGTCACATGAGTCAATTTTACAAAATATAGGACCTTTAAACTGAATCAGGTGTAGCCTCACCTTGGTGGCAGAAGAATGGACCCTTGACACTATAAACCTCATCACGCCACAGATGATTTTCCTGAACCCAGACACATTGTTCTAGACCATCAAGATTATCTGGCTGTCCAGGGGCCCAGTTAAAGAAAGACGAGGTTTTTCCATTTGCCCACGCCCAAGGCACTCTGTACAGGCCGATCCACGCCTTGGTTGATGGTGAAACGACAGAAGCCACCGCAGTGTTCTCGAAATCATCCTGGATCATGGCCAGATCTGTGTAGGTCTGTCTGCAGTGGTTCTTTGCTGCAGCCCATGTCATACTGGTAGGAACATAGATGAACCCCTTTAAACCAGGCTCAGTTGATCCTGTGGTAAGAAACACAACAAAAACATTCAACATTTCACTGAGTAATGTTAAAATCTCATGCAGACACAGACAGGACATGCAAACTAGCACAGAAAAGCCCTACTTGACATGGAAATCAAGAAATCAAGTGACGCAGAACACAACTAGCAGTCAATTTTTGCCAACTAATATCACACGGAACATACAGGACAGATATTGCATGGATATCGAGACAGTTTACACCATTTTGGTCCTTTTCTTTGGCTTTTTTGTGACTTTAATGGGAAGAGATGGCTATGAATCTAAATAAATGCTAATAATACATAAAAACTGATTTATACTCATATTTGGGTAGTTGGTGCATGTTTCCTTTGGTGTTTACAATTGCTTACATTAGCAACTAGAACCAAAAAGGCGAAGGTGGCACAAAATGTGAGTTTGAACCATTAGAGCTACCATAGATCATGTGCTCATTCAGTCTTACCTGTGAAACAGACAAAAGGAAATGACTTTTCACAATTATCGTCGGTCCATTGTCCATCTCGCATAGTTACACAGTGCTCTTGTGATTTGACGTTATCAGGCTGGTCTGACATCCAATTTTGGTATCCATCAGGGTTTGTCTCCCCAGTGGCCGACCATCTCCAGGAGTTCTGAACGTTTCCCATCACTCCTCGCCAGGCGTGAACACGGTCCGACAGCCCGAGCCAGCCTCCTCCTTGGTTTGTAGGCAGCATATTGTTTTCCTCCATGCTCTCGATAGTGGCCAGGTCATGGTAATGCTCCAGACAGTATTTTCTAGCCTCATACCATGTCATTTTTGAGCTGATGAAGTAGTATCTTATGGGGTGGAAGGCACAGCACTACCTCCAATCCTTGAAAAAAAGATTGTGTTATATTAGTCTGTGTAATCCCTCAGTCGTAAAGGTCTGATCCATAGTAAAAGACGAAGTTTAAATCTGTCAACTTGATAAATTATTGTAGGAGTGAAGACGTTTCGCTGCTCATCCAAGCTGCTTCTTCAGTTCAGGATAGATGATGCCTATGGCCCACATGCTTGTTTAAGGAAGGATTGTCTCTTCAAACAAAAATTGCTTTAACCCCCCTCTCAAACCATTTCAAACAAAGAAAACAATAGCAGGGTTCTTTGCAGTTTCAGTGTACTTAGCCACTTCCTTCAGACAGATATAAGTCAGTGTCCACCAGCAATCTGACCAGAACCGAAGAAGTGGCTTGGATGAGCAGCGAAACGTCTTCACTCCTACAACGATTTGTCCTGTTGACAGATTCAAACTTCGTCTTTTGTTATGAGTGTTTCTGGGGTCTCATTTATAAAACTTTTAAGAGTAATTCTCAATAAAAGGGTAGATACTAACAACAGAAAATATCTATCTTCTGGGTTCTCTGACCTGCTTCTTCTCTGAAAACTCCAACATGCAAAGTTCAGAGTTTGTGGATTAGAACACACATTTCTATGTAACATTAACAGAGATAAAATTTTTATATCCTTGTAAATAAGATACCGAGACCTGTAGTTACTAGTCCTGTGGTAAATGTGTAACGTCTTACCATAAGCCAGCAAGATGACAACAATCATCAGCATTTTCATCTCTCTGTAAAGGCAAAAACAACACAAGTCTTACCTATATACACCTATCATATATACATATAATAGTAAAACTGCTGTACTCACAGATATATGACACTTCTAACCTGCTCGTAAAGTGAATGGGACACTGAAGAAGTAAGGATCAGTCCCCTCCAAACATCCAAATATGCAAAACGGTATTTTGTTATACAAATAACATGTTAAGAATGTAACCCTGCCTTGCAAATGAAGAAAGAATAAAGAACAAAGGGAGGCATTTGGAGCACAACCTGGACATGGTTCACTACAATGTTTAGTCTTCATCACATTGAGATTCATCTGATGTCTGAGATGATAAGGGAAACATGCCCTTTTTGATTCAAAACAAAAACTTAACACATTGCAATTCATGACTTGGCGAAACAGTCCAATGAGGTTCATTTGGTAAATAAGTCCATGCTCTATGCTAGGGCTAGTTCCAATGTATGTTATACCTAAAACCAAGTTCCCATCCAGCAGGTGTTTTGAGTTCGCCTGGTGGTCCACAGAGAAGGGTGTCTCAGGTGTGTGAAAAGTGAAAGGCTCCTTCAGCATGGTCGATGGTGTCTGCAGCTCGTTTTCTGGCTTCAAACGCTTCCTTAATCCAGCGTTTGAACTCACTGTGTTCCGATCCAATGACCAGTGCCCTGGCCTAGTCCATAATGTGGTTCATTAATTTGCAGTGATCTGATATGGCTGATTTTAGACTTTCCTGGTCTGTTTTTTCTTTTTGAACACTTAAGAGTCTCTCTGATGTCTCCTTCTCAGCAGCTATGAGCCAAAACATGTTCACAAAGTAAATACATCTTCCACCTATAGTCTTATAGACTTATTGACAGTGGGAAGAGGAACCACAACTTTTACTGAAGTAAGAGTACTGCTTCTTCAATAAAAAAGTAACAGGCCGTTACTGTAGTCTAACCTACTGTTTATTTATGAAGACATTTTAAGTATTGATATTTTTGCATGAGAAAAATCTATACCTTTTTACACCCTAGTCAGTACTGATACATACTTATTTTGGTGTCACTATGGACCAAATGAGCTAGCTTGTGAAGGGCTGTGACTGCCTCAGGTTGGCTACACTCCTAGACAATTTTAAAATCTTCCATGTGTTTTTCAGACGTGACAAAAATGTGCTGACCACAGACGTAAGGACATTTTGCAATAATTATTGGTTTCACACTCTCATAAGAAGGAGAGTGACACCACACAGACTATTTTTCAGAAAGAGTTGCATAAAAGGTGGATTGGAAAAATGTCACATGATCAAATATGTTCTAATAAAATCAAATACACTTGCACATTCTGCACAGAAAGGGCTGGACAGCCCAGGAGTTAAACCCAGAACCTTCTTGCTTTGAGGTGAGAGTTTTAGCCAGTTAGCCTCTGTGCTACCACACTGATGTTAGCGTCGTTCAGTATTTCACATCAAAGGAGAAAAGTGCAGAATAAAAACCTTTCAGTCATAAGCACAGATAAAGAGAACTGTTTTAAGCCTGAATTTAAACATTGTCAAAGTAGAGGCCCATCTCACATCTTGAGGAAGACTTTAAGCAAAGCAGTGCCCCAAGGCTCAATTTTGGGCCCGCTACTTTTTATTATATTTTTTAATTCCATTGATTGGAATTAAACTGAATCAGGTGTAGCCTCACCTTGGTGGCAGAAGAATGGACCCTTGACAGTACAGTCCTCATCACTCCACTGATGATTTTCCTGAACCCAGACACAGTGTTCGATACCATCAAGATCATCTGGCTGTCCAGGGGCCCAGTTAAAGAAAGACGATCTTTTTTCGCAAATATACCACATAACCCCTGTTCTCCACTCACTTCATTGGCTTCCTATACAGTCTAAGATACACTACAAAATCTGTCTCCTCACCTACCAGTGCATCCATGGAACTGCCCCTGCCTATCTCACAGAGCTCCTCACCCCACACACGACCTCACGCACTCTTCGCTCATCCACCACTCACTGCCTCCATCAGCCTAGGACCAGACTCTCCACTATGGGAGACAGGGCCTTTCAGGCTGCTGCCCCTCGATTGTGGAACTCCCTCCCAGAGTCTCTGAGGGCACCACAGAGTGTCGAGGCCTTTAAAAAAGGCCTTAAGACATTTTTGTTTAAAACGTCTTATCAGGTTTTATGACTTTTTATCTTGTTTTTTACTCGTATTAATTATTTTAATATCTGCAATGTAAATTAAATTGTAATGTATTTTTATATGTTTTTTGTTACATTCTCTGGTTTATGGTGTTTTTGTATGTGTCTGTAGCACTCTGACATTTCTTTGAAATGTAAAGTGCAATACAAATAAAATGTATTATTATTATTGTTATATGGTTGTAAATAAGACCCCGAGACCGGTCTCATAGTCACTAGTCCTGTGGTAAATACCTACAAAGCCCATTTACGATTAACACAAAACCCCAGCCTGAATCAGTTCTGAAGTACTTCACCTGATACTCAAAAACTTCTATCTTTTTTTTTTTTTTTTTAACCATTTTTCAATATACTCTGTAACGTCTTACCATAAGCCAGCAAGACGACAACAATCATCAGCATTTTGGTCTCTCTGTAAAGACAAGAACAAGACAAATCTTATCTATATATACAACAATCGCATATACATATAATAGTAAAACTGCTGTACTCCCAGATAGATGACACTTCCAGCCTTCTTGTAAAGTGAATGGGACACTATGAAGAAGCAAGGATCAGTCCTCTCCAAACATCCAAATATGCAAAACGGCATTTCGGTACACAAATGCACAACCCCGCCTTGCAAATGAGCGAAGAACAAAGGCAGGCATTTGGAACACAACCTGGACATGGTTCACTGCAATGTTAAGTCTTCATCACATAACAGACAGTAAACCATACGCCCATGAACTTGATTCACGCTTAAGTGTTTGGAGCTTGGCCTTAGAGCAGTGGTTCTTAACCTTGTTGGAGATACCGAACCCCACCAGTTTCATCTGCACATTCACCGAACCCTTCTTTATTGAAAAATGAAAAATATTAAAAAAAAAATTTTTTCAAATTCAAGACATAGGTGAGTTTTGCTGGTCACAAAATGAACCGTGCACTAACATCACTGAGTCAAAGAACAAAACCAAACACATGAACTCACAACAAATCACAGACAAACTTTTCACAAAGACATGACTTTTTTAATACTACCACTGAAATGATTTTAATTTTAACCTTATGTATTCCAATAATGAACTTAGTGTATTTATGCTATTTTGCATTTTTAACATTTTAACTCGCACCCATCACCTCATTTCCATCAGGTACAATAATAATGAATATTTACTGCAAATCAGTGACTTCTGCCGTTTCCTTTGAGAGTGTGTCAGAAATGTGGCTTCACCTTGTGCCTCCTCGTGGCTTTTCACAGCAAAGTCTGTTCTGTGTCTGATGCCGTGTCTCATTTCACCAAAACGCCCTTAAATGCGCCATTTGAGCGGGTACTTCGACCCGCACTTTGAACAGTACATCGAACAGTGCATTTGTCGAATTGAGACACGGCGTCAATTTGACATTTGTACCCGCCCGACTTAAATGAGCCATGGAACGGCGCATTTAAGACGCTCGCAGTCCGCGAGTCTATTGGAGGTGACAGCATCTGACGCTATAGAGTTAAGAAAGAAATGACTCGACACGACAAATCATCACGACAGTCACAAAGTTGATACTGAGTCACCAAATTCTCTGCAGCACAGACTGAACAAGCAGCGTGATCACCTGACTGGCCAGTGATGGCCGAGCGGGTGGGTGTTTTGACCTCCGCCGAACCCTGAGACTGACTCACCGAACCCCTAGGGTTCGATCGAACCCAGGTTAAGAACCACTGCCTTAGAGTAAAGAATAGTCCAATGAGGTTCATCTGGTATCTGAGATGGTTATGGAAACATGCCCTTTTCAATTCAAAGAGCTCTAAGTTCAGGAATTCCTTGAAACACTGCAATCCATGACTTGGGAAACAGTCCAATGGGGCTCTTCTGGTCGAATAAATAAGCTAGTGCTAGTTCCAATGTACCTTACACCTAAAGCCAATTCCCCATCCAGCAGTGTTTTGAGATCGTCTGGAGAAGGGTGTCCAAGGTGTGTGAAAGGAGAAAGGCTCCTTCGGCATGGTCGATGGTGTCTGCACCTCGTTTTCTGGTTTCAGTCGCCTCCTTAATCCAGTGTTTGAACTCGTTGTGTTCTCATCCAATGACCCGTGCCTTGCCCCAGTCCATAATGTGGTTAATTCATTTGCAGTGATCTGATATGGCTGATTTTAGACTTTCCTGGTCTGCTTTTTCTTTTTGAACACTTAGGAATCTCTCTGATGTCTCCTTCTCACCAGCTATGAGCCAAAACATGTCCACCAGGTAAATACATCTTCCACTTATAGTCTTTAGTAAAGAACAAAGATGTGAATTTTAATAGAAGACTAACATTTTTGGATTATCCTCTGAAGTTACCCAACAGACTGGCCAAACTGCATCCACAGAGAGGTCATCAGACAGTCGAGACCAAATATATGAATTCATGTGCCACGTTAAACACCACTCATTGTCTTAGTCCGGTAGATGTTTGGTGACCTGTCCTATGAGACTGGTCTTTTAAAAGCTGTCAGTCATGCTGAGGTATTCTGTGGTACTAGAAAAAAGTGTCCATTAGGGAAGAATGTTGTAAATGACCTAAGGAAAGACGCATTTCCCTATCCAAATAAGATAGCGGAGCAGCATCCTGCCTTGCAAAGAATCACATGAAGATCTGTAAATGACATTAGATATGATCTGATACCAGTACCTATGACTTTTATTAAAAACATCTCAACTCCTCTAATATAAAGAGCATTTAGCAAAGAGGCAATATCCTCACTTTACAATTTGTACTCATCTAAAAATTCAATATATACTGTAGAGCTGGGTAGAGTAGCCAAAAACTTTACTCAAGTAAAAGTAACGTTACTTCAAAATAATATTAGTCAAGCAGAACTACAAAGTATTTGGGGAAACTACTGGTTCAAGTAAGAGTAACTTAAAGAGTAACTGATGATTTGAAGTTTGTTATTTGAAGGACAAAATCTGAAATAATGCACAAGATCTGGTATTTTCAAACGATAGACACAAAAATGAAACACACTAAATCATCTGAAGGAGCTGCAAGAAACACAAATGTTCAAATTGTTTCTCATTGTCGACATAAAGCTTTTGTCATTTGTAGATTTACTGACAGTGGGAAGAGGAACCACAACTTTTACTGAAGTAAGAGTACTGCTTCTTCAATAAAAATAAAATGTCTCCATAAATAAACAGTAGGTTAGACTACAGTAACTGCCTGTTACTGTAGTCTAACCTGCACAGAAAGGGCTGGACAGCCCAGGAGTTAAACCCAGAACCTTCTTGCTTTGAGGTGTGAGTTTTAGCCAGTTAGCCTCTGTGCTACCACACTGATGTTAGCGTCCTTCATTCTTTCACATCAAAGGAGAAAAGTGCAGAATAAAAACCTTTCAGTCATAAGCACAGATAAACAGAACTCTTTTGAGCCTGAATTTAAACATTGTCAAAGTAGAGGCCTGTCTCACATCTTCAGGAAGACTTTAAGCAAAGGAGTGCCCCAAGGCTAAATTTTAGGCCCGCTACTTTTTATTATATTTATTAATTCTATTGATTGGTGATTTTAAAATTGCAGCAAGATTTTAATGAAATTAAATGAAATTCCTGTTTTCAGTTGTTTTAATGGACCTTTACAGTTATTTGGTTTGTTTGTTGTTAATAGAGCACTCATGAAAAAAGTCTGGTACCCTCATTGGGCTCTCCCTATATATTTAAAAATAAATTAAAAAATAAATGAATTTAGCGTTTAGTCCTTCTTTAAAACCATACTGAGTAAACCAGGCCCACAACAATTGAAATTGAATTGAATTGAAAAAATAAAGATAATGTTTAAATCATTGAGTGGCATTTGTTTGATGATCAATCACCACAATGTCATCCTTATATATTCCCATAAACCAGGAAGGACTCAAGAAAGAAGAGTCTGTTCATAGTCCCTCTTCCACTCTACATGTTTGGATATGACGTCTTCCAAGTCAATCGAAAATCAGTGAGGCCCATGTTCTTAAACTTGACTCCAAGCTAAAAAAAAAAACAACAAAAAAAGAAAAACAAGATGTGATTGTTGGTCTGTACATGTGGTGTAAAGTAAAGTTACCTGCTGTATGATCTGGTCGTATGAAGCTGGATCAGACAGAACAGCATCAGTCTGGAGTTTGATTTTAAGATGATATTTCTTAATCTCCAAAACTGAAAGTACAAGACAAATGTTTTGTATTAATCAGGCAATTTTAAAAACCTTTGAGACATAAGTCATGAGATGTTGGCTTGTTTCATTTAAAAGGCCAATATTAAGGTATTTTCTGATCTATGTTATAGTGTCGTTTCCTCATCACAAACAGACCTGGAGTTGTGTTTTGTTTCATTCACACATGTTTAAAAATACATCCTGCATATTTAAGCTGAATTCTTCTCTCAAACTGAAAACACTCATGCTGTCATGTGGTGATACAGGAAGTGCTCCACTGTGTTTTAAAAGTCCATACACCTTCACTAGAATCAGTTGGATGATTTCAGCACTGGAATTTCCAATCTCTACTAACTAAAATGTAGCTGTTAACTTGAAATCTATGGATTTATAATATCACAAGGTGGAACAGAGAATGTTGAGCTTTGGAGGTCAATAGACAGGCTAATAATGCAAAGCTAATCAAACGTGTGAAAGAAACAAAACACGATGCCAGGTATGTTTTTGATGAGGTACCAACATTATAACATGGCTTAAAGGTCACATGAGTCATTTTTACGTAATTGTGATGGTCCTGCCCGGCTGCCCCACCGGGGGATCTGAACTGCCTGCCTGGTCCCTGCCTTGCCTCTGACCCTGCCTGCTTATCCCACCAGGGGGTTCTGGTCCCATCCCTGCTTTGTCTGCCCTGCCGGGGGGGGTTCTTCCGGTGGGTCCTGGTTCCTGTTCCCTCATTCCTGTTCCTGCTTCGGATCCAGCCCTGTTCCTCCCTGCTTTTAGTTGCTGCCTCCCTGGTTGGCTCCGCACCTTTTCCTTGTTGCCAATCAGGGGGGCAGCCTTTATATTCTGTTGATGCCCTGTTCTGTTGCTGGATCTTCGTCTTTTGTTTGTTCTGTCTTTGGTTGTCTCCAGTTTGCTCCTGTTTTTTCATTATGGATCATGCAGGCTCCGTTTTCTGTTTTTGTCAATAAACCTGTTTTTGGACACTACTTCTGTGCTGCACTCGAGTCCTTCCACCACATACATGACAGTAATATAGGACCTTTAAACTGAATCAGGTGTAGCCTCACCTTGGTGGCAGAAGAATGGACCCTTGACACTGTAAAGCTCATCACTCCACTGACGATTTTTATTAACCCAGACACAATTTTCTAGACCATCAAAATTATCTGGCTGTCCAGGGGCCCAATTAAAGAAAGACGAGGTTTTTCCATTTGACCACTCCCAAGGCACTCTGTACAGGCCGATCCACGCCTTGGTTGATGGTGAAACGACAGAAGCCACCGCAGTGTTCTCGACATTGTCCTGGATCATGGCCAGATCTGTGTAGTTCTGTCTGCAGTGGTTCTTTGCTGCAGCCCATGTCATACTGGTAGGAACATAGATGAACCCCTTTAAACCAGGCTCAGTTGATCCTGAGGTAATAAAAACAAGAACAACAGTTCAATATTTCATCCGAGTAATGTTGAAACCTCATGCAGACACAGAAAGGACATGCAAACTAGCACAGGAAAAGCCCGACTTGACATGGAAATCAAAAAATCAAGTGATGCAGAACACTTGCACATAGAGCCTTTTTTAATGTGCTTCTATGGGGTATTAACTACTTACACATATTTAGATCACAATGTTACAGTTTATCATTTTGAAAATGCTATATTCGATGAAAACGTAAAAACATGTTTTATAAGTTTCATTTTCATCCTCCCTTCAAAGTGTTATCACAACACAGTCAGCATACATCCTGCTCATGAAACTACTGCACATCGCATCAGGTTTGTGAAGCTGTAGTGCACAGTTTTGTATCATATTTTTGTCTATTTATGGAGAACTGTCATGTGGGAGCATGGGTGATGTAGGCCTGTGGGCGGAGCACTGCACAGGATGTTACGCTTTAGTGAAAATATGTGTAATGCTTTAGTTACTTTGTAGTTGAAGTAGTTGAAAAGCCATGTGGAGCTGGAGAAGTCTAAGAGAACTAGCTTTTTTGCCAACTAATATCACATGGAACATACAGGACAGATTACACCACTTTGGTCCTTTTCTTTGGCTTTTGTGTGACTTTAATGGGAAGAGGTGGCTATGAATCTAAACAAATGCTAAGAATACATAAAAACTGATTTAATACTCTTATTTGGGTAGTTGGTGCATGTTTCCTGGGTGTTTACATTTGCTTACATTAGCAACTAGAACCAAAAAGGCGACAGGTGACACAAAACGTAAGTTTGAACCATTAGAGCTACCATAGATCATGTGCTCATTCAGTCTTACCTGTGAAACAGACAAAAGGAAATGACTTTTCACAATTTTCGTCGGTCCATTGTCCACCTCGCATAGTTACACAGTGCTCTTGTGATTTGAAGTTATCAGGCTGGTCTGACATCCAATTTTGGTATCCATCAGGGTTTACCTCCCCAGTGGCCGACCATCTCCAGGAGTTCTGAACGTTTCCCATCACTCCTCGCCAGGCGTAAACACGGTCCGACAGCCCGAGCCAGCCTCCGCCTGCGTTGGTAGGCAGCATGTTGTTTTCCTCCATGCTCTCGATAGTGGCCAGGTCATGGTAATGCTCCATGCAGTATGTTCTAGCATCCGCCCATGTCATTTTTGAGCTGATGAAGTAGTATCTTATGGGGTGGAAGGACAGCACTACCTCCAATCCTTGAAAAAAGATTGTGTTATATTAGTCTGTGTAATCCCTCAGTCGTACAGGTCTGATCCATAGCAAAAGATGAAGTTTAAATCTCTCAACTTGATAAATTGTTGTAGGAGTGAAGACGTTTCGCTGCTCATCCAAGCTGCTTCTTCAGTTCAGGATAGATGATGCCTATGGCCCACATGCTTGTTTAAGGAAGGATCGTCTTTCCTAACAAAAATGGCTTCTTTAACTCCCCTCAAACCATTTCAAACAAAGAAAACAACAGCAGGGTTGTTAAAGGTTGAATAGGGTAGTTTCAGCTGAAACTGGAGGCACTGTACTGTAGCACTGTAGTTCCTTAGACAGATATCAGTCAGTGTCCACCAGCAATCTGACCAGAACTGAAGAAGTGGCTTGGATGAGCAGCGAAACGTCTTCACTCCTACAGCGATTTGTCCTGTTGACAGATTCAAACTTTGTCTTTTACTATGAGTTTTATTAACGGAGCTGAGTTGTTCTGGGGTCTCATTTATAAAACTTTAATTCTCAATAAAAGTGTAGATACGAGCAAAAGAAAACATCTACACATTTTCTTCTGGGTTCTCTGACCTGCTTCATCTCTGAAAACTCCAACGTGCAAAGTTCAGAGTTTGTGGATCAGAACACACATTGCTATGTAATGTTAGCACACATAACATTTTTATATCCTTGTAAATAAGATCCCGAGAACCTGTACTCATAGTTACTAGTCCTGTGGTAAATACCTACAAAGTCAATTTACGATGAACACAAAAGCCCAGCCTGAATCAGTTCTGAGGTACTTCGCCTGATACTCAAAAATTCACACCTCCAACAAATAGTATGTTTTTTTTTAGTTTTTTTTTTACATTTTTCAATATACTCTGTGAGGTCTTACCATAAGCCAGCAAGACGACAACAATCATCAGCATTTTGGTCTCTCTGTAAAGACAAGGACAAGACAAATCTTATCTATATATACAACAATCGCATATACATATAATAGTAAAACTGCTGTACTCACAGATAGATGACACTTCGAGCCTTCTTGTAAAGTGAATGGGACACTATGAAGAAGTAAGAATCAGTCCCCTCCAAACATCCAAATATGCAAAATGGTATTTTGGTACACAAATGACATGTTACGAATGCAACCCCGCCTTGCAAATGAACAAAGAATAAAGAACAAAGGGAGGGATTTGGAACACAACCTGGACATGGTTCACAGCAATGTTAAGTCTTCATCACATAACAGACAGTAAACCATACGCCCAACGAACTTGATTCACGCTTAAGTGTTTGGAGCTTGGCCTTAGAGTAAAGAATAGTCCAATGAGGTTCATCTGGTATCTGAGATGGTTATGGAAACATGCCCTTTTGATTCAAATTGTTCTAAATTTGGGAATTCCTTGACACATTGCAATCCATAGCTTGGCGTAACAGTCCAATGAGGTTCATTTGGTAGAGTAAGTAAGTCCATGCTCTACGCTAGGGCTAGTTCCAATGTATGTTACACCTAAAACCAAGTTCAATCCAGCAGGCGTTTTGAGATTGCCTGAAGAAGGGTGTCCCAGGTGTGTGAAAGGAGAAAAGCTCCTTCAGCATGGTTGATGGTGTCTGCACCTCGTCTTCTGGCTCCAGTCGCCTCCTTAATCCAGTGTTTGAACTCGTTGTGTGCTGATCCAATGAAGTTCTGAAGTTACCCAACAGACTGGCCAAACTGCATCCACAGAGAGGTCATCAGACAGTCGAGACTAAGTATATGAATTCATGTGCCACGTTAAACACCACTCATTGTCTTAGTCCGGTAGATGTTTGGTGACCCGTCCTATGAGACTGGTCTTTTAAAAGCTGTTAGTCATGCTGAGGTATTTTGTGGTACTAGAAAAAGTGTCCATTAGGCTGTATTAGGCGACGTTCAAAGGGAAGAATGTTGTAAATGACCTAAGGAAAGACGCATTTCCCTATCCAAATAAGATAGCGGAGCAGCATCCTGCCTTGCAAAGAATCACATGAAGATCTGTAAATGACATTAGATATGATCTGATACCAGTACCTATGACTTTTATTAAAAACATCTCAACTCCTCTAATATAAAGAGCATTTAGCAAAGAGGCAATATCCTCACTTTACAATTTGTACTCATCTAAAAATTCAATATATACTGTAGAGCTGGGAAGTGTAGCCAAAAACTTTACTCAAGTAAAAGTAACGTTACTTCAAAATAATATTACTCAAGTAGAACTACAAAGTATTTGGGGAAACTACTGGTTCAAGTAAGAGTAACTTAAAAAGTAACTGATGATTTGAAGTTTATCTTATTTGAAGGACAAAACATGAAATAATGCACAAGATCTGGTATTTTCAAACGATGGACACAAAAATGAAACAAACTAAATCATCTGAAGGAGCTGCAAGAAACACAAATGTTCAAATCGTTTCTCATTGTCGACATAAAGCTTTTGTCATTTGCAGATTTACTGACAGTGGGAAGAGGAACCACAACTTTTACTGAAGTAAGAGTACTGCTTCTTCAATAAAAATAAAATGTCCCCATAAATAAACAGTAGGTTAGACTACAGTAACTGCATTTTACTGTAGTCTAACCTGCACAGAAAAGGGCTGGACAGCCCAGGAGTTAAACCCAGAACCTTCTTGCTTTGAGGGGAGAGTTTTAGCCAGTTAGCCTCTGTGCTACCACACTAATGTTAGCGTCCTTCATTTTTTCACATCAAAGGAGAAAAGTGCAGAATAAAAACCTTTCAGTCATAAGCACAGATAAACAGAACTCTTTTGAGCCTGAAATTAAACATTGTTAAAGTAGAGGCCCATCTCACATCTTCAGGAAGACTTAAAGCAAAGGAGTGCCCCAAGGCTCAATTTTGGGCCCGCTACTTTTTATTATATTTATTCATTTAATTGTTTGGTGATTTTAAAATTGCAGCAAGATTATAATGAAATTCAAAATTCCTTCAATAATCTTAGATTATAATTTTTTTTCCCTTAAGAAAACATTGAAGTGATGTTAAAGCTTCAAAATCTTTATAGACTAAATGGTGCATTAAGTTTAGGCTTGATGAAAACTTACCTTTCTCTCTTGTAACCCATTGAATTATACAAAATAAATTGTTCAAGCAACCTTTCTTGCAAAAGTGGATAGACTGATGCTATTGCATTACTTTAATAATCTGGTGATAAACATTTTAATCACACCTGCTCCTGTTTTCAGTTGTTTTAATGGGCCTTTGCAGTTATTTGGTTTGTTTGTTGTTAACAGGGCGCTCATGAAAAAAGTCTGGTACCCTCATTGGACTCTCCCTATATATTTAAAGATAAATTAAAAAAATAAGTGAATGTAGTGTTTAATCCTAAAACCACAGTAAGTAAACCAGGCTGACAGCAAGAACGACCTTATAACCGAAATACAAGATGAATTGAAAAATAAAGATAATGTTTAAATCATTGAGTGGCATTTGTTTGATGATCAATCACCACAATGTCATCCTTATATATTACCATAAACCAGGAAGGACTCAAGAAAGAAGAGTCTGTTCATAGTCCCTCTTCCACTCTACATGTTTGGATATGACGTCTCTCAAGTGAATCGGAAATCAGTGAGGCCCATGTTCTTAAACTTGACTCCAAGCTAAAAAAAAAAAAAAACAACAAAAAAAGAAAAAACAAGATGTGATTCTTGGTCTGTACATGTGGTGTAAAGTAAAGTTACCTGCTGTATGATCTGGTCGTATGAAGCTGGATCAGACAGAACAGCATCAGTCTGGAGTTTGATTTTAAGATGATATTTCTTAACCTCAAAACTGAAAGTACAAGACAAATGTTTTGTATTAATCAGGAAATTTTAAAAACCTTTGACACATAACACGTTGACTTGTTTTACTTAAATGGCCAATATTATATATGGTGTATTCTAATCAATGTTATAATGTTTTGTCATCACAAACAAACCTGGAGTTGTGTTTTGTTTCATTCACACAAGTTTAATACATAAACCCTGCATATTTAGGCTGAGTTCTTCTCTCAAACTGAAAACTGTCTGTTCCTCCTTGTGATGTCTTGTGGTAATACAGGAACTGCACCACTATGTTTTAAAACTCAATGCACCTTCACTAAAATCGGTTGGATAATTTCAGCCCTGGAATTTCCAGTCTCTAATAAGTAAAATGATCTTGGTGTAGGTAGCTGTTCACTTATCCAGAGCCAGGTTGTAGGGGCAGCAGTCTTAGCAGGGACTCCCAGACTTTCCTCACCTCAGACACGTCCTCCACCTCCTCCAGTGGGACCCCAAGGCGTTCCCAGGCCAGCCGAGAATCATAGTCCTTCCAGCGTGTCCTGGGTCTTCCGCAGGGCCTCCTCCTGGTGGGACATGCCCAGAACACCTCCCTGGGGAGGCGTCCTGAGCAGATGCCCAAGCCACCTTAGTTGACTCCCCCTCCTTAAACCGCCACCTTAACATTATGGAGAGGTTTGAGCACCTGAATCCAATCCTGAGCTATGTTGTCGGGAGCTTAATGCCCCTCGTAGGGTCACCCATGGCAAACAGGTCCAGGGGGACGGGTCAGACTAAGATGATTCAAAAGACCCACCACCCACGGGAGGATCCATAAGGGCCTAGTGCATGGAGATCTGGGTAGCAGTCGAAGGCGGGGGCCTCGACAACTGGATCTTAAGACATGGAGACTGGCTCTGGGGACATGAAACTATGAAATCTATGGATTTATAACATCACAAGGTGGAACAGAGCATTTTGAGCCTTGGAGATCAATAGACAGGCTAATAATGCAAAGCTAATCACACGTGTGAATGAAACAAAACATGATGCCAGGTATGTTTTGATGAGGTAACAATATTATAACATGGCTTAAATGTCACATGAGTCAATTTTACCAGTGACATGCGGTGAGGTTCATGGCTGGTGAGGCACTGATGTCGTCACAATCAGATTTACAAACATGTAAACCAGGCGTCGACAAGAACATTTGGCCCCGGGACAGTTTCTCTCCCAGTGATTTGGGTCCAGAATAAAAAAACATCTCCAAATAAAAGTTCTTAAGTCTGTATGAAATAGCTCTAATAGTATGAAATAAAAAGCAAGCTGGTTTTTTATATTTGTTTTTTATCCTTCTTCTGGTTCCCCAATTTTCAATGGATAAATGTCTTATATGATAATTACATTTCTTACCATTTCGTACCACTCTGTTTGAAAAGAGCGACTCTTTCGTCCCGTTGTTTGGAGCAAACCATTTAGCTCCTTTAGCGTTGGTCTTCATTTAATTATAACCTCCTGCTTCGACCGAAAGTCCAGTTTAGAAAACTGCTTGAGCTGTAATATAAAATCTTCCTCCATTTAAAAAGTAGGGCCAGACATGAAAAAGTGAACGGATTGCTAAACTTGATTTACTAACTCTAAATTGTAGCTTGCTGTCACTATTTTGCGGGCCCTATTCTGCAGGAGATGCAAGAATCCCTGAGCTCACGAGTGCCCCCTACCATGAGGCCAGGTAAGTGCGTGCCTCACCCGCCTTTTCACAGCCGCTTAAAGCTGCAGCGTCACTGCTGAGCTACAGCACAGTCAGTCCATGTGAGGCACGAACGGCTGGTGCCAGTAAAAAGTAAGTAACAGTAAAAATTCAATGATTTTGCCAAAAAAAAAGAATAAAATTGCAAAGTTAAATAGAAAATAACTTTATAGTACAAATCATTGGATAAATATAACTATTTCATGTATTTTCTATCTGCAATGACAGGTGAGACATGGCCTCACCTGCCTCACCTCCGCACGTCACTGAACTTTACGTAATATAGGACCTTTAAACTGAATCAGGTGTAGCCTCACCTTTGTGGCAGAAGAATGGACCCATGAAATTACAGCGCTCATCACTCCACTGATGATTTTCCTGAATCCAAGCACATTGTTCTAGACCATCAAGATTATCTGGCTGTCCAGGGGCCCAGTTAAAGAAAGACGAGGTTTTTCCATTTGCCCACACCCAAGGCACTCTGTACAGGCCGATCCACGTGTTGGTTGATGGTGAAACGATAGAAGCCACCGCAGTGTTCTCGAAATCATCCTGGATCATGGCCAGATCTGTGTAGTTCTGTCTGCAGTGGTTCTTTGCTGCAGCCCATGTCATACTGGTAGTAACATAGATGAACCCCTTTAAACCAGGCTCAGTTGATCCTGAGGTAATAAAAACAAGAACAACAGTTCAACATTTCATCGGAGTATTATTGAAACCATATGCAGACACAGAAAGGACATGCAAACTAGCACGGAAAAGCCCGACTTGACATGGAAATCAAAAAATCAAGTGACGCAGAACACTTGGCACATCGAGCCTTCTTTTATTACACTTCTAGCAATCGATTTTTACCAACTAATGGACAAATATGGCAAATATAAGTATGCTAAGCATAAGTATAAGATATAGCAATTTTGGGACAGTTTGCACCATTTTGTTTCTGTCAGACATTCTTTGGCTTTTCAGTGACTGTAATTGGAAGAGATGGCTATTAATCTAAACAAATACTAATAAAATATATAAAAACTGATTTAAAACTCATATTTGACCAGTTAGTGCATGCTTCCTTTGGTGTTTACATTTCTTTACATTAGCAACGAGAACCAATAAGGCGACGGGTGCAAAAAACGTAAGTTTGTGCCATTAGAGCTACCATAGATCATGTGCTCATTCAGTCTTACCTGTGAAACAGACAAAAGGAAATGACTTTTCACAATTATCGTCGGTCCATTGTCCACCTCGCATAGTTACACAGTGTTGACGTGATTTGAAGTTATCAGGCTGGTTTGACATCCAATTTTGGTATCCATCAGGGTTTACCTCCCCAGTGGCCGACCATCTCCAGGAGTTCTGAGAGTAACTCATCACTCCTTGCCAGGCGTAAACACGGTCCGACAGCCCAGTCCAGCCTCCTCCTTGGTTTGTAGGCAGCATGTTGTTTTCCTCCATGCTCTCGATAGTGGCCAGGTCATGGTAATGCTCCGTGCAGTATGTTCTAGCATCAAACCATGTCATTTTTGTTTTGATGAAGTAGTATCTTATGGGGTGGAAGCACAGCACTACCTCCAATCCTTGAAAAAAAAGATTATGTTTGCATTAATCATTTTAATGAAACTGAGTTGTCCTGGGTCTCGTTTATATCTCTTAATAAAAGTGTAGATATGAACAACAGAAAACCTTACCATAAGCCAGCAAGACGACAACAATCATCAGCATTTTGGTCTCTCTGTAAAGACAAAAACAGCACAAGTCTTACCTACATCGTGTTTACATATAATATTAAAACTGTTGTACTCACAGATAGATGATACTTCTAACCTGCTCGTTAAGTGAATGGGACACTATGAAAAAGTAAGGATCAGTCCCCTCCAAACATCCAAATATGCAAAACGGTATTTCAGTACACAAATGACATGTTATGACAGCAACCCCGCCTTGCAAATGTATCCAATCATGCGTATGTGAAGAACAAAGGGAGGGATTTGGAACACAACCTGGACATGGTGCACAGCAAGTTAAGTCTTCATCACATAACAGACAGTAAACCATACGCCCACGAACTTGATTCATGCTTAAGTGTTTGGAGCTTGGCTTTAAAGTAAAGAATAGTCCAATGAGGTTCATCTGGTATCTGAGATGGTTATGGAAACATGCCCTTTTCAATTCGAACTGCTCTAAGTTTGGAAATTCCTTGACACATTGTAATCCATGACTTTGCGAAACAGTCCAATGAGGTTCATCTGGTAGAGTAAATAAGTCCATGCTCAGTTCCAATGTACCTTAAACCTAAAGCCACTTCCCCATCCAGCAGGTGTTTTGGGATCGCCAGGTGGTCCATGGAGAAAGGTGTCCAAGGAGTGTGAAAAGTGAAAGGCTCCTTCGGCATGGTTGATGGTGTCTGGACCTCGTTTTCTGGCTTCAGTCGTCTCCTTAATCCAACGTTTCAACTCACTGTGTTCCGATCCAATGACCTGTGCCCTGTCCTAGTCCATAATGGGGATAATTCATTTGCAGTGATCTGATATGGCTGATTTTAGACTTTCCTGGTCTGCTTTTTCTCTGATGTCTCCTTCTCACCAGCTATGAGCCAAAACATGTCCACCAGGTAAATACATCTTCCACTTATAGTCTTAAGAAAAGAACAAAGATGTGAATTTAAAAAGAAGACTAACGTTTTTTCGATTATCTTGTGAGGTTACCCAACACACTGGGCAAACTGCATCCTAAATATGTGAATTGATGTGCCACGTTAAACACCACTGATTGTATTAGTCCGGTAGATGATTGGTGACCTGTCCTATGAGACTGGTCTTTTAAAAGCTGTCAGTCATGCTGAGGTATTCTGTGGTACTAGAAAAAGTGTCCATTAGGGAAGAATGTTGTAAATGACCTAAGGAAAGACGCATTTCCCTATCCAAATAAGATAGCGGAGCAGCATCCTGCCTTGCAAAGAATCACATGAAGATCTGTAAATGACATTAGATATGATCTGATACCAGTACCTATGACTTTTATTAAAAACATCTCAACTCCTCTAATATAAAGAGCATTTAGCAAAGAGGCAATATCCTCACTTTACAATTTGTACTCATCTAAAAATTCAATATATACTGTAGAGCTGGGAAGTGTAGCCAAAAACTTTACTCAAGTAAAAGTAACGTTACTTCAAAATAATATTACTCAAGTAGAAGTACAAAGTATTTGGGGAAACTACTAGTTCAAGTAAGAGTAACTTAAAGAGTAACTGATCATTTGATGTTTATCTTATTTGAAGGACAAAATCTGAAATAATGCACAAGATCTGGTATTTTCAAACGATACACGAAAATGAAACAAACTAAATGTCATAATGAGGGGTGTGAGGCGGACCAAAGATGCGGGACTCGGGGCAAGTTTAAGGGTGTTTATTCACAGAACAAGACAACACAGGTGACGGGAGAACATACGAGGAGCTGGGTGCTGGGGTGCAGGTCAGGGTCCAGAGGTGCAGGGTAGACACGAGACGGGAAACACAGCCGGTACCGGGAGACAGGGTCGGAGAACACAGGCAGGACACAGGCAGGAAGCACAGCAGAGACACGAGGACAGAGATGTGAGCAGCACGCAGACACACGGTGAAAATCAGCAGCGCGCAGACACACAGTGACGAACAGCCGACCTGGCCAGGAGAGCTGGGTCCTGGCTCCTTTTAACCACCTGCAGGTGCATTGATTGCTCTGATGGGCTGCAGGTGCGTGTGGGAGGAGCCAGGGCTCCGCCCAGCTCTGGAGTCAGGCAGGTGAGGGAGGGGGAGAGGAGACACAGGAAGCAGGAGCAAGCAGGGATCATGACACTAAATCATCTGAAGGAGCTGCAGGAAACACAAATGTTCAAATCGTTTCTCATTGTCGACATAAAGCTTTTGTCACTTGCAGATTTACTCATAGTGGGAAGAGGACCTAAAGCTTTTACTGCGTTTCTCAATATATATGAAGATACACTATAATGCAAACAATGTATTACCCCAGTTCAGAAACCTGAGCACAGGACGCATGTGCTTGTACTTCCTGGTTCTAGTCAGGACCTGAGCAGCAGTGTTCTGGATGTACTGCAGCTCTCTTAAATTTTTTTTGGAGAGGCCAGTGAGCAGGACGTTACAATAGTCTAACCTACTGTTTATTTATTGGGATATTTTCAGTATTGATGAGAAAAACTTGCTTTTTTATACCCTAGTCAGTATTGATACATACATATTTTGGTGTCACTAGACTGTATTGAATCATAGGTTGTGCATCGAACCAAATCGTGACATGTGAACATCCAAAATTGCTAGTTTTTAAATATAGGGACCTATGTATTACCCACCTCTGGCCTTACTTCACAGCCCATGTGTCTGGTGTGTGCCGGTTTTCATCCAGGAAGCTCTCCAAACATCAGAGTGCAGAAATATCATGTTGTTTAATATTCTCTTTCCTCTGTTGATACGGACGTGAGGGAAGTATCCATCTCAGGATCCTGACCTCCGTAGGAACTTTCTGTATTCTGCACACAGCTCAGACAATGACGCCGGCCATTTGGATACAAGAGCTATTTGTAGAGACGGGTCACTTCCAAGGCGTTCCGAGGTCTCATCCATTTATAGTGATGTAGTGAAAATACGCAGGTCATCTTTACGTGGTCTTGCATCAGTTCCTGCTCATGTGAACAATCCTCCATGTCTGTTAAATCTTTTTTAGGGCATGATCCTAAACAAAACTGGAATATTAATAGTCATACATACATAATCCTTGTGCCTTGAGGAGGTACACTGTTCCTTAAAAAGGCATTATAATGACAACTGGAGGCCACCACCTTATGATGTCATTTGGTGGAGTCTTTTTGAGCTCTTGAGGAGACACACTAAATATAGGATTACAAATGGAACCAATGGACAAAGCACGACACAACGTTCTAATTGTCTTGGGTTTCATATGTAAGGAGTGGCGTCTTGCAGCTCTGTTCGGGTAGTTCATGTGAGAGAGCTTTTGTCGAGAATGCTCCACGATATGGCATTCAACTTATCTATCTCCATGGTGACAAGGAGGAGACAGTTTTTGGGGCCAGATGACTATAGGTGTCAACCTGGATCTCACACTACACAACGTGAGGATCGATCAGCTGCAGAAAAGACCATCCATCCATTTTTCTTCCGCTTATCCAGGGCGGGGTCGTGGGGGCAGCAGTGTAAGCAGGGACTTCCAGACTTCCCTCGCCCGAGAGCCGAGAGACATAGTCCCTCCAGCGTGTCCTGGGTCTTCCCAAGGGTCTCCTCCCGGTGGGACAACTCTGTAGGGAGATGTCCAGGGAAAAGATCAAAGTTTGTCAGAGCGAATATCAGGCTCCAGGCTCCTTGTCGTGAGGTCTCCATAATTTGTTCAGGTTAGCCAAGGCTATTGATGTATGCTAGCAGGGTTTTCACGTTTGTAAAAGTTAAGTACATGAGAGGGAAAATGAGGCCGAGGGTCTTGTTCATGATGGAGCTCTTCTGCAGTTACTGAAGTGCACTTGTGTTTACTTTTGGTCACATATGAGGAGGGCTCACAGCGACCAAGATGTTAAAATCAGACACTGCGGATCAGATCAGTGGCATTTTTGGCCATGTGGCGGTTTTAAGTATAATCTTGGTTCCTGTCTGTCTGCGATTTATGACCCATGATTTTGACCCACGACTCAAGATTTTCCCCACCATCAGAAATCTCGCAGTGGACACCCAGCTGTGGAACGGTTAACTCCATTCCAGCTTATCTCCAAGGTGGTTTGCCCCTGTAACGTAGCGGCTGACCGAGAGCGGTAGGATGTGGACAGAAGACAGTTCACGGGTGTGGTCCACAAGTTTTATTTCATTTTTTTTTTTCAATCATTAAAGTGCCAAGTGCAAGTGCGATAAAGGTTAGAGGAGCAGCATCTCCTCCAGCAGCAGAACATAAAATGATGTTTTCAGGCGCCTTTTATACTGTTCTACTGACTGGATGAAGCTACAGTTAAATACCAGGGGTGTTTAAAAACAAGATAACATTAGCTCTTACTCTAACCTTCATAAAACCACATAAACCCAATAAACCATATAAACTTTATAAATATATACATAAATAGACCCTAAAACCAAGCACCAAATATAGTTAAAATCCCTAAACCATTTAAAAATGCCCAACATGTTTCCCCCACACATTTCATCTCTTGGTCCCGCCCCGGAACCTTTTTAAAGGGAGCTTGTTTCCCCTGGGACCTCTTTGATGCCTGGACACAAGATACAAAGGTGAGTTCAACATTTTAAAACACTATTCTACTAAAAACACTGCAAATTACACAACAGACACAAACACTTAAAAACATTCTTAAACATATTGCACTTATTTTGCACCTGTCCAATTTAATTATAATCTTATCCTCTTTCTCCTCCAGGACATGCAGCTTCAATTAAGGTGTTACAGTGCCCCAGATCTAAAACTGGATAAAAGATGAGTTAAATAAACATTTTAAAATCTTTTTGTGCAAATTGTCCTTTTTTTTAAAGTGCCAATAATGTTTAAAGTGCTGTGTGCTATTAAAGTGTTTGTGCAATTTAAAGTGCATATAGTGAAAGGTGCTTTTAACTAAGTAACAAATGGGCTATTTGTTACAGCCCCCAATGAAAAAAAAAGATAGATAAATAAAACACAACTTTTTCTCATCTATAACTTTCCTCATCTTATGTCATGACATTCTTGTTGCAAAAGATTTAACTTCACACATAGACTGTATAAAAAATTGGACTAAGGGAGTCTGACGTTACCCTCAGCGTTCAGCTCCATCAAACGAAGCTCATCGAGGCTAGCGGTTATGGGGCGAATTTGGAACCGAGATCTATATTAGGAATTCTGACTGCGAGTATCATAGCAACCAGAGAGCCAATCCAGAGCGAGGCTGTTGAAGGTAACGTCTCTTCCCATCACACTTGCTTAGCAATGCTGTCAATCAAACTTGTTGGTTACGCTAGCGGGAGTGACCTCGGGGAAAGAAGTCGCCTGGTTTGTCTCTTTTTAATGTTCATGTTATCTTGATTTACGGACAAAATAGCAAGATAAAAACACCGTGATCATGTAGAGAAGGTTAATACAAACATTTGAAGACCAAAATGACGAGCCTGACTCCAGTAAGGCTCGTCAAAGTCGATGGAGCCCATGCTTACGTCCTATTTGGAACGCAGCAGCTTGCAGATTAGCTATGTCCATTTATATATGCAGACTTCACCTCAAGAGCAAGAAGAAAATTCCTGGTTTTCCTTGGGTGTGAATTTGTCTATTTCAAGCCACTGGAACTAAGAAATCATGTACTTAACCACATCAGCTTAAGCGCAATGCAAGAGACAGTTGGGCAATAGGCGTAGAACAATAGTCAACCATTTCTATCCCTCCACCTCGTCTTTGCACATGTCTTTAAACCCCCAGTCCTTACACGCGCTTTACTTTATCCCCCCAAAGCATCTTCTCCACTTGGTTTCCTTCCAGCAGTGGTTAGCCTCCACGCGCACAGAGCACACACGCAGACGGCTAATCCTGTTACCGCGGCGACAATGGACCGCTCCAACCAGAACCCCGGGCGACTTCAGCCTACCTCCAAGAAAACAGCATGCTTAGATGGTTCAGGGAGGTTTTTGCATAAGTAGTCTAAAGTTAGCTGCACGTGGCTTCAAGAGACCCAACGAAATTCATGTTTTCATTTGTTTTTTGTTTGCACTTAGTTTAAAAGCACTGTACCTATTTCTTTTTTATTTCTAGTTCATTTTAAACTGTTTGCAGCCGTCCAAAGTAATTCCTCACTTCCCTAACACATTCCTAACGTGCTAATTATTCACCATGATGAGTTTATTAGTGCGTTTCCCAACTTTCAGAGGCCAGACAGTTTTTGCCATCAACAACTAGCATGCTAACAGTGCTCCAGCTTTATTTCCTGGTTCTTGGGTGATAAAAAAAGCTTTATAACTAGATGCTGACAGAACACAGTCATCTCATTTGACTTGAAAAGTTGCCTTTACAATGTAACTGTGCTGGTGTTAAACTAATTTTACTTTTTACATGAGAAAATGGTCCGATCCGTGGAAAGGCAAGCCTGTATTTTTGAGCAATAACCTGTAATTGAGTAAATGCACTATGGAGAACTTTAATGCCATACTTTGGAACATTCTAGGCCAAACAAAAACATCTCCATGAGAAAGAAGCAATGAGGTACCTTCCACCAGAAAAGTTACATAATACACTTTTAAAGGGCCTGTATTTCACAAATTTTGTATCTATATTATAATGTTTCCTAGTCAAAAAAATACCTGGAGTTGTGTCACATATTTAACACACAAATCCTGCATATTTAGGCTGAGTTCTTCTCTCAAACAGAAAACACTCTGTTCCACTTTGTGATGTCATCATGTGGCAATACAGGAAGTGCTCCACTGTGTTTTTAAACTCCATACACCCTCACTAGAATCATTTGGATTATTTCATCCCTGGAATTGCCTGTCACCACTGGACAAAAGGTAAAAAGGTAGTATTAACTAAACTTGAAGACTACCACTTCATGACATCACAAGGTGAACCAGACCATTTTGAGCTTTGGAGATGACGGACTAGCATTACTGAAACATGTGCGAATGAAACAAAAATACAACTCCAGGTATGTTTTTGATGAGGTAACAACATTATAACTTGGGTTAAAGCTCACAAGAATCAATTTTGTGTAATTTAGGACCTTTGAGTTATTAACTTTTCTATTCAGATAAACACACATGGTTAACTTTGCTGTTACCATCACTTGATTCATTATGTGATTGTTGTAGCACATTTAATTACTGCACTTTACATTTTTACTACCCCCTGTTGTCAGTCTAGGCCTTTAAAACCACCAACCATCTTAATGCTTCACTGTCCTGGTCCGGTTAGCTAGCTCTGCCTGTCTGGGGATGACAGCTAAATGACCTTTTCAAAGTGCTAATGCCGTCACTCCCTTGTCATAAGCAGCAGTATAACACAAAGCATGCATATTTATGAGCTAGCATAAACACTAGCCTTACGTCATGCTAGCGGACATCACACCACTCAGACCTGCCCCCCCGTCCCCAACCCTGACGGAGCGCTCGAGCAGGACGCATAAATGACAGAGCCAGCCCTCATCAAATACAACGTCCGTGGGGCTAACGCATATGTAAAAGCAGAGGATATCATTGTGGATATCGGACAGTGCAAATAGCTTCATGACATAAAGTAAACTGTATAAAAGTTATGAATCCTAACTCAAACTTACAGCATTTATACTTCAAAGATGAGTACGGATGTTTTGAATGCATGTTAGCCAGTACATTTACAATATGCTCCAGCTAAAGGTGATGCACGGTCACTTTTTATATACAGCGGTCCCTCGTTTATCGTGGGCGTTACCTTCTAAAAATAATCCACAATAGGCGAAATCGACGAAGTATCAGCTTTATTTTTTACAATGATTCTATATGTTTTGCGGCTGTAAAACCCCTCACCACACACTTTATACACTTTTCTCACACAGGCATTAACATTTTCTCACATTTCTCTCGTTTAAAGACTTAAAGTTCAAACCTTCATATATTCTCTCCCTCTTCCTCGATGATGCTTTAAATGTGTTGTTCTCGTGCCTCTGCTCCAGCGGTATCTTCAGAGACGCCTCCCCGTGCACAGAAACACTTTTGAGTCCAAAGCTTTTCTGAAATTTGTCGGTGCAGAAGGTTTCATCGACATCGTGGGTTTTGTCGGGGGAAAAACTTGCAAACATACAGCACTTAAGAGTCACACTGCGATCGAACATTTAAGTAAATTTGTCTGACACATTCTGTACTGTACAGGAGACACGGAGGAGACTGATGGACAATGGTCCCTCAGCCAATCAGGACGCAGAACACAATGCAAAAAAAAAATGTGTGAAACAGCGAGGCCACGAAAGGTGAACTGCGATATTCACACACACTTACACACACATTCATACACCTGTGTTCTACCATGTGACGCCATGTGGTAATACAAGAAGTGCTCCACTGTGTTTTTAAACTCCACACACCATTCACACATCAAACACGTGTAAAATGACACAAAACACTCCAGGTATGTTTCTGATGAGGTAACACGATTCTAACAAGGTCTTACACTATATTATAATGTTTCCTTGTCACAATAATACCTGGAGTTGTGTCACATATTTAACACACAAATCCTGCATATTTAGGCTGAATTCTTCTCTCAAACAGAAAACACGTTGTTCCACTTTGTGATGTCATGTGGTAATACAGGAAGTGCTCCACTGTGTTTTTAAACTCTATACACCTCCACTAGAATCATTTGGATTATTTCATCCCTAGAATCGCCTGTCACTAGTGGACAAAAGGTAAAAGGTAGTTATTAACTGAACTTGAAGACTACCACTTCATGACATCACAAGGTGAAACAGACCATTTTGAGCTTTGGAGATGACGGACTAGCATTACTGAAACATGTGCGAATGAAACAAAACAACAACTCCAGGTATGTTTTTGATGAGGTAACATAATAAAATCCTTATAAAAGTTTTAGAGATGAGCATTCTTCAACATTTTTTTTCCATAAACTGCTGGATTAGTAAAGTAAAGAAAATATGAGTCATCTGTCGATAGTGGACCAAAAGGGTTTGTGACAGCTATAATAAGTTAAAACAACTTTAATTACCTGCTTCCTCCATTCACGGTTTGAAAATCAGTTACCCCAGCTAATAAAATTTTATTCCAAAGTACACATCGCGCTTTTAACACGACCACTCTTCATCCGTGACAGTACAAACCAGGAATTCCATACGCCATTAATATCGCCGACAAACTCTACTGAACTCTGCTCGGGTTCACTGTCGTTTCACTCGTTCGCTGTTCCACGGTGATGAGCTTTGACGTGCGTGTCGAAACAGCGAGGACCCCGGCGAGGCTACGTTGTTAGCTTATCACTCACCCTCACCTGTCAAAGACTTACCGAGACCTGCGATTAGCGAGCGATGAGTTCCGACACGCCGATGAGTGACGGGGCTGACGCTAGCCAAAAAAAAAGTTAATGCTACAGGAATGGAAGAGGGCGTGGTCTAAGTAAAGGTATTAAGCGAAGGATTAAAACATTGGCAGCGTCGTTGAGTTAAGAAGTTATTTTAAGTGCTTTGTTTGTTATTGCAGTTGTCAGTCAAATACGTGGGATGGTTGCGTAATGACGGTTTCGTAGCGGAGAAGCAGAGAGAGAAACGTGGAAAATAAGTCCTAGATTATGGTGGAATCGGAGATAACGGTGACTCATGGCGGGATTTGTTTGGGTGAAGAAGTAAGGCAAGACACGCCCTTTAAAGTGCTAAATGCAAACGTAATTATGAGTAAATGAGTACTTGAGAAAGGATTACGAAATGGAAGTTAAGTAAACACTTTGGCGCGGCTTTTGTTTTGAAATCTCGTGTTTCTCATGCATTTAAGCACAATTTGTTTTGCCCCAGTGCAGATATTTTGCATAAGCAGCTCTTGAGGTCAAAATATGTCAGCTGTGTTCCAATAATCAGGCGGTGCGGTCTTAGCATGCTAGCTGTGGTTATCATTACCTTGGCAGCAAAACTCTTCTTTGCTCTGAAAGTTGTGATAAACACTTATAAACTCATCGCTGTGGATAAACAGCTCGGAATGCGTAAGGTAAGTGAGGAATAACTTTGGACTAGTTCTGTTTTTTACATTTTCCCTGGACGCTGGGCTGCGGTACCAGTTCCTGAAGGGTTGCCCCAGCGGTATTGAAAGGTTGGGTCAAATGCAGCGGAAAGTAAAGTCTACCGTAACCTTTTAAGACAATTACATTAGTCTGTGTAAGCCCTCAGTAGTAGCAAAAGAAAAATTATGTTATATCAACTGGACAAAAGCTTTAGAGTGAAGACATTTGGCTGCTCATCCGAGACGCTTCTTCAGTTCTGGTCAGATTGCTGGTGGACACTGACTTATGTCTTTCTGAAGTGTGAACTGTGCCTGAGTCATATTTTGCATAATCATTCAGGCCCCTAATGAGTGCTCTCAGACCTATTATCATACTAGCTAATATTTTTTCCTTATTTTTATTTATGACAGAGGATGGAGATATAAAAACGATAAAAGTGAAATCAGGTACAGATACACTGCCTGGCCAAAAAAAAGTCACCACCAAAAAAAAAAAAAGACCGCCTTTAGCTTTGATTACGGCACATTCTCTGTGGCATTGTGTCGATTTCGCTTCTCCAATGTCACAAGATTTATTTCCATCCAGTGTTGCATTAATTTTTTTACCAAGATGTTGCATTGATGATGGTCGAGTCTGACGCTGCACAAAGCTTCTCCAGCACATCCCAAAGATTCTCAATGGGGCTAAGGTCTGGACTCTGTGGTGGACAATCCATGTGTCAAAATGATGTCTCATGCTCCTGAATCCTGGCATTGTCGTCTTGGAATATGCCCGTGACATCAGGGAAGAAAAAAATCCACTGATGGAATAACCTGGTCATTCAGTATATTCAGGTGTCAGCTGACCTCATTCTCTGAACCTAGACCTGACCAACTGGAGGAGGCTCGTACCTATTTGGTTAGTTAAATCCAGGTGGCAACTTTTTTTTTGGTCATCTGACTCTTGAGTTCTCAGAAAATATCAGTTTTGCACCTATCTCATCCTTTGTAAGTTCTTAATTCATTAAGTTGCCAACACTCACTCTCACACATCACATTCATACTAAGAAGCAGTCCCAGCAGTCTCCAAGTACCAACCAGCCTGAACCCTACCTAGCTTTCGAGATCAGGCGAAATCAGGCATTGGCATTGAAGTCAACGAAATGCGCTACTTGCGAACAAAAAGTCAACCGACCTGTTCTTATTAATCAGCCATTTTAGATCGATTCTGGGGTTTACGATTGACAAAACGCAAAATAACGATCTACACAAGTAACAGCCAAAATGTTATAGTGTATAGCATCAGGTACGACTTTTAGCTTTTGTACAAAACGATCCAACTGGAACATAACCGTTTTCCTGGCTGGTTCTTGCGCACATGAGTCACAGGCCTAACCCGAGGAAGTGTGCTCGCTGATGAGGGAAGTCGGAGGTGTTGTGGGGGGGGTCAGCTGGGAGGAAGACGGCCCGAGGTGTGTGTGTGTGTGGGGGGAAGGGGCCCGAGGTGTGAGGGGCCGAGCGTCCAGAGCAGCACACGGGGGACCGCAGAGGATTTCACACCACTCCTGGACAATGGATCAGGCCTAACACAGAGTTTATGCGCGTTATTAACAAGTCCGCCTCCCACAGACCAAGTGCAAAAGAGCAGCAGGTCGGGCCGTGCTCTGTGGAGTTAACGCTACAGTGCAGTTGTGCTAAATCATGAAGTTTGGGACATATAGATTCATGATATATATACTAGCGGGCAAAAGTTTGGACATGTTTTTTGTTTCGTCTTTATTTCCAGGATCATTCACATTGTCGATTCTCTCTGAAAGCACTGAAACTATGGTAAAATACAGTCAAAATAACTTTAAAATAGCCACTTTTTTCTTTGAACCCTGCTTTGCACTTTTGTCATTTCTTGACCCCGTACAGTGAAAACCATCTCAGGAGACGTCATCGTGAAGCCCATTGGGAGAAGTCGAGGATTTGCAGCTGTCGACAAAGTAAAGGATGGATGCTTTTAGGATTTGAATTTAAAAAAAAAAAAGATTTAAGTTGCGTTATTTCATGTTTTTTTTTCTTTGCTACACATATCTTCATCATATATTTGATGTCTTCCATATGTATAAAACGTAATTGAGTTGAAAAAAACATTAAATGAGAGGCAGTGTCCAGACCAAACCAGAGAGTAGTTGTTCTAAATAGTGAAGTCTGGAATAAATATATTTGCACTGTCAGTTAAACTTACTCTGGAGTTAACAAGTAATGATAATAATAATGCACTGGTTTATTATATCACCGCTAACATCTTTATATTACTCTGTGGTGGTCAGTGGTCTTGGGGTCGCAGGGCGCTTATTTGGGGTCACAGTGATTTCAAGATATCATTTTTTAGTTACAATTTCTCTACACTTTAGGTAAAGAAGACCTATTGTCCTTGTGCCTGCTATATAGTTGTAATCTATGACACCTATTTGGACATTTTAAATCACAATATTCATCTAAAACAAGTTAATAAAAGAAACAAATCCACTATAATAGGGTTAAAAACTCTGAAAAAAGTCTATTTTGCTGAATAAGTCTGCTTTAAATTAGTTCCAGTAACAAAATAATCTATAGAAACCATTATAACCAAATAGAAAGATTAATCCTGATTCAATTTCGCTCAATGAGGGTGACGAGTCGTTGCATAGTTACGATGGGGGGGTCTTAGCCTGAAAAGTCTGGGAACACCCTGTACTACTGCATAGCCATAGCTTCCCTGGCGTAGACTGATCAATTCTCCATGGTCAGATTGTGCTCAAATATAGCGCAGATTAAAGTCTAACAAAGCCTCAGACAGAGCATGCCTACAGTTAGCATCACACCCCCGAGGAATGTTGATGACAGCTGCGAAATATCAATAGAACGCCAAATAACTGTCTGTGCTAATTCATCGGACTAACCCAAGTGGAAATAATACATACAGCGTCTCACCTCGTAAGCCTGCTCCTGCCTTGACCTGTGGGTGAAAGTGTTTGGACTCTCGGTGGAGGTCGCCTTATACGCAGACTCCTCTGATAGATGCTTCCCCTCCATAATGAGTGTGAAAAATGTGTTTCCTCTTCTCCTCTCGTGTCTACAACCTCAGCTGGGCACTGGTTACTGTATTTCCCAAAGCTGGCAGGGCGGAGGTGAGATGATAAACCTTTGATTGGATTTAACCTTCAATACGCTAAAGTGTATTTAATGGTCCTATATTACACAAATTTACTCTTGTGAGCTTTAAGCCATGTTACCCTTTATTACTAGTCTGTCTACAAAGCTCAAAATGCTCTGTTCCACCTTGTGATGTCACGAAGCAGTAGTTTTCACATTTGCAGCTACCTTTTTATGTCTCTGTACTCATTTGAGCAGGATTGAACCACAAACCCTTGGGTTGTTGGGTGATTACTGTAACCACTGAGCCACTGCTGATCAAAACCTGTACCTGTTAAACTATAGTGACCAGACGTCCCTATTTATCTTGGATGTCCCGGATTTGAGCCGTGTGTCCAGGTAGATTCATCCAAAACCAGCGATTTGTCCCAGTTTTATGTAAGACAAGTCCTTTTTGTCCCGATTCTTGACCAAATTGAAGACCGCTAACAGTAAATTATTTCACCAAAATTGAGAACAGCTTGAAAATGATCACTGACAGAGGTCTCTCAGATTAGATACTGACTTAAGCGTGTCGTGAAGTCGTGAAAGGACCCAGTGCATAGTGATGTTCTTCATGTTCTTGCACTGGCTCCTGTGGCTCAGAGAATAGACTTTAAAGCAGCTCTCTGCGCTTATGTACAAGTCTCTCCATGACCTAGCAACAAAGTACATCTCAGACGTGTTAGGGCCAAATGAAGAACAAAACCCCGAGCCACAAAGTAATGTAGTCTACTCCATTCAGTGTAGTGAAGAGTGCAGTGAGTGTTGCAGTGAAACTAAACAGCTACTCCATATAAGGATGTGCCAACACCGGCATGAGAGTTCGTCTGGACCCCAGTTCGCTGTACATCTCCATCTCAAAGCCACTAACCACTCCTTTGTAGATAGTGAGGTACAGATTTTAGCCAGAGAAACAAAATGGTTTGAGAGGAGAGTTAAAGAAGCTATATTTGTTAGGAAAGAGAATCCTTCCTTAAACAGGAATGGGGGCCTTAGACATCATCTATGCCCCATCTATAACTCCATCGTCAGACCCAGAACAAGAGGACAGTAGCAGGGTCGTTAAGGGTAGTTTTCAGCTGAAACTGGAGATATAAGTCAGTGTCCACCAGCAATTTGACCAGAACTGAAGACTTGGATGAGCAGCGAAACAGACCTGAACGACAGAGGGACTACACAGACAGTGCCATCTGAACAATCTCACACTCTGAGGACTTCAGGGACCGGCCTCCTGCTGGTCCCAGAGTCAGGACTAAACATGGAGAATCAGCTTTTCAGTTTTATGCAGCTAAAACCTGGAACAGTCCTGAAGATGTGAGACAGGCCTCGACTTTGACAATGTTTAAATTCAGGCTCAAAACTGTTCTGTTTAGCTGTGAATATGACTAAGAGGTTTCATTTCTGCACTCTTCTCTTTTAATGTTCAATTTTATTATTACCCAAACCCGGATGTGTCAGTCTTTAACTTTGAAAACACGACCTCTGTAACTAAACCTCCATTAAGTTCCTCCATCATGATTTAAAAGTATTAATTCCATGCAGTCCTGAAAAGTCTTGCTTCCTCAGCCTTCAGATCTGATAAGTTCAAGACGGTATCTGCCAACACAACTGGATGCTTTAGTTCAAGGCCCACTCTCGACCAGGCAACCCAGGAGGTACGTCCTGTTATATTTTTAATGCTCTGCTCCAGCTAAAGTCCACCAACCTCCTCCACCCCAACCCTTACGGGCACCGGTGTAGGTCAACCTGTCAGAAACGTTGAATTGACCTAAAAAAAAAAACCCCACAAAGATCTCATGGCATTTTTGAAGCAGCCTTGGAGTTCTCCGTCTATCAAAGAACTGTCATGGGCGGACGGGTGTTTCTCCTTGTAGGTGCGAGGTGATTGACGCCTGCTTTGGAATGTTGCAAGATTTCGATATATATTTTTTAACAGTTCCGCGTCAAGGTTGCCCACGAATCTCGCTAATCGTAGCCTCTGGTAAGCTTCACCTGACAGTTGTTGAGGAATTGTTGACATGTTTTGCGGAAAGGAGCATGCCCAACGTTTTTCTTTTTGGCCCTTAAGCTCTTCGGGAATTTTCGGGAACGCTGAAAGGATTTTGATTGTGTGTTCAAGTATTTAAAAAGGCATGGCAAATATTCCGAAGCCTGCCCACGGAGCGGAAACAATAGATGTAGCGCGGCGTTCCTGGTTTTATCGGGCGGAACTAAACAGAGCGGGGCTATTGGGAGAAGGGGGAAAGGCTACGAAAGTTCCAAAGGTTGACCCAAATATTGATTTAAATCAAGCTAAAAATACACCAAGCTGGTTTATCCGTGTAAAACCATTTTTAAGGGATCAAAAGTTGGCTATCGAGGTAAATATAAGGAACATATTAGTCAGTATATTACTTAAAATTGTGTTTTAAGCTCCTCAAAAACAGACCTGGAGTTGTGTTTTGTTTGTTTCACACATTTGAGTAATCTTTCATTATTAGTCTGGCTACATCTCCAAAGCTTAACATGCTCTGTTCCACCTTGTGATGTCATCAAGTGGTAGTTTTCAAGTTAAGAGCTACTTTTTACATTTTAGTAGGTAGAGTTTTTCTTTTTCTTCTGGACCTGAAATTCTAAAACGATTCTAGTGAAGGTGTATGGAGTTTAAAAATACCGTGGAGCATTTCCTGTATTACCACATGATGACATCACAAGGTGGGACAGAGTGTTTTCAGTTTGAGAGAGCTCTAATAAATCTAAATGTGCAATGTTTGTGTGTTAAACATGTGTGAATGAAACAAAACACAACTCCAGGTCTGTTTGTGATGAGGAAACGACATTATAACATTGATCAGAAAATGTGATATCACAATACTATATTTGACGTCTATTTATACTATGTAACTTTTCTGGTGTGAGGGGGGGGGTCTATCAAAAGCTCGTCTCCATGGAGATGTTATTACTCTGCCTTGAATGTTCCACAGTATGGCATTAAGCTTATCTGGGGACACATACGTCAGGTTCCTGAAATTGAAAATCAACATCGTACATACAGCTCCTTTAATACGTGTAACTTAATATAAAGTACCTTGACTGTTCCGCAGTATGGCATTAAACTTAATCATATTCCATTTACTTATTCAATGTTTTAAGTTTATATTCATCAAAAATACAGAGAAAAACATGCATTCTTACTGTGAGCGGGTTGCGTCTCCACAGATCTGACCTGTAACTTGGGCTATAGTGGCATCACCTGTTTGGAGCTCTTGGTAAAATATTATGTTGGGGTTTTTTTTTTGTTTTTTTTTTTCATGATGGACTGGGACTGGGTTACTTCAGATGCACCACTTTTTTTTTATTTATTTATTTTTTATTATTATTATTTTTTTAATTCTTTTATTCTTTTATTAATTTTTTTTTTTTAACTTTATTTCTTATTATTTTGTAAAATTCCTCTTTAATGAAGCATGCGCCTGCACTGTTTAAACGGATTACAATATGGTCTTTGTCAGCACTTAAGGTCTGTATAGCTGTGCCTCAGGATATCCTCTCCCCAAACGGAAAAATTGGCCTATTTTCTCTTTCTTTTTTTCTTTCTCTCTTTTTTCCCCTCGTTCTGCTCATCATTTTAACACTTCTGAAGCACAGGCAGCAAACAGGATTAGAGAGACGACAGGAGACACCGAGAGGTAAAAGTCCGACAATAGACAGTACGAGTATGTACAGATTACACGCGAACAACGAAAACTACTATTCTCATTACAATCTATTTAAAAAGTGAAAGTACGAGTGAAGTTTAGGATCAGGGTTATATGTGTAAGGTTACACTTAGGCCGTGGTGGATGAAGTACTCAGTTTTGTTACTTAAGTGCAAGTACAAATACAGAGGAACAAACAATTTTTCAAGTAAGTAAAACATGAAAAATCTCCTTAAGTAAAAGTATTTAAAAAAAAATGCAAAAGTATTTCACGCAAACGTTAATTTGTTAAAGTGTAAATGTGTGATATTGATTCAAAATGATTCATATTTTGGTCAACAGTTGCAATATGAATCAATTTCTTCATTTGTCTCATGAATTTTGCGTTTTTTTGTGTTTTTTTTTTGCTCGAAGTCGATATTTGAACTCTGGATGTTACCCACAAAATAAGCCCTCAAATTATATGAAAAGTATTTTTTACTTTTCAGCCCTGTTCAGAAATGTAGTAGAGCAGAAAGTACAGATACCTGAAGTAAAAGTCAAAAGTGTCAACTGTACAAATTCTACTTGAGTGCAGTACTTTACTTTTTGATTTAGATTTTTTTTTTATTTTATTAGTGTGTCTTGCCTGGAAAAAAAAAAAAAAAAAAGCCGATACATACAATAAAATACAACAGGCCAGTTGCCAGACGTGTGTTACAGCCACTTAAGACTCATTTAAACAAACTCATCTGCCGCTTCGTCCAGGCTTTACCAAGAAATGAAGCCAACTTATAAACATTAAACTGAAACAACCATTTAACGGATTTCAAAATTCATCATAAAATGGACAATACGACAAAAAACGAGCTTCACTTTCCACTTCTCCCAGCTCATATAAACCGTAAAGTCTGTCTTCTTCAGGGTCTTCGGAAAACCTCCCAGTTTCTGCGGCCAGGGGAAGGCTCCCCGTCGTAGCTGTGCCATCGACGATATTTGCTTCCTGCTCAAATTTGCTCGTGACTTAAAATTCAGTCTTAAATGTATCTTTTATTTGAATATATGTTTGCAACTTAGCTGAGATCCCATTCAGCCACTGCTCTTCAAAACTCTTATTCTGTCGACGCTGCATGGCAAATCGTTACGGAATACTGTACATACTTCAGCAAATCACTACTTTTTTTTCGTTACCTTCCACCACTGGAATTAGGAAATGCTTAGGTTTTGGATTTGGTTAAAATTAGGATTAGGCTGGATCGGATATGGTTAAGGTTAGGATTTGGTTGTGGTAAGAGAGTTGGCTTTGTCCCTCCTGAACAAGCCACCCTCGAATTATACTAGCTCTGTCACACAGGAGGAGTTCGGAGTAGAGCCGCTGCTCCTCCACCACGTCAAATACACCAAACTGACCCCTTACAAGTTTGCAAATTAGCCGCCAGTTAGACATGAATAAGTTTATCTTAAAATAAGTGTTAAAGCTAAAGTTCAGTGTTCACGCTACATGTTATAAACCCAATACTGAGGTGTACAAAAACGCCAAAATACTGCATGATATACAGTAAGTAAACCACGTCTCCTCTTTCTCTCCCTCCTGTCACCTCCCCTCTCTGTCCCTCTCCTCCTCTCCCCGCTGACCTCCTCTCCATCTGCCACTCTCACTCCCACTAAATCAATATGGAGTCCATTTGCCATATCATACAGTAGGTCTGGAGCTCCGGAAGGTAATGACGCGCCGATAACCCCAGGGTGAGGCGCTCGGGGCTGGGTTATGCTTGGATCAATACCCCCCGGTACAGTGTGACAGCCTGGTGCTTAAATGACACTAAGGGAAAACCAAATATTCTGTACTGATGTGGAGTAAATGGATCTAAAGGACACACATATATGCAAAATGTACTTTTTTGAGCTTTTACCCATGTTGTCTTCTCGTCAAAACCATTCCTGGAGTTGCATTTTGCCTCATCTTCACTTTTTTCATTAATTATTTCATGAAAAAAAATCATCCATTAATCGAAAGTTGTCTGCCAAGCCTCAAAAATGCACCGTTTGAATTTGCCTGGATTGTTGCGTCATAGGTAAAAATACAAACTTCTCCTTCACACTGGACTCACCGGACGGGCTCTGGAGGTATATGGAACGGTGTGATTGGTCTAACAGGTATCTGCACTTTAAACTCCGCCCCTGAAGCCAAGTGTTTGTGATCAGATACACTTTTCTGTGATGAGGGCAGTCTTCTGTGTTGTCACCAAGTACTTGAAATTGCGGAGGCCTCTAAAGGCAGCACAAACTTAGAGTTTTTGACCAGAAACCTGCAAATTTACCCGGTTTGCACTAAAATTGACTAACTCTCAAATTTGGCCGCAGTTAATTACTGCTACCCAAAATGAACAAACAAAAAAAAAAAATTCAACTTCAGAAGCCCAGAGTGCCACTTCTGGCCCCTGCATAGAGGCACCTAGTGGATGTAAAGTGATAATGACAAGATGGCTAACCACAAAATCCAGCGGTTGGTAAAATTTTTTATTTATTTTTTGTTAATCTTTTTAGTAATAGCTTACAGAATGTCTAGAAGTATGTTTTATATTCTTTTTGGATAAATTAGCAAGCCCAATGGGTCAAATTTGGCCCTGATCCTAAATTAGAGAATAAAGGGTTAAAATTGAAAAAAGTGGATATTTCAGTGTTCAACTTATAGCAGTAATTTAATGCAATGGTTGTCATTTTCCAAAGAAGAAAAGGATTCTTGGACTCTCCAGGTCTAAGATCAGTCGACATTTGAACAATTGAAATGTCATATACACAGTTTAGTAGCAAAAAAATAAATAAATAAATAAATAAAAGTAGATTTAGAGTTTAGTTCCAATTCTGCTTCCTATATATTAAAAAAAAAAAAGTATGCACCAGTTCTTGGGTCGGTAATATGGTAAATGCTATGGCAACGGTCCTAAACTTAGATATCCACTCATTACCCATGTTGCATTTTGCTCTCACCATTATCCAGTTTGGGGTCATATGAAGGGGTCACGCCGAAGGGTGATTCTTGTCTGTCCCGGGGCGCTACAGTCATCTGCACCCCTATGACATCACTACCCCAACCCCCCCACCTCGCTCTATACCCCCTTCACCCCCCCGCCCCCCAACCCCACCACGGCCTCTTTGTTTTTCCATTTAAAAACCGTCCGGCTGCTTCCTACACGTGGATCTAATACCCTCATTAATGATATATGACGGTGCGGATCAATGGGACGGTGGTGTGCGGGACTGTCTGAGCGCACGCGGCAGTGATGGGGGGTAATGGGGCGGGGGGTAAGAGGGTAAAAGGAGGGGTAAAAGGGGACGAGGGAGGGGGGGTAATACTGGCTTAATGGGAACATGCTGTTGAACAACTTAGAGACCCGACCGGAGCTGGATACATTACATTTGGTGGAGGCGAGGCTCAGAATTCAGTGTGTTAATTGTTGTACAGTACATGGAATTATGGGAAGTAACGGATTATAATTTTAGCTTTGTTCATTGCATTTTTATGTTGTATTATTTTATAGATGGCTTCAGGATTTCATTGATTTCCAGGTATTAAAGAACCCATATTATGCAGTTTTCTGGTCTATGTTATAATGTTTCTTTCTCTTCTTTGTTCTTCTCTCAAACGAAAACACTCTGTCCCACCTTGTGATGTCATGTGTTAATACATACACCTTCACTAGAATCACTTGGATGATTTTGACCTTGAAATTGCCAATCGCATCTAAACTAAAGGCAAAAAAGCTGCTAACTTGAAAACTACCGCTTCATGACATCACAAGGTGGAACAGAGCGTTTCCAGCTTTGGAGATGGAGACAGACTGATAATGAATGAGACAAAACAAAACTCGAGGTGTGTTTTTGATGAGGTAACGGCATTATAACGTGACTTAAAGCTCACAAGAGTTCATTTTGTGTAACATAAGGTCTTAAATGATGTCTTCTTTGATTTAAGGAAGTATGATTTAACCTCCTGGGAGATGTGGACGACACATTTTGGGTTGTCTAGGCCACAATACAATTTTTTACAAGACGAAGAACAGCAACAGTACAATGTTCGATTTAGAATATTTATTAGTTTAGAATATTTTTTGTAAAGGCTTAAGTCTTGCACCTCTGAGCAGCTCTTCAAATGAGCCACATTGTTCCAGTTGCAATTTTTTACTCTCAGGACAAATGTTGCTCTGTTCAGGCACTTAACAAATTGTTTTCGCAAATCATTATTCAAATGATTCAAAAGTAGAACGAAACTACATAATAAAAATTAAAAAAATTCTTAGTTTTTACACTCATCAGGTTCCAATCATCGTAAATAACAGAGAGAAAGACATACTGTGCTTGAGTCTGCTGTAAAAGTTATAAACTATGACAGCCATTATGTAATCATTTTTTGGACTTTTTAAATCGCTATTGATCTAAAACAGCTTAATGAAAGAAACGTGTCCGCTGACTTCTGTGTTAGAAAACTGTGGTGCCCATCGGGAGCTGACGTCGCCGTGAACGTCATCGCAGCAACTCCAGTGGATAACAGCAGATCACACTATTGAGCAGCGATATCTGATGTGTGTCACAGATTAACAGAAAAAAAATGGAGAACGAAGTAAGTACGTCACAGCGGGCGAGCAATGACGCGATGAATACAGGAGAATAAAGACGACTCAAACATGCACGAATCGCTCTAAATACAACTTTGAGAGTAAAGGAGAAGGAAACAACTATAACATGGCTAAATTCTCTGAAAAGTTGATTTTGCAGAATAGGTTCACTTAAAAAATTCAACTAATTGTCATCCCAAAAGCTTTCAGGAAGTAGAAACACGAATAAGCGAATAAAGCGTGAAGAAGGATCCATCGCCAAATCCAATGGAAATAATTACAAATTGTACCAAAGTTAAACCAATTTCTTTTAATGGGCTTTTTGTGTTGGACCGAAATTTCCTATTTTAAAATCTATTTGCGCTGAAGAAAAGTCGTATTCCCTGACACAACCGGTTGTGTAATTATTTTATGTAGAGATTGAAACACAAGAGAAGTCAGACAACCTCAGTATTTTCTGGATTCCCTCATTGCCGTATCTACCACTACGAAATAACCTTACCGTCCACCATTTATAAGAAATAGAGGATTAAAAAAACAACAACAATATAAAGTCAGATTGCCCAACATTGTTAATGTATTCCTGGATTTTTTTTTTGTTTTTTTTTTATATTTTTATTGTTTTATTTTTTATTTATTTTTATTATATTTATTTTTTTTTTTTATTTTTTTATGTATTTATGTTTTTTTATTTTTTATTTTATTTTTTTTTTTATTTATTTTTTTTTTTTTTTTTTTTTTTTTGCCCATATACGCCTTAAGAATGTCTTTTTTTATGTATCAATTTCACAGCTTTCAGGAAGTAGAACCACAAATAAGCTAAAGAAACATGAAGAAGGATCCATCTCCAAATCTAATAGAAAGGAATAATTAAAAATGTTTAAATATTTCAGTTATTAGGCTGTTTATGCTGGTCAAATTGTCTTATTTTTAAATCAATTTGCAGTGAAGAGACATCGCATTCCCTGTATCTGCAGTAGATACTAAAATACTTACAAACCAGCACATGTACGTCATAACCAGCATAACCACAGAGATTGAAACACAAGAGAAGTAATAGAACCTTAATATTATCTGGATTCCCTTACTGCCGTATCTACCACTACTACATAACCTTACCGTATCCCATTTATAAGAAATATGGGATTAAAAAACCTGCCGATATGAAGTCGGATTGCCCTCTCCACGTGTCAAATATATGGTTGACTATCGCTCCAACGCCCAAACAACATCCCCCTAGCTGGAGATTGAATTCCTGTTTACCGCGTCCCAAGGTTGACTGTAGACTTATAACCGCTAAAACCCAAGTACGCCACACTTGACCCCGCGACATTCTATTTGCCGAGACCCGTCGCCGCGGTGATAGCGTGCAATAAAGCCGGCTAGATCAAACTTTGGTGGACCTATCCGAGGACCTATCTGTTCCCTGGCAAACGTTCAACACTTTATTCCCTTATTGCATAGCTCTCTCTCCCAGAATGCCATTTTTATCCACATATCCAGCCAGTGAATCACCATTAAAAGGCCCCATCAAGCTGTCAGGACGGGGGGGTGCGACTGGGGGGAGTGCAGGTGCAGTGGAGCAGCTTTTCTACACAATAAACACGGACTAGAATGGGAGTAATTGTAGTCCATGCTGTTTTAGGCTCTTCAAGTGCAGATAACAGGTTTTCGTGGATTTGTTTTAATTGCGTGGCTTTGGTGGGATAGTACCTGTGCTAAATTTTTATCATAGTTTTACATCAGTTAAGTATCGCTTTGTTGAATAAAATAGTTAATAGTAAATTACAGGAAGTAGCGCTGGATCCTACCCAAAGACTATGTACAGTGGTCCCTCACTATATCACGGTTCACCTTTAGCGATCTCGCTATTTGGCAGATTTTTTTTGTTCAGTTTTGCATCCTTTTTTTTTTTTTTTTTTTTTACATTGTATGAGCGTGCATTGTGTTCTGCGTCCTGATTGGCTGAGGGACTGTAGACCATTGTCCATCAGTCTCCTCCGTGTCTCCTGTACAGTACAGAATGTGATCGGACAAATTTACATGAATGTTTGACGCAGTGTGACTCTTAAGTGCTGTATGTTTGCAAGTTTTCTCCCCGACAAAACCCACAATGTCGATGAAACGTTTTGCACCGACGAAAGTTTGAACTTTGAGAGAGTTTAAACAAGAGAGAAATGTGAGAAAATGTTAATGCCTGTGTGAGAAAAGTGTATAAAGTGTGTGGTGAGGAGTTTTTACAGCCCTAAAACCTGGGACTACAAATGGAAATTAGACTTTGGCTCTAATCTTGGGTGTTTACATTCATGTTGAATCATGTCTGTTCATTAACATGCATTGTCCCAGTCAAATAAATAAAAAAACAAAAAAAACAATCACAACATATGTAATAATTGAAAAAAAAAATAAAGCTGAGTACTTTGCGGATTACGCCCCCGCACCATGATAAATGAGGGACCACTGTATATATAGGAAAATCCGTAACTGCTGCAGTGAGTTTAAAATGTTCGTATTAATCTGCTCTGCTCTATATGATTCTATATGGTGTTTGTATTTCGCTATTGTGTCCATAACTCAAGATATGAACATTAATAAGAGACAAATCAGCTGCTTCTTCTTACCCTGAGTTCACTCCCATTAGCGTCACCATTAGATACCGACGTCACATTCACTTAGTCCAGTTCTTCATACTGTCCTACCACCAGATGCATAAAAGTCCATCCAAAATTCAGAGATGATTCACGCGCAAGGAACATGTATGTCAGATCAAAAATACTCTGTTTAGAACTCACTTTGCTTCCGGTGTTTGTAGTTTTCTGGTGTAGGCACACTTACGCCTGTATACCGCATAAGTGTCGGTGGTATTCAGAGGGGCCGGTAGCGTAGACTGGCAGCTTTGCTTCAGTCAGTTTGTCCCAGGGCAGCTGTAGCTAGTCGCTGACCAGCACAGTGTGGAGTGAAAGAATAATGCAATGTAAAGAACTTTGGTTGTGTTGAAAGGTGCAATATACTGTAAATCCAATGGAATATTATGCATTATTATTATTAGAATGAGTAGATGGGAAATAGATGGGAAATAAAAGATGAATAAATATTGAAGCTTTGAGAAATACAAATTTTTGACAGTCTGTACCTGCTTTGTGCGACCGCTTCTCACACAGAGCGTTTTGTGCTTGGGTAATCGCTGACAGTAAAAAGCCTAAACTTCCTCACATCTGACAACTTTCCATTCATTATCTCATCTCCATAATTTCCACGCTTTTTTTTTTTTTTCTTTCTAGCAGCAAAATGTTTGACTTAACCATCGGAGACACCAGACAATTACCCGCTAGTTTCGCCTCTCCAAGGTCATCACGAAAGAATGGAAGCGTCCCAGAAAAACAAATACGTAGCATAGTGTACTTGTCACACGCTTCGCTAGCACATGTGAGGCCTGTCTGCTTTCCTTTTATTCTCAAATAAATTGCCCCAAGATGCGCTTTAATGTGTCCAGCATAAGCTCAAGGAAAAAAGGGCATTTTTCACGATTTGGGAAAGTGGTACAGAGAGTTTATAGTCTTTATTGGCGTTTTGAGTGACACCGGTGGTCCATTAGGGAATTACGCACCCCAAAATGGGCAGCGAAAAACGGTCTGGAAGAGTTTTTCAATCGGACGTAAAAGTGAAGGAAAAACTATAAACTGAGGGACAATTAGGTAAGTGATGAATAAAATGTGATTGTTGTGGTGTTACTAAGAGCGTTTTTAAGCGTTATTATTCGTTCACTCCACACTCGATGATCGTAAGATACTACCTGCAGCCACAGTTGCCCTTGGGCAGACTGACGGAAGCGAGTTTGTCAATCCGCACCATCGTGGGAATGTGGGTAAAGTGCTCTGCTTAAGGGCACAACGACACTGGCGCTCCCATACCACCATACCAGTTGAGGCTATAGAAGTTACAGCAGCTAATCTGTAACCATATCTGAAAATCCCAATGCGCCGCTGGTTTGGCAGGGGGCAGGCGCTTAGCAACAAGGCTGTCAATCAAACCTGTTGCATACAGTAGAGGGCGTAACCTCGGGTAAATACGGCAACTGTTAATATATGCAAACATCTGTCTACTATTTAAAATTATTCATGGTATTTCTAGTCCTCCCCTAAGAAGGTTTGTCTCACTGAGCTCAGAAAAAAACTACTCGAGTCACTAGGGCGCCCTCTAGAGGAGAGTGCAGCATTTCAAAATGTAGGACCTCTTTCGCTACATCGGCTTTTTCTATTGTTACCATGAGTCAGTGGAATAGTTTGCCAAATGAGATTATAACATGCACAAGTTTTCAAAAGTTTGCACATGTGACAAAGAAATGGCTAATGTTAAAGCGAGTTTGAAAGAAAGAGGATTTGTATATCTGAAATCGACTGATTGTTAGTGTGTGTGTGAAGTGAATGTTTTTAGAAATGTTGTATTTGAGGGGCGAGATGTGTTGTATTTGATGTATGTACCATATGTTTACAGGTCTTTTCATCCACCTACACCAAACTGTTCTTCTTACTTAACATCAGTCTGTCCAGGGACGAAAGATGGAAATTAGTATTAATGCTATAACCTGGCACGACATCACATTGACCTTAAAAACAGGAAAGATGTATGTATCGTTCCTGTTTTTTAAGGTCAATGTGATGTCATGAACTGTCCCTGTCTAAATAAAAGCATACCAGAGCATACTATAACGTTCCTACCTTGATTTATCAACAAACAAACTCTTCATTCAAACAAATACCTTAAAATTTATGGATATTGTATATATAAAAATATTAGAAATAATGTACAGAGCTTTAAATAAAAGTCTTCCCTCTGGTATTCAGAAATTATTTAAGTTAAGGGAGGGTGAATATAATTTAAGAGGTCTGTTTATTTTTGAATGTTCTAAAGAAAGAACTAATGTAAAATCCAGGTGTGTTTCTGTGACGGGGGTGAAACTGTGGAACGGCCTAAATGATAATTTGAAATTATGTACTTCTCTGGTGCGCTTCAAACGAACTTTAAAACAGAAGATTATAAATGATTATTGTATTACTTCTGTATAAAAAGTAAGTTTATATTGTTAGATAAGATTTATTTATTTGTAATCATGTACTGTACATGCTATTTATGTTTATATGTATGCATGTAGATGCATAATGTATATATCTTTTTCTTTTTTTTTTCTCTTTTTTTCTTTTTTTTTTAATTTAAAGCTGATTCTCTAGACATATGTCAAGAAGAACAGGATAGGCTAATATAAGCCTTAGCTTCTGCCTATTCCTTTTTTGGTTATTTATTTGATTGTGGATCTTAAACTCTACCAATTTTGTAAATTTACCAAAATAAACCATTCATTCATTCATTCATTCATTCATTCATTCATTCATTCATTCATTCATTCATTCATTCATTTATGGGCAAAATAGCGAAATAAAAAGCACCAGGATCAAGTCAGAACTATTTCGCACCAATGCCCAATGGCTCAGGTACCAGCTCTGTCCATCTATATAAACCCTGTGACTTCGGGAGAGCATGTCTGTCAAGGAAGATTGTTACTTCAAAGTTAAAACTGCTTTACAGTCTCAATAACTTCAGGAGATCAGGCTTTGACCAAGAGGCTTGGCCGTCAAAGCGGACCTGGAAGTCACCCATAGCATTCGGTTGCAACCAAATTAAGCGAATCGAATCTACAGGCTACAGCAGCTAATTTACAACCAAGTTCCATATTTGAAAATCCAAGTGTCCCCGGTTTTTTTTGGATTTTTTTTTTTTTTTTTGACATTTTGTCCCAACCCACTTTTTTCAATCTTGTCTTTATGTAGGTCTTATATTATTCATTATATACATGATCTAAATTTTAATTTTTTAATCTTTTTTTTTAATCTAATTAGTTTTTTATCTCATTTTTCAATTCACCTAAAAACATCCCTGTACTAAAAATCCACTTCAGCAGACTCCACGCAATCCTTTCCCCTTTAGCCTAGCTTTAGCACTGCGGTGTAGTTAGCACCTCGACCGCCTGTCTTGCTAGCTCGTCTGGTTGTCGTTAGCGGCGAAGTGGCCCACCGCTCGCTCAGGTGGAGCCGGGCGCTTGAGGTCCGCTGACAGATTGACCAAACTGTAAGAGATATTATCGGAGGAGAATGAAAACAGCACTCCGAGGGTCTGTCAGCCAAGACGGACACGTTCAAACACAAAACCCACCCCCAACACTCGCGCCTCTGCTCCCCCCGGGTCATCACATCTGGGCAGGCTTACCTCGGGCTAAAGGCGAGGGCCGGAGGGGGAACGAGAGAAGAGCTGTCAGAGTAGAACAAATAGAAGCTTTGGAGCTGGGCGGTAGCTAAACGGAAGGGGTTCGTGAACATGGCTACTACGTTTGGATTGTCACCACCGCCGTTTCACGAAAAGACCCCACAGAGAAATCCTGGGAGGAAGTTTCAAATCTGAACCAGGTTGACGATGGAAGTTTTGTGGTCAGTCTAGCAGTCTAGCATTTTTGTTCAGAACATAAAAATATTTTGCAAAGCACTTTAAGAAATACAGTGTAAAAACAGTATCTATTGCAAAACTTGAATTCAAAATATTAAGCTTGGTTTTTAAGTTTTGATCAGTTATGTTTTTAGTTTGTTACTCTATTCTGGATTTTTAGTTTTATTTTTTTTCTAATTTAAACGATTTTAAAGTTTTAAAAATTTTAAAAATAAAATAAAATAAAATAAAAAAAATAAAATAAAAAAATAAAAAATAAAATAAAATAAAAAATAAAATAAAAAATAAAAGAAATTAAAAAAATAAAATAAAAAAAATAAAATAAAATAAAATAAAATAAAATAAAATTAAATAAAATAAAATAAAATAAAAAATAAAATAAAATAAAATAAAATAAATAAAATAAAATAAATAAAATCACAAATAAAATAAAATAAAATAAAATAAAATAAAATAAATAAAATAAATACTAGATAGCACTCATACAGTTCACATGGGAAATCTATATTATATTAACTCAAACAGGCATTTTGGCATTTAGACTTTTGCTAGTTTTTTTCCATTTACATATTTATTTTGTTTTGAAGTCACATTTGATTTTAAATAACTGAGTTTTTTTCCTCAACCATTTCTTTATTAAAGTTACAGCATATGTTTCTGGAGGTGGCAGGTCACCTGCATGATTCCTTGAAAATAGAAAGTTAAAACCATACTTTAAAACTTTTCCCATGGAGATAGATACATTTTATGCCATACTGTGAAAGATTATAACCAAAGCAGCTACATTTCCGTGGTCACAAGCAGGAGGAGGCCCAGGCCAAGTAAGGGTCAAGTCTGTGGAGATGCAAGCCCGCTCACAGTAAAGACACTTTTTTTTTTGAGTTTTTCAGTTTCAGTTGATACATTATCTCCCTTTAAACTAACCACCATCTCCAAGTTCCACAACATCATTTGTCACACGTGATTGCACCAGTCTATCAAAGTCTACACCCACATACTTAGCTGTAGCCTCGAGCAGTTTTGGCTAGCTTTACTTTCAGAGCTGGACTGTAGAGGTCGCGGGGTCAACACGGGGTTACAGCCGGATACGACTTCGGGTCAGTTCGTAGGTCTCCTTGCTCTAGTACACTGCATGGCTTATTGCTCTCAAGGCTTGATTGCTAACTAAAATCCCATCGCAGCTAGCTTACATTACGTCGACTTTTAGGATCACTCAGGAAGGTTCCAGCCCATTAATACATTTAAAACGCCAACTAAAGAGCACACGGAGGGGGCTAGAATTTTTGGGGCTATTTTGAAACAGGAGAACCTTGTGTAAAGCCCTCGTATCATCATTCTATACACTGAGATCTGCAGCCAATTTTCTTGCAATTTGGGATAAATGGTTTGTAAAATCCACATTGATGCCTCCGCTGAGAACCCATTCACAAAAAAAGTAGCGTAGTAGGGTATGAAGGATTTGGTTGGTGACATCATTTGCTTCCTGTATTGGGGGGGCTTTAATATAATCAAAATATGCTGGGGAAAGAGGACATACTTGGAGCGTACCCCGGTGATCAAAGTTTACAATGGAGGGATGTGACATAGACAGATGTTTGCACAAGCCTGGGGTATGTGTTTTGTGGTGAGGGAATTGGGGTCAGTAGGAGAGCAGTCACTATGGCCTTGTGGTGTACTTCAAGATGTATTTACTCAAGTTTCCATTTGTCGATAAAAGTTGCGAAAAGTACCAAATGAGGATTCATAACATATATTTTAGTAGTGTTGGGGCCGCTAACGAGGTAACAATCTGCGTTTAATCGTAGTTCAAGTAACACTGTGTAACTTTATGGGTGATTCCATGGAAACAGACAGTTGAAACCATACTTTGGAACATTCTTCGTGCAGAGGTATAACTTTGGAACAATATTTCCATGGAAACGAGCAGTACGAGATCCTCCTCCAGACCAAATACGAGACAGGTTTGTGAAGATTGAAGCCTGTTCACGGTGCAATAAAAACATTGTAAAAAAGCTATTATTTTAGTCTCCATTTTGGCAAAAAAGTTACGTGGTGAGGCTTTTAATTTAATACAGTTAACACTATTGCAGCTGACCGTTTACCAATTAAAATTAATATCCATTATTCATTTGTCTCTGTGGAGATGGTAATGAAAAATCAGCAAATTACCAGTTGTGCACTAATTACCTGGAGGGACTGTGTCTCTCGGTTGGCCTGGGAACGCCTTGGGGTTCCACCGGAGGAGCTGGAGGAAGTGTCTGGGGTGAGGGAAGTCTGGGAGTCCCTGCTTAGACTGCTGCGCCCGCCACCTGGGCCCGGATAAGCGGAAGAAAATGGATGGGTTTTGTTTGATTCACACATGTTTGAGTAACCCTGCTTTATTAGTCTGTTCACATCTGTTGCATCTGTTCCACCTTGTGATGTCATGAAGTGGTAGTTTTCAAGTTAACAGCTAGCTAACAGCTTTAGTTTAGATGAGATTGGCAATTCCAGGGCTGAAATCATCCAAATGACTCTAGTGAAAGTGTATGGAATTTAAAAACCCAGTGAAGCACTTCCTGTATTACCAGATGACATCACAAGGTGGAGCAGAGTGTTTTCTGTTTGAGAGAAAAGCTCAGCCTAAATATGCAGGGTGTGCGTGTGTTAAACATGTGAATGAAACAAAACACATTATAACTTAGATCAAAAACTGCAGTAATATGGGCCCTTTAAAGCAGCAGATGTAGTATTATATTGTATAATCAGTTTGGATAGGATACTGCTCCCATTAAATTACATATACACTTTATTACTGTTGCTAATTATGTTTCTAGATAATACGGCTCTTCTAGGCCTGGTGTTTGTTACCTACTGTTTTCCCGCACCTCCATGGACCCCCTATAACCGCGTGTCCTGTACAGTAAAAGCGGCCGGTTGTACTAATTATCCCGAAGGTTAACTGATCTTATTTCACTCTTTGGGACACTGGATATTTCCCCTGCCAGCCGCCGCGCTCTAGGTGTTTATTACCAATATCATATCCATAATCAGGTCTAACGTCGGGTCCGTCGTGGGGGGAAAAGGAGCCCTCCAGGTCACTTTCAAAACTGGTGAATATTTTATCTTGGGAGCTGTGGTAATGATGACTATTGATCTCCCATTGTGTTTTATTAATGCGTCGTGGTGCCAGAGGATGGTGCTAATCACACGTTAGCGCTGCATATTTCATCGGTGTAAGCGTAGGAAATGTCTCTGTTTGAGCTGTTAAACATTTATTGAATAAGTTATGGCTTGAAGTGGAGATGTTCGAAGTAAGATGTAAAAAAGATTATGGGGGAATTGACTGGAAGTAGTTAAAAGGTACAAGTATATTTTAGTTTAATTCAATTTTTTTTTAGCGCTTTAAAAGAATGTGCCCACTGGTGAGTTTCTTTGAGCAGTTCAAAAGGTAAAATGTGTAATAGGGCACATTTCGGTTGCACATTTCGCCAGATTATTAATTATTATTGATTAATTATTAGAGAGGTGTTCTAGGTATGTCCCACCAGGAGGAGGCCTCGGGGAAGACCCGGGACAGACCCCAAGGCGTTAGACATAGTCCCTCCAGCGTGTCCTGCGAACGCCTTGGGGTCCGACTGGAGGAGCTGAAGGACGTGTCTGGGGTGAGGGAAGTTTGGGAGTCCCCGCTTCACATCGATTTGTCCAGTTGACAGATTTAAACTTTGTCTTTTGCTTTGGAGCCAAGTTGCATATTAGGATTTCCGACCGCGAGTATCATAGCAACCAAAGAGCCAATCTGGAGCGAGGCTGCTGAAGGTAACGCCCCTTCCCGCCCACTACACTGATTTGGCAGGGGGCGGGCGCTTAGCAAAACTGTCAATCAAATCTGTTGCTAACGCCAGCTGGAGCGACCTTGGGGAAACAAGGCAGCTGATTTGTGTCTTATTAATCTTCGTATCTTGAGTTACGGACACAATAGCGAAATAACAGAAAATAAATAAAATAAAATAAATAACAGAAGGGTCATGTAGAGCAGGTTAATACGAACATTTTAAGATCTAAATGAAAAGTGCGACAGCAGCATCTACACAGAGAGAAGTGACAGTTTTTTAATGTAAAGCGAATTGGAGGCAGAGTCGAAGGAGCCAGAAGCACGCCCATGATCACTTTCTGTTTAGAACGTAGCGACTAGCAGGTTAGCTACGTCCATTTATATATATACAGTCTATGGTTGGTGCAGAGCCACTGTAGCCGTCTCCCCTCCGCCTCCCCCTCGCCTCCCCCTCGACCTCCCCCTCGTCTCGCTAACCCCACCCCTTCCTCCCTCCCTCCCTCCCTCCCTCTCTCACAGGGAACACATGGCTCGAGTTTCAGCGCATGAATCAAGAGCAAATGAAACGCACTCCGAACACTGGCTTTCATTTATGGCCGGGATACACAAATGCATTAAATGTAACGTGATCACATGATCCGATGGAGAATTCATCTGTTTGGCTGAGTGACTGCTTTTAAAAATAGAGCCTGTGATGGATTACGCGCCTGTAGCAGCACTGTCCTCTAATAGGGTTTGCAATAATATTTGTGTATGTATTAATAGCTCATGAAGAGAAATGATTTGTGGAGTTATAAATGTTATATTCTCTGACCACGTACACACAGTCCCCTTAAATGTGTGGAATTGTAGTTTAACCAGTGGTGGAAGAAGTTCTAAATTTAGCTACTTAAGTAAAAGTACAGATACCACAGAAAAAAAATTAAGTAAAAGTAAAAAATGTACTTAAAGAGTAAAAAGTATTTCGCCCAGAATTTGAGGTCTAATAAATATTCAAATGTAGAGATTTTGATAAAGATTTGTGCTCAAACAACTGAATCAATATTTTTTTGTGTTTTTAATTGTACATTTTTGTTTTCTCAGATTATGAACATGTTAAAAATAAACCAGACTTTTCAGCAGGTCTCAATAATAATGAAAAATACTTTTACTTTTCAGTCCAGTTCAAAAATGTGGTGAAATAGAAAGTACAGATACCGACTCTCAAAATGTACTGAACAAAAAAAAAAAAAAAAAAAAAACAAAATAAGGCATATAGGCTCCATTTTTTCCTGAAGTTATGTATGGGATACAGATTTTAATTAGGCAAGGCCAGTTTATTTATACAGCAGAATTAGTCCACAAAGTCATTCAAAGTGCTTTACAGACTAAGAAAGACATAAAAATCACAATAGAAACAAATCAAAACATGAATAATCATCATAAAATGAACATTTGAAGGAAACGCTGGTTGCAAACATGGTTAAAGTAAAAATCAAATTTAAAAAGTGATTGCTTTTATTAAAATCTCAGACATAACACGTCCCGTAGTCCCGGGCTCACACCGGGACTCACTGCCCTCCATCTTGTGTGCTGCGGTCTGTGTTACATTGACGTCTTAATTGTAGAAATCATCTCTCATTGTGTGTCCGCCCAGATCAGATCAATTTATGTAACTCATCCTTCATAGTCCATCCAACCCAGAAGGCCCTTTGAGCACATTAACGGCTCTGAGCGGAGTCGGGTTCTAACGCTGCCAGCCACAGAACACGAGCGCTCACTTAATGTGTGATAACGGGCTGTGTGAAGCGTAAGTGGATTTGGAGTATGGTTTTGTGGAAGCAGTTTTAAGTACTTGGCATTGGCATTTATCCATCCATCCATTTTCTTCCGCTTGTCCAGGGCTGTGCCTAAGCAGGAATTCCCAGTTCCCACTTCTGTGCTTTCACCACAGACACGTCCTCCACCTCCTCCGGTGGGACCCCAAGGCGTTCCCAGGCCAGCCGGGAGACACAGTCCCTCCAGCGTGTCCTGGTTCTTGGGGCCTCCACCCAGTGGGACATACCCAGAACACCTCTCTATGGAGGTGTCCAGGGGGCATCCGGAAGAGATGCCTGAGCCACCTCTGCTGGTTCCTCTCGATGTGGAGGAGCGGCGGTTTTACGCTGAGCTCCTCTCGTGTGACCAAGCTCCTCACAGTATCTCTAAGGGATTGTCCAGCCATTTTGCAAAGGAAACCCATTTCGGCCACTTGTATCCGCGATCTTTTCCTTTTAGACAGCTCATGACCATAGGTGAGGGTAGGAACGTAGCTTGACCGGTAAATCAAGAGCTTTGCCTTTCGACTCAGCTCCTTCTTCACATCACTGCAGACGCTGCACCGATCCATCTGTCCATCCATCCAATCTCACGCTTTCGCCTTTCCTCTCTCGTGAACAAAACCCCGAGATACTTGAACTCCTCCACTTGAGGCGTGAACTCTCACCAGGAGAGGGCACGTCACCTTTTTCCGATGAAAAAAAAAAAAAAGGGTGGTTGGCATTTATCATTTATTAATTTGTTTAACCAAGTAGACACCACAGACACACTATGTAACTTTTCTGGCGAAGAGTCTGGTACCTGTTTATTTCCATTGAGATGTTTAGCTGGAATAAGACAGCTGCAGTACATCCAGAACCGTCCTGACGAGAACCAGGAATTACTTCACACATGTGTCCTGTGCTCAGGTCTCTGCTCTGACTCCTGTGGCTCGGATAATAGACTTTAAAGCAGCTCTGTGTGAACAAGTCTCTCCATGGACCAGCACCATCACACAAATACCTTTTTATATAGCACCTTCCCCTCTTTCACCAGTGCACACAGACATCGGGGACGAGGCGGGTTAAGGGTCTTGCTCAAGGACACAATAACAGTATTAATTTGAGTTAGCTGGAATTGCACCACCAACCTTCGGGTCAGTGGACTAAACACTCTACCAACTGAGCTACTGCTGTCCGATGATCAGAAAGTGCTTGATTAGCATGCCAGTTAATGTTAGAATTACAGTGCAAAAAAAAAAACTGCTGTGAAAAGCGCTTATAAACTCATCTCTGTGAATAATTAGGATGCTCGGAATGCATAAGGTAAGTGAGGAATAACTTAAGACCACTGCAAACAGTTTAAAATGAAACTGTGCAAAAAAAAAACAAAAAAACACCAGTCATGTTTTTCAGGTGCAAGCACTACTGTATATCATGTTACATCACTTCTAATTCTACACATAAATTAATAAAAATCACATTATCGACGCCGTATAGAAGCTTGTCTTATATTTTGCTCGGTTAAGCAGATAACGCAGGATGAAAACATTAGCATATACACCCAGAGCTCTGTCTGTTCGAGGAAATGTATCTGTCAGCGTTTTCAGAGCAGCGCTGAAAAACAGAACTGTCTTTTCCTTCCTTCACCTCTGACCTGAGCCTCCACTCACACCTGGGGAGCCGGGCTGTTCCATTGTCTCATGTACCGGGACAAAACAGGGGGAAGGGCGCTATCAAGTGGTGGCATTCACAAGGCATCTATGTTTTACTGCAGTGTTTCGTTTTTTTATACAGTTTAAAGTCAGACCTGTTCGGCAAAATCGACTTTTCCGAGCTTTTCACCACGTTATCGTTGTTTCCCCTCGACATTTACTCACCTGAAGTCGTATTTGGAGTGATTCGTGCATGTTTGAGCAATCTTTAATGACTTATTTTCAAGACGCCATTTTGCCGATCGACCGCCGTTTTCACCTCCACTGGTCCACGCCCACTGTGACGTACTTACTTTGTTCTCCAATTTTATTCTTCTTAATCGATGATATGTGCAGGATTTTCGCTACTGTGATGTGTAGCTATTCATTAAAGGTGAGATTTCTTTTATTAAGTTGTTTTAGATGAATATTGCGGTTTAAAATGTCTAAATTATAACATAACGACCCACGGGTGTCATAGATTATAATTGCAATGTCCTGTCCAATCAAGCCTATGGTCCTAAAAACCCTAAACAAAAATTAAATAAAAATAAATTAATGGAAATATGTAAATGCTTATATTTAACTAATGACCAAAATGTTTCAAACTATATATGAAGAGAATAATATGTTCTTATTTGACAGATTAAACATCCAGTGAAATGCTGTTCTTATTTTACTATTACCTTTTTATGACTTATTAAACTTTTTTTTTTTTTTTTTTTTTTTTTTTTAAGCAACAGCGTGTAACTTTCTGGCAGTGGCATGTCACCATAACCAAACCATACTCCCGAAACATTCTCCCTGGAGCTAGATACCCTCTCCTTGGCCTTGTTAGAGTCAGGTTTGTGGAAATGCGAGCCCGTTCACAGTAAGAATGCATCTTTTTCAGTGTAATAAATGCTCTGATATTTTGTGTTAAGCTCAAAGTTGACACATTTTTGTCCTTGTAACTGTTTAAAAGTTGTTAATATACCTACTTTTGTATATGACTCTTGGTTGCTATGACGACACGCTGATGTGAAGTTTCTATTGGTCGGTTACTGGTCAGTTTTGGAGTTTTTTGGCGTGGATTACGGCCTACAGAAGCCCTCGTGTTCAGAAAATAATCAACTTGAAGAAATTTGCCGTGTATTGTAACGCCAGAACACTACTATACTTTGACTTTAGCCTGTTTTTCGGGGTTAAAAGTTACATACCGGGCGCTTTAACCGAGCATCATGTATCGTAGATGTTCTGAGCGCTATATTTAAGAGTGGACCAACAAAAGTTTATGGGGTTGTGCTCATTGCAATAGATATAAAAATATAAAAAAATAACACAAGTATAGCTGTCAAAACACCGCTGTACCACTTTGCCGAGCGTAATGGCTCATAATTCGTGTTCTTTCTATAGAGAACTTGATGGACGCTGAACAGATGGGCCAGGCTTTGTTGCACGCTGCTACACAGATCTCAAAGCTAACCCAAGTATGAGGCAATAATTGTGTTTCTGAGCGTTCTCGCCGTCTCTCTGCCTCCCCGGCACCTTCAGTGTACAGGGTAATTGCTGGAATTGTGTTTTGCTAACCGCCATTTTAAAGGCCCGCTGTTGGATGTAAACAAGCCCAAATCAAGGAGCGGCCATGTTTTGACAAGCGCATGACGAGCCAGGGCCCATAGAGTAGTTATAGAACTCCAGTATACACTTTTACTGTCAACGTCTCAAGACACTTCAGCAAACTTTACTTAGACGGGCTAGAGCGAGGTTTTTCTGTGTTGAAATAGTTACACGGGGCAATAAGAATGGGTGGTTTTTGCAAAATGGATCATGGAGTATGTTTGTAGCAGCGTACTTTTACTACTTGAGTGATCTTTATTGCAGTATCAGTACTCTTATGCGAGTACGTTTTTGGTTACATTTCCCAGTGTGTTTAAGTGTACAAGTGACAGAAGCTTTATGTCGACAATATGAAACAATTTGGGGGACTATGTCTTTCGGCTGGCCTGGGAGCGCCTTGGGGTCCCACTTAGACTGCTGCCCCCACGACCCGACCCCGGATAAGCTGAAGAAAATGGATGGATGGATGTTTCAGATATGATTTGGTCTCTTACTTGAGTAGTAGTTTTCACCATATACCTTCTTGTTTTTCCTTGAGCAATTTCTTGGACCACTACTTTGTACTTCTACTTGAGGACGATCATTTTGAAGTAACGTTGTACTTACTCTTACCTGAGTACAATTTTTGGCTACTATACCCACGTCTGGTCAGGATGTTGGGATGTGTGCGACAGTGGCTCAGTTGGTAGAGCGTTTGTCCACTGGTCTGAAGGTTGGCGATTCGAATCTCGCTCTCGACATAAGATCCACCGACCCACAGGCTGATGGTGCGATTCCAGCTCCTACAGATGCTTCCATTGTGTCCTTTGGCAAGACACTAAACCCATCTCGCCCTTAATGTCTGTGTACACTGGTGTATGAATGTGTGAGTGAATGGGTGAGTGGTTCCTCGATGTAAAGCGCTTTGAGTGACTTGAAGGACGAAAAGCGCTTTATAAAAATGTGACCATGATGGGCTTCTGAGGCAAATGTGTTCACTGCGTTTGACCCATTTCATCATGACCGAAAGAGTTTAGGCTGAAATAAAAATGACTTAAAATGCTTAACCCTATTTAATAATAAAGCAGAAGAAGTCCAAGAAAAGCAGCATCAGTTCTACAACATATGACTCAATATGTACAAAAGAAAAACTACAAACCACAGCAGTAATTTTCAAAAAGTAATGTTTTATACCTCTTTTTAAATGCTTCTATTGTGTAGTAGGATTCTTCAATACCATTGGGACACCCTGGCAGCCCTGGGGTAGACTGGCAGAAGTGAGGCTGCCAATCTGCGCCATCGGCCCCTCCGACTACTAGGGCTGCACGATTAATCGAAATTGAATCGAAATTTGAATGGGTATAGTCCCTGAAAAATAAACGTCATTTTGCTGGATTGTTATGCAAAATAGTGACACATTAAATCCACTTAATTTCCTGGTTAATATTCCAACTGTAGCGAGATTGCAGAATTCTTATTGCGTCAAAAGAATATGTCTCCATATTTAACATTACTTGAGCTTTTCGCAGTTGTTGTGGCAGCTCTGACAATAAATTTTACTATTTTTTTTTCAAATTTTGACTTGACTTCTATCACTTCTATCTTTTCTTTACATTCTGTACAGTTCCTTGCCCCATTAAAGAAAAAACACATTATGCAACATTGACTTAACCATATTATAATGTCCCCTCATCAAAAACATACTCTCTTGAGCGCGAAAACGCCCTTTTGCCCCGGATTGTTGCGTCATAGATAAAACTCCAAATAACCCATCGTGGACTCATTCTGTGGTCAAATTGTGTTCATGACAAACACTTTGTTCTATTAGCATCGCATTCATGTTCCTTAAGGGCTTCAACTGTTTGTGTTCTAAATGTTAATTTCCATTCCTGACAGCAGAGGGCGCTCCAGCAACCAAACTGGAAATAGAGGTGTAGTTTATAAAGCGCTTAGAGATTATTTTAAGTTAGAAAATGTGAATTACTTATCCCAAGGTGACCAAAGACATGTTTTAAAGCCAGAATTCTTTATATGTGTTCTTTAAGTGCAATTTAGTAAGATATTTAATAGACACGTGTTATTTTATTCACTATATATAATATATATGTGTCTTTTTCGTCAACTTGGGCAGATACTTTCGCAAACTTTACTTAGACAGGCTAGCGCTGGGTTTCTCTCTGTTGAAATAGTTACAAGGACTGGGTGGTTTTGTAAAATGGAGCAATGGAAGAAAGGAGGGAAAGAAGGCAAGATGTTGAAGAAGCGATTCGCGGATGTGCTTCAGAGCAGAGCTAAAGTGATTGGTTGTGACAAGTGTAGCGCTCCCAGTCGCCATTAGTGTAAGGCATGACAGAATGTGAAAACGAATAAGGAACAGAGGAGCGAGGCCGAGGTTTCTTAGATATGGTGGAGAGGTTTGAAATGGGACAGGGAGAGTGGAGAGTCTTGTCAGGAACTTTGCAGTGATGTTCTCGCATTTGTAAATAGTTTTTCATGTGTAGCTTGTACCAAAAACTCTTCTAAGAAAAGCCACATTTCTGATGCAAATACTTGAAGTTTTAGTGAACCTACTCAAGGCAAAAAAAAAAAAAAAAGATACAATCCTCAAGCTAGGTACTCCCAGCCAGTATCTAGGATCATGACCTGGAGGTGCTTCAGTAGCATTGAAAAAGTATAAAGTGGAGTCAAATTTCTCTATGTGGATAGTTTATGTTTATCTTTAATGCCATATTGTGGAACATTAAAGAGGGTGTATTATGCACAATACACTTGAAGAGGTTTTAGATGCCGCCCATGCATGTTTGAGTAATCTAGTGATCTCTCCCGAGCGCTATTCGAATCATCCTTATGGTTACCGATACAATTCTGTCCAAGACTAATACACTACAACTTCACAAACCTGACGCGATGTACAATACAGTGGTCCCTTGTTTATCATGGGGGTTATATTCTAAAAATAACCCGCAATAAGTAAAATCCGCAAAGTAGTCAGCTTTTTTTTTTTAACAATTATTCTATATGTTTTGCAGCTGTAAAACCCCTCACCACACACTTTATACACTTTTCTCAGACAGACATTAACATTTTCCCACATTTCTCTCTTGTTTAAACACTCTCAAAGTTCAAACCTTCACATATAGCGCTCGGAAGGGGGAGTGACTTAGCATGGGGAGCAAAGCGAGGGTGAACGACTCATAATAGTGGCAAAAACGAACGCACTTAAACATGTTAATACGTTTGTTATAATACCCCCTCTTTAAAAACAACAACCCATCGTGTGCCATGATTTTACCATTTACGGTTATGCAAAATGGTGCCACATTAAAACCCTTTATTTGTCAGATTAATATTGATACTGAGATGCGCTGTGGCTGTTACTATGTCAAAACACATCATTGGAAGTGGCTTAGCGGTAGAGCGCTTGCCCACAATCCCTGAGGTTGCTGCTTTAATCACAGCTTCAACCTGCGCAGCTCTGGCAACCAATTTATATTATTACGTGATTCATTTCTATCTCAGCATTGGGTTTACATCTGAATAGTCCCGTGCCCCATTAAGTGCAATTTTCTATTTTTTTTACTTAAACCTCTGAAAGCATAACTGTATTATTTCTAACTGCTTTCGGAATTAACCCAAGCGCTGGACTACTTTTAATCTTTGCCTATAAACGCAATAGCCATCCAGTTGTCACTTCGCTCTGCCCACTCCGACTACTTTAAAAAGAGGAACTGTGAAATAATGAATCAAAAATATTTTCAAAGCGCAGCGGCTACCCTTGTGTTATGGCTTTAAATTGCCCTGTCCTGTACTTGGCAGTCCAGACAAAAAAGCCTCGCGAAACTATTGAAGCTAACAAAGGCGTTTAGCTTTAGGCCAGTGACACGTCGCACTATAACGACCTCCCAACGCATCTGAATACGGCTCCTTTGTACCTTTACCCATTCTTTACCCATTACGCGTCTCTAAATGTAGCCCCGGAGCCACGCGCACGAGCTTTAGCGTAGCCGCAGCCTCGTCTTGACCTAGCGCTAGCTGTCTGGATTCTTCAAACGCGCGCGGATTACGGAGAGGAGCTAGCTGCGAGCGCTACGAGTGTAAATTAACATGTGCGCGCGGGCCGAGCCGATGCCCGGGGGTCGTGAAGGCGATGGCGAATGGCGAAGAGCGACGAGTTGTTCGTGTTACGTTCTTGACAACAAAGGGTGTTTTCCGATGGCGTTAGCTGTTAGCATCTTTTTTCCGAAGCTTATTTGAGTAATTTACAGTGGATGGCTCAAGTCGTACGCTGCTGCCGCTCAGTGAAGGCTAAAGGGTCGTGCGGTTGACTCTTACTGTGTTACAATACAAAACCATAATCGATAACTGCAAAACTATTTAAGATACGCCACATTCATACAAGTCGGGGAAAGTGCCTTGCCCAAGAGCACAACAATAACTTCTCTAATGACTCTACCGCTTCAGCCATTGTTGCTAATGCTTTGATTTTTTTTTTTTTTTAATAACTGAAACATAATATAACTAAATAGCAGTTACGTAATTAAAAGAAATCAGTGCTTAAAGGTAATTAAATCCCAGCAGTGGAATGTAACATAGTAAAAGTAGTGAAGTACTGTACTTGAATGTACTGTACATTGGTTTGAACTGGACTGCAGAGTAAAAGTATATACTTTCATTATTGTTTGAGAGCTGCTAAAAAGTCTGAGGGTTTATTTTTAACATGTTCATAATTTAAGCAAATAAAAATATGCAAATTTAAAAATATAATAATAATAAAATAATAAATACAATTTGAAAAAAAAAAGATTTTATTCATTCTGTTCAGCTCAAATCATTATCAAAATCACTGCATATGAAACCTCATAAGACCTCAAAATCTACACAACATACTTTTACTCTTTGCTCTTTAAATACTTTTTTAAACAGGGACTTTAATACTTTTACTTAAGTAAATTTTGTCATGTGATACTTTTAATTTTACTTGAGTATTTTTTGCTCTGGTAGCCACATTTTTAACTAAGTAACAAAATTGAGTACTTCTTCCACCACTGTAAAAACCTGATCTAGAACTATTCTGTCTATTCTAAATCAATGCTTAAAATAATATACTCTAAAAGGAACTGTGTGTAAGATTTAAATTTTGTATTTCTGTGTCCTCAAAAAAAATATAGGACTTGTAATGTCTTGTAACACTTGTAATGCTGATTTATTCTTAGTTACATAAACATTGGACATAATGGCCCATTTATTTCTATTTAGTGTTTTGGTACTCGAAATGATTATCTCTGACTCTGATTTGGGTTGCCAGTTTCAAAGCTGAAATCCAGTTGGTTTAAACCTAAAATGTCTCTGTCTGATCTGACGGTCACTACCTAAACTCCAGCACCTGCAGCCAATCATGAATCAGTGCTAGTGCAGCCTCTGCAGCTCAGGGAGTGAATTCTGGAGGTTCTGAGGTTTCACATGAGGCCTGTGCATAAACTGAGAATGAGACAAACCTGTATGTGTCTCGATCTGCAGGTTAAGGATCTGGCAACACAGGTTCAGATGTGATCATGAGTCATTTTTTTTATAACACAAGGTGCAGGCTCCACACATGTCCTTTAAAGAAGACATATCATGCATTTATAATCTATGACACTATTTAAAAATCGGAGTAAATAAGTAAGAGCAGTAGGTGTATGAGGATAGGGGAAAGGGAGATATTTTTTTTGGTCTTGAATACAGGAGATTGCTCAAACTTGCACGAACCACTCTAAATACAACTTACATGGTCAAACTCTCAAGTCGATTTTGCATAATGTCTCCTTCAACGATCAAAGCGGTCACCTTTTTATTTTATTTCACAATTTCATTTTTCCCTCTCTGAATTCTAATATCACCCTCTCTTACCCTTGCAGCCTAAACCTAATGTCACCTTTAACTGGGAGTAAAATCCCGCTTTTCTTTGACAGTTCTGTATCGATCCGCTGTGTGCTGTCATGGGGACATCTTCCAAATTGCTCCTTGGGTTTTAGCGCGGCGGGCCCAGGTCGCAGTCTGACCAGTCAAACGGCCGTCTTAAAGGGCACTTCAAACCCGACACTGACAGCCTTAAAGGGGAGGGTCCGGGGTCAAAAATAAACCGTCTGTCAAATCACAACAAGAGTGGAGAGGCGTGATGGGACGGCTTGTCGTGGCTGTGATTATCGCTCCCATGGCAGGCGCGGAAACTCAAAAGATCGAAGAGCGAGAGATAAAATGGTATTTGGTTTGTTGGTGGATGGGCTCGCCTTGTAGCCAGAAGATCACAGGTGCATATTCTGTACCAGGCTTTTCTGCATAGCTTTTGCCTTACATTAGGTACTCAGTTTTTCTTTAAAATATACGCAATAGGTTGAGTTCATTTTGTTTAATAGATTATTTTTCCTAACCAAGGTTTAGTTTGTTTTCATACCTGACAGTTTGGATTTCACTAGCGCTCTTCCTCATCAGGAGTCAGAGTGGTCACATGATCTTGCAGTGACGTGTCCTGTCAGCTGATTTCAACAGGATTTGGCGTTGTTTTCTTACAGTTGGAGGCAGGGACAGTATCCCAGGTGTGTGACAGTAAAAAGGCCCCCTCGTCCCGGTTTATAGTCCCGTGGGCACGTTTCTGTATTCCGATCACCTCCTTAATCCAGAGACGATGTTGGTTGTCCTCTGTCCCGATGGTATTTACTCTGTCCTGGTCCATAATGTGATTCTCTCTTTCACAAGGGTCAGAAATGGCTGATTTGAGTCGCCCCTGTTCTGCTTTGTGTTTTCTTGCTCGTATGCACGCCTTTGCTGTTTCTCTCTCTCATTCTGACCCATGTTCCTTTTTCCGTGTACTGAATGCTCTCCTTGTTTCTCTGATGCATGTTTTATTCCAAGACACGCAGGATATTTCGTATACGCTGTTATATTTGTGCTCCGGCTCCGAGTAGTTGCCTGACTTTTCTGTATGGTTTTACTGGTGTGTTTATATCATGTTTTTCAGTTGCCCTCTGCACTTTCACTTATACACTGCAAAAAAAAAAAAAGTCGCCACAAAAAAAAAAAAAAAAAAAAAAATTCACACACTCTCATATTTGTTGGACCACCTTTAGCTTTGATTACGACACATTCGCTGTGGCGTTGTTTCGATTTCGCTTCTGCAACGTCACAAGATTTATTTCCATCCAGTGTTGCATTATTTTTCACCAAGATGTTGCATTGATGATGGTCGAGTCTGACTCCAGCACATCCCAAAGATTCTCAATGGGGTTAAGGTCTGGACTCTGTGGTGGACAATCCATGTGTGAAAATGATGCTCCTGAACCACTCTGTCACTATTTGAGCCTGATGAATGCTGCCATTGTCGTCTTGGAATATGCCCGTGCATCAGGGAAGAAAAAAATTGATGGAATAACCTGGTCATTCAGTATATTTAGGTGTCAGCTGACCTCATTCTTTGAGCACAGACTTGCTGAACCTAGACCTGACCAACTGCAGCAACCCCAACCTATTTGCTTAGTTAAATCCAGGTAGCGACGTTTTTTTTTGGCCGGACAGTGTCTACACCTAATGGACGGTAGGTTGAGTTCACGTGACTTCACAACATTGTAGAATCCCTATAGCTTAAACAGAGCTGGAGACAGGTCAATGTCCTGCGGTGGAATTAGCTGTTTCTGTGATGGTCCTGCCCAGCTGTCCAACCGGGGGCTCTGAACTGTCCTGCCCCGGGCCCTGTCCTGCCCCGGACCCTGTCCCTGCCTGGACCCTGTCCCTGCCCCGGACCCTGTCCCTGTCCCTGCCCCAGACCCTGTCCCTGGCTGGACCCTGACCCTGCCTGCCTTTGACCACCGGGGGGTTCTGTCCCCTTCCCTCCTTGTCTGCCCTGCCGGTGGTCCCTGGTCCTGTTCCTGATTCCTGCCCCGTTCCAGATCTGTTTTTGGTTGCTGCCTCCCTGGTTGGCTCCGCACCTGTTCCTTGTTGCCAATCAGGGAGGCAGTCTTTATATTCTGTTGATGCCCTGTTCTGTTGCTTGATCCTTGTCCTTTGTTCAGGTTTTATCTGTTCATGTCCTTAGTTCTGATTCCTTTTCTGTTCAGGTCATGTTCTGTTTTTCCATGAGGTTTCTGTTTCTGTTTTGGTAATAAACCTGTTTTTTGGAACTTTTGAGTTGGGCGTCTCCTTGTGCCGGAGTTGAGTCCAGTTCTCATCACCACAAACGTGACAGTTTCACTGTCAGAAGATAGATATGTTGACCTGGTTTATGTTCAGTATCTCATGAAACAAAAATTAGCAGACAAATTTTAACATCTCCTCTGTCTATAAATCGAACCATGGTGGAGCGGCACTGGCTCTAATGCAAACTGTTGTTGCATCCTTAGGCGAGACAATTTGATTTGATTTATTTATTTGATTGGGACAGTGCATGATAATGAACAGACATGGACAACATGGACATAAACACATTGGATCATGACCAAAGGCTAATTTTCATCCATTGTCCCATTGCACAGTTCCCATAGTTGCACATCCACTCATTGCACATTACTCTTATTGCACAGTTCCCATTATTGCACCACCCAAAATATTGCACAGTTCCCATAATTGCACATTCCATTCATTACAGTCCCCATTATTTCAGTCAGTTTGGATGTATGTGGCATGTGTGTGTGTGTGGTAGTGGTTTACAGTCAGGAGGAGTGAATAACAATGTAAAGTGTAGCCACAATACTAAAATTTCATACGTGATTTCAGTATTAAGGAATAGACCTGATACTTAATACCGACTCTGATACAAAGATAATGAAAAAAACTACTTTTACGTGGCCTTATATCTGTGTAATCCCTCAGTCGTCCAGTAGGTTCCATAGTGGTTCATGGGTGTTATACTAGTCTGTGTGTCTTATACTTGTTCTGATACAACTCAAAATCATTCTAAAACTATTCAGGAAAGGTTCATTTCTGTCCTGTGAATGTGACCTTTGGTATTGATACTTGCTCAAATGAGTATCCAGGCAAGTAATTCAAAGTGCTTTACAGAATAAGAAAGACATTAAAATCAAACTACAACACATCTAAACATAAATAATCACAAATAATCATCGTAAAATTAACATTAAAGGAGAAAAGTGCAGAATAAAAACCTTTCAGTCATATCCACAGCTAAACAGAACCGTTTTGAGCCTGGATTTAAACATCGTCGAAGTAGAGGCCTGTCTCACATCTCAGGAAGAGTTTCAAGACTAGTTTTAGTAGCAATTACTATCCGATTTTTCGATGTCCAAAAAAGCTCTTTAAAACTCAAATGCATCGTTATTAATTTCGATTACATGCTGGTACTTCTACATTCGCCCCACTCCTCTGTGTGATATCCTAACCGTCTTACCAACGCCTCCTGCAAACTGTTTTGAACTTGCGCGGAACAGATCTGAGGCCTGCTGAGCCAAGCCGACAGCTGTCACGACTCTCATGGCAAAACACCAGAAGCAGCAAATTTACCTACCCGCCCAACAACCCGCCCAACAACCCACCCACCTACTGCCTTGATGCTCTCCAACTGCCATCCTCAGCATAACCCGCGTAGGATCGAGAAGTGAACAGTGGCCGGTTGAAGCGGTGCAGCTCTGCGGGGGATAGCCTTTGTTTGGATGCTAATATGTTGCTGTGGTAGCGTATACTCGCGCCGGCCCTCCGCTAGCTTTGATTTTGTATGAACCGAAAGGCGTCCCTGGGAGATAAAATGAGGGCTTGTGTTGTAGGATGACCCCCACAGGCAGAGAGAGAACGAGGCATTAACATACGGGGCTGTATATTTGTGGATCAGGAATAATGAAGCTTCAGTACCATAGTTTTGCGCTACTACATGGGCCTACAGTCGATCTAGTTGTTAAAAAAGGAGGTATTTTACTTCTATCGGGTATTAACTGCTAATGCATAACATATATAGTTTACTGTGTTACCTTTTCTTCTTTTGAAAACGTGTTAGTGCTTTATAAGTTTCACTTTCATTTTTGTCACTGAGTTTCCCTATTTTTTGCTCCTCGTGTGAAGCCACTCCCCCTTCAGAGCACTATCACAGCACAATCATCGCGCGATCCCGCTAATGAAACTACCGCACATCAGGTTTGTCAAGTTGCTTTGTATAGTTTTGTACATTTATGGAGAATTGTCGTCATGGAGCACGGATGACGTAGGCTTGTGGGCGGAGCATTGCACAGAGTCGTACAGCTAACTGAGAGATCACTACAATACTCACACATGCATGGATGACACACAGAGTAGCCCAAAAGTCACTGACACCTTTAAATCTTCAGTAGCTCCTATAATTCTTAAGTTATACTCAACACATTTTAGCAGTAGATAAATTGAACCTTCTGAGATTTTTGGAAATGTATACGGTTATAATTGTTCACTTACACTTGAACTTATCACTACTTAAACTAGGGGAAGTAAACATTTGAAAGCATTTCCAGGCTTATGGCTCTTATTTGATCCTCAATGTTACGTTTTAAGTCGTTTATTGTCTGAGGTTTATTCACAAACACCTTTTCTTTAAGATAGAAGAAGACATTTGGACTAGTCAGGTCTGTGGAGATCACATACTGCCCCCAGTCTTTGAAAAACACTTATTATTCCTTTAATGGCATTTACACTTGGGGCATCTCTGGTATTAAAATGTCGACGGTAACACCGCTGGGTTTCTGAATTTGACCCATGTGACTCAAAGTACCACTGTACAATGAGGGGTCGTTCCTCGGTGCTGTATTTGCTCATATTAATGTCGGAAGAGCAGCTCTAAATGCTCTGAAAAAATAAAAGAAAAATATTTAGAAATAAAAGAGTTATGACTTGTTTTCAACTGTCAGTGACTTTTGGACCATGCTGTATAAAACACCTTTATAACATAATAGAGAGCTAAAAAAAACAACTCCCTCTTTAAAGGCCTTGTACCTGAGTTTGTATCATCAATGAATGAATAACATGATTCAGTTTGAACTGTACTTAGGTTCACTCACTCTGATGTTGAAACATGACAGCAGTTGTCTCCACACGGTCCTCATCCAACAATGTGCCTAGGAGGAAAATATTAAGTGTTCTTGGCAGTTGCTTCCATTTCGTTCTCATCTATCAAAAGACATTTTAAGATACATAGTTCAGAGGTGCCCAAAGCGGGGTCTACACGCCAAACTTAGCCCTCCGGGGGTCTAATTTGGCCCACAAGGGGGTAATAGATCTATTTTGACCTGTTACACAAATGGGCTGCTTCTACATCACACTGTATGATTTAAAGAAAACGTTGCTGAACTAGAAGTCGTAAAAGTCATATACAGGGCTTTTTTTCAATAACCCTATGACCACAGAGCAATGTTTAAAGGAAACAAAAACGGCATCTCACGACATCAGCTGGTGTCACGGTGGTAAAAGTGTGTTTAGCAAATACAGGATGTGATTATATGGAAACAATGAAGCATATTTTAACAGTGAACTTAACAGCAAAAACGAAATTTAAATCTGTCAAGTGGACAAATCGCTGTAAGAGTGAAGACGCTTCTTCAGTTCTGGTCAGATTACTGGTGTACACTGCCTTATATCTATACTACACTACGCTCTAACTACATTGAAACTGGACAGAACTGAAGAAGCGACTTGGACGAGCAGCGAAACGTCGTCACTCCTACGACGATTTGTGATGGATCGGACCTGGACGACTGAGGGATTACACAGACATCTTCTCAAGAACTACGGGCCTACCGCTGTCAAACTGGCAAGAGAGCTGGAAAATATTGCCAAGAAATTAGCAGAAAATAAGAATCACTGGTCAAGTTGACGGATTTAAACTTTGTCTTTTGCCGTGAATCAGACCTGGACGACTGAGGGATTATGCAGACAGTGGACTGAATAAATAAAGTATATGTATATTTTAACAGTGGACTGAATATGCAGGAATCACATGCATAAATCAAACAATATATCACAGCATTTAAGAACATACTTACAATCTGGGCGATAACGGGATCATTATGTTACAATTTGATCTAAAACAACTTAATAAAAGAAATAATTCCGTTGGCTTCTGTGTTACAAACCTGCAGTGCCCATAAACGTCATCACAATAAAGAGAAGTTGTCGAACTATGACTATAGACGACCAAAACCATGGATAGCTGTGCAACATATTAGCAAGTCAGATTTTTTTTTTTTTTATTTGCGCCATAATGACCACGCAACGCTGCTAAATCCTATCACTGATTAAGAAAAAAGATTGGAACAATGCCGTCTTGAATCCAGGTTACTCAAACACACGTGAGTCGCTCTAAATACGACTTCAGACGGTAAATGAGAAGCGGAAGCAGGTATAGCGTGGTCGAAAGCTCTGAAAAGTCGATTTTTTTTTGCAGAATAGACCCGACTTAAGGCCTTTTAACCGTAGATGTAGGCCGTAGTATTTTAAGCATTTCCCCAGCACTCGTCTCACTATCCCCCTCTCCAGTGTCCACCGTGTCCCCACTTGGCGAATCACTCCTCCTGACCGCAGCCTCTCCTCTTCTCCTGTTCTGCCATCGTTTTTAAGTGCTACCTCAGGCCAGGAAACAGAGAAGAGGGGAGGGGAAAGGAGGGAGGCTTGGGGGGGGGTGGTCGATAACCAAAACAGCCAAAACCGAAAGCCCAGACCCTCTCCGGTTACATTTTAATAGCCCTGGTTCATTTTTCTCCCCCTACTAGGACATGAGGTGAACCATTAGGGCCCCAATGTAGAAAGTGTAAAGATATTTGCTGTGTGGAAAACCGCAGATTGCACCGTCAGCGTCCCATGTGCGAAGTGGCTAAGTGCACGCCACGCCCACCTACGCCACGCCCACCTACTTCTCTGCAAAAAAGATTATTAAAATGAGCTTAATTCTGACCTTGTAAATGTATTTTCTTATCGGTTGCAGTTTGCTTTTCATGTTCGCCCTGTATCAGCTTCACGGTTTTTCGTTTTCGTGGTTTTATTTTTGAACGAATGGCCATATGGGTTCACTCACATTCATGCATACATTCAAATATCTTCTTTTTTTTTTTTTTCTGCCATGTTATAATGTGGATCCCTCATCAAAAACACACCTGAAGAGGTTTTCGATGTCATCCATGCATGTTTGAGTAATCTAGTGATCTCTCTCAGGCCCTATTTGAAACCTCCTCATGGTTAGCTGTGAGATTCTACGCAATGTTCCGAGATTTAGAGAACAAAAAACAAAAGTAAAACGGATAAAACATGTTAATACGTTAGTTTTGGTTAATATAGCATTTTTAAAACAATAAAAGGTAACACAGGGATCTAAATATGTGATGTGTCAGCAGTTAATGCCGCATGGAAATAAAGTACTCTCTCTTTAACTGTCTTACCAAAGGGCGCAGCGGCAGTTTTGTTGGAGCTGGAATCGGACCAACAACCGCAATGTTGTCTGTTGTCTGAATTTTTCGAAGAACCTCTGTAAGTACCTCAAATGCAGGACGAGAGGGATTGCTCAAACATACTAGAATCACACATGCAGCAAGTTGGTCTGGAGTATAAGTCGCACCAGCCAAAAAATACATAATAATGGAGAGAAAAAAAAAATATATAAGTCGCTCTGGACGATAAGTCATGTCAGGAAATTCATTTGACATAATCCAAGACCAAGAACAGACATTTTATTTTTAAAGACAAGTTATAATAATGTGAATAAAATAGAGAACAACAGGCTGAATAGCAGTACAGCACGCTAACGTAACATATTTATATTTGCTCAGCTACATGAAGCACAAACAGAACCCGTGTCTGGTCTGTTAATGTAAGATATTAACAGTTAATCACAGAACTAAAGGATAAAAAAACAAGCTTACAAGTTTACCAAACTCTGGATCTCACTCCAAATCACTAAATCCATTGAATTCTTCATCCTCGGTGTCGCTTCTGAACAACTCCAGAAGTAGATGAAGCACTGTTTCCTCTTCCTCGTGACTGTGTTACTTGTACAAGCCTAGAGCGCCCTCGTGCAGTCGTCAGTGTGACAGCAACGAAGATGTGAAATTATATATATTTAATAATTCCACATGTAAGTCACATCTGAGTACAAGTCGCACCCCCGGCCCAACTATGAAAAAAAGTGCGAAACGTCCAGAAAATACGGTAATTGTTTGGGGCAAAACTCCACAATATATGTAATAAAACGCCAATTTTACACATGTCCCCCTAAACCTTTTCTCCTTAATTCTCGCAAAATATGTTTGAGTACTTTAAATTGTCTAAATAAATTTAAAAAAAATAGCAGTAGCGCAGTTTCTAGCGTTCTTCCTCTGACGTAAAGGTTCAAATCCCGCCCTGGCGTAAACATCATTGATATAGTGGTCAGATCCCACAGGTCGGCGGTTTGATCCCAGCTCAAGATTCGATTTCGGGCTTATACTTCGTCTTTTCCTTAATGCAGCGAATGCCCCTCCCTCCACCTACCTCTTTGTTCCCCTTTTGTAACTCTCTCCAAACACCACCACAACTCCCATCCGTTTGGGCTGGCGGCTCCATTACACCGCCATGTTTTTCGCTCAGACCTTGCATTAAGCTAATATTATCTATTCCCCGAGTGGGGCTAGCTCCTCGCGCGCGCCATCAATTATTAACCTCCGCGGCTCAAAGCTAATGTTAGCGCTGAATTATTTAACGCTATCTTCAATAAACATAAATGTTAAACAAAGAATGCTGATGAGCGCCATAAAAGGAGAAAAAAAAACTTTATACGATTTGGTGATTTACGATTGTGATATTGTTATGTTGCTAGCAAGTTGCAAGCTAGTTTTTTTTACTATCAATTTTGTCAGCACTTTAACCGTCGAGGGGCAGTTTTCCGAGGCAAACTTTCATCTTTTTTAATGAATGGATTCTTTGACGGTGCGTAGAAGCCAAACCTTTGCAGAAATTTGCTCTTGTTGAAAGCGTATTAGCGGGCGCGTCTCCCTTGGGTGCCATTACTGGTCAATACCCCCGCGGTGAGAACAAAATGAAGCTAGGAGATGTCCGGCGTGTTTGTGGAATGGAAATGAAAGAGTGCGGAGCAGGGGTTGAGTAATGAGGAGAAACAGAGAGGGAGAGAGAGAAGGAGAGGGGGAAAGGGAAAGGCAAATATTGGGGTGAAATGGAGGACCTATAGGGAGGGGGTGTGCAGATGAGGTGCAGACACATGTCACCGTACAAGTACAACTTCAGGACTATGGAATGTTTATGGAATAATGGGAAGTCTGAACCCTGATTGGAAGATGAGGTCATCAAATAGGAACAAAAGGTTTTTAAAAAGACTGTAATAAAATAATGTTCATTTATTTCACCAAATGGTTTAGAGCAGGGGTGTCCAAACTATGGCCCAGGGGCCAAATGCGGCCCTCAGACCAATTTTTATTGTCCCTCAGGACTTTAGTTGAACTTGCCCAGTTGATTATGATCAGTACTTTTTACAGCAAATTTGAGTAATCCTACCAGTATAACCTAAATAACATCACATTGTATCGTCATACAGACCTAATATTAATATTTCAAGCCTTATTTAAAGTATGAAGTCTAAACTATGTTAAATGCACCATCTGAATTATCCACTGTACTGACCACTGTGGCCCTCCCTGTTGAATATTTTTGAAAATATGGCCCCCTATGAAAAGAGTTTGAGCACCCCTGGTTTAGTGCCATAATCTGAGTACCAAATCTAAGGTTAAAGAGGGGGAATTATGCAACTTTTTGGATCTATCTACCATGGTATTATGTTGTTCCTTTAGCAAAAACATGCCTGAAGTGGTTTTACATGTCATTTGTGCATGTTTGAGTAATCTAGCAATCTCCCTCAGACACGTTTCGATCCCTCCTTACGATTCTGTCCAGTGCTCCGCCCACAAGCCACCGTCATCCACTGGCGCCCCACTGTGGCACCTGGTATTCTCAGCCGTCTCCCATTCAGGTACTAACCAGGCCCGGCCCTGCTTAGCTTCTGAGATTTGATGAGAAATGGCCACAAGAACATCACCTTACATAGCACTGGTATACAACCCAAGAGAAATCAGGAACACTTTCTTTTTATACCCGGGTGCAGAGTGGTTTTGGCTGAGATAACATCGGAAGCAGTGATATGAATATGCCTGTCCTGAAAAAAGAAAGAAATCGATAACTTCTAATATTGAAGTTATCGATTAAAGTGCAATGTCCATATCCCATTGGCAGATCCAGGAAGTCGAGCCTCGCTATTAAATAAATACGAAATTTTGCAGTTTTGATGGTCTCCAAGCACCTCCCTGTCCTCCTCCCTCCCATCTTTGGTGCGTTGGCTAAACAAGGTGGAACCCTGGCGGTGCGGCTAAGCTAGCAGCTCGCGACAGGACGCTAGATGAGTGATTGGAGTTACAGAGCTCCTGTCACACATAATTAAGCTGCTGAGGGCTGCGCTTGCGTGATGACATGAAGCCGTAATATGGAACCCTTTAAACATCTCGGTGTCAGAGACGATTTTTTTCTTGGGTCTGTGTGATTTAAGAGAGACATTGTTTCTTTGGATTTATTGTAAAATCTGAAATCGACCAATCCCAAGTGCTTAAAGTGAAACTAAACTCTAAATTTGCTAATAAATTGCGTATGTGGTGTTTGAATAGCATTATCTACTGTTCCTAGTAATTTATGTCCACTTTAGTGCAAACTTGGTGAGTTTGGAGCTACTGGTCAAAAAAATATTTAAATCTAGTTTTTTTTGCTGCTTTCAGTATACTCTGCAAACCAAGCCCTTTCTCCTCCAGAACCCTTGTCATTATCCTTCAGGTACGTTTGCATGTTTTAGCAGCTCTATTTAAAATGTGGTTTTGGACGGAGTTTAAGTGTTTAATCCAACGTTATATCAACAAAATCACCTTTTTTAAAACCGCTGTACCTGACTTTTACCGTCTTAGAACCATGAAAAACCGAATTTGTTCATTTTAAACGCTTTGCAGTGGTCCAAAGTTATGCCTCCCTTCTAGGTAAAGCAATCACAAGTCCATAGAGACAATCAGGTAGCATAGTTGCATAATAATACATCATAATATCACTTCTTTTTACAACTTGTATTTATTTGATTATGACACAAAAAGCAGATAGAAATGGGAAAGAGAAAATTATTGCTAAACTTGCGATCAAATCCTGGAGTTTGAAAGGTGTTGACAGGCGGCAGTAGTCCATCTTGTTGCCTTAATAACTAATAATTGTACAGTGTGAGTGGGTAATTATATACACAGAACAGTGAACCTAACACTCAGATTTAATTGAGTTTTAGAGCACTACCCAGTCAAGTGTAAAATTAGACATGACAAAACGCTGTAACCGTAGCTTTTGTATTTTCATCATCATGTTGCGGTGAAGTTACAGTGAATGTACCGGTCAATCTACAGCCCTACTCTCACCTATGAGCTTTGAGTGATGGCTGAAAAAGAGTGGTCGAAATGAGTTTCTTCTAAACATGGAGTAGAGCCGCTGCTCCCCCCACGATTTGGACGGGAGCCAGCTGAGGTGGCATTGGGGTTGGGATACCTCTTGTATTACCGACACATACAGAACTTCTGCACCACGAGTTAACATTTTATCCATCCATCCATTGTCTTCTGCTTATCCGGGGCCAGGTGTCTGAGCAGGGACTCCCAGACTTCCCCCACCCCAGACACGTCCTCCAGTGGGACCCCAAGGTGTTCCCAGGCCAGCTGAGAGACATAGTCCCTCCAGCACGTCCGGGGGCCTCCTCAGGCGGTGGGACATGCCCGGAACACCTCCCCAACATTTTAGCGATCTTTAATTAATTTAAACTTGTACTGTGATTTTTTAAATTTATTTTATTTATTTTATATATTTTTTTTTATTTATTTTTATTTTATTTATTTTATATTTATTTTAGTCATTTGTATTTAAAACAATAAAATCAATCACCGTTTCTCCAGAAGCCCTTTGTTGCGCTGGTAGACCCTATATGTTCCTTCATTCAGGTTTCAGGAAATTAGCTGTTCACGGGGTCCTCACCTGTTAGCATGACAGTCCCCTGCTCTTTGGGTCCTTTGGGTGCCCCTCTGGTCCCCCTCCCAGGCTGTAGGTGGGGGTACAGGTAGGAGCGCTCACGCAGTAATACCCAGTATCCAATAATAATGCATGTATTTATTATCTCCAACGCCCAACTGGTACCACTTTGTAATAAATGCGCCTTAATTAGCATCAGGATATCTCTGGTTTAGTAAGTACTTAATTACGAGGTTATGGTAAAGAGTTAGGATTAGGTTATTTTCAACAAAAAGAAACATTATAAGTTCATTATAAGCTTTTAATTGACATTCCCAAAATGTGCCATATGATTCTTAACCGTCAAATATACAAAATATCCATTCAAGTGGCTGATTTTTTCCCATGTATTTGAGCAAAATTGCCTTGCCCCAGCGCAGATATACTGTCCAAGCAGCTCTGGTCTCTGAAAGTTGTAAAAAGCACTTTTAAACTCATCATGGTGAATAATTATGATGGCACGGAATGCATAAGATAAGTGAGGAATAATTTTGGACCACTGCAAAACCTGAACTGCGTTTTTAAGACAGTAGAAATCAGGTACAGCACTTTTAAAGACTGCATAAATTCTTCCTACTAGTATTATTACACCGGATAAATAATACTGACTTTTCACCATATTCGTTTAAACAGCAGCGGAACATAAAGTCATTTAGGACCTCCTCAGGCAGTGGAACCAACAGCCTTATCGACCAATCCGAATACATATCGTGTAGGTCATTAAGGCTCGAGAAGGTTTAACTGCTCTCCTCTGGGACATGGGAATCCTCACCTCCTCTTTGTACCTCCAGGATGTTTTAGATGGCTTCTTGATGACTCCATGTTGTAAGCACTCCCAGTCAATTGTGTAACCATTAAGGCGAAGTAATTTCTTTGCTCAAAGCTGAAAATTATGACTGGTGTAGTAATAAACAAATGTGTTATTGTTGGGAGTGGGTAAAATGAATTGTGCATTGTAAGTGAATGGCGACAGCGGCCAGAGGGTTAAATCCATAGAAGAAGTGAGAACTAAGTGAGTGTGACGTCACCCATAGCGTTCAGCTCCGGCGAAATGAAGCTCATCGAGGCTGGAGCGGTTATAGCGGCGAATTCGGGGCCAGGATCCATCTTTATAAAACCTGACCATGCGCATCGTAGAAACCAGAGAGCCAATCAGACGCGAGGTTGTTGAAGCTACTCGCCTCCTTCCCAACGCTGTCAATCAAACCTGTTGCTAACGCTAGCGGGGGCAACTTCGAGGAAAGAATTCACCTGATTGGTCTGTTACTTATGGTTTCAGATAGAGTAGTACCTCCAGCTAGCATCACACGCCCAAGGAATGTTGATGGCATCAGCTGTAAAGAATAAATAATCAGATGACACCACCGGGTCAGTTAAGTTACAGATCAGATCTGTGGAGCGGCGACCCTGCTCATGGTAAGAACGCACTTTTTCATGGAGTTTTTGAGCGATAATGAAATAAATGCATATGATTTATAGATTTAACGCTACATTGTGGAACACGTCAGTCAAAGCGAACACGGATTCAAGACGAAACAAGCAAGTACCAGAGCACTGCCGGAAAAGTTACATAGTGCAGCTTTATGGCGTAAACTCCAAAACGATCTGAAGGTCAAAAGTTGCCAAATTACGAAAGTACAATGTAATATGAGCACGTAAAGAAGGGTGTTTTTACATGTGACCAGACAATGGACTGTTGATCTATGGGACCCAGTGATGCGGCTCTGTCCCAAGGCACTCTGGGATACATTTAGGAGGGCCGCGGATGTATTAGCGCAATGATGAATCTGCCTCATTAAGGGCTTATTGTGCCTATATGCTACTACACGAACAGGCCCTATATGTGGAGGTGGAGGGGGCTTTAACGCAGATGGGCGGATGGAGAGAGAGAGGGAGAGAAGGGGAGGGGAGGAGGAAGAGGAAGAAGAGGAGGGGGAAAGAATGGAATCTGTGCATCATTACACAGGGAGAGGGGGATTACGGAAATGCGCTCACAAAATGATCAATGTCTCTTGTCAGTCATGTGATAGGCCGTAAAGTGCGTTGTACAAAGTTATGGAGGAATGAGAAGTTAAAGGAAGTGTATGTTTTTTTAATGACATCACAAGGTGGAACAGAGCATTTTGAGCTTTTGTAGATGTAGACAGACTAATAATTAAGGATTACTTGAACATGTGAATCAAACAAAACACAACTCTGGGTGTGTTTTTTGAGGAGGTAACAATATAACATGGCTAAAAGCTTCGAAGAATCAATTTCGTGTGTGTTGCCAGAGTCTTAACCTGCAGATAGAGACACATACAAGCTTGTCTCATTCTCAGTTTATGGACAGGCCACATGTCAAAGCTCAGAACCTCCAGAATTCACTCACTGAGCTGCAGAGGCTGCACTAGCACTGATTCATGATTGGCTGTAGGTGCTGAGGTTTAAGTAGTGACCATTCAGATCAGACAGAGGCATTTTAGGTTTAAACCAACTGGATTTCAGCTTTGGAACTGGCAACACAATGAGAGACTCACATGATTTTACTTTATGATTGGAGAATCGTCTGAGGAACAAAACACCAAATTATAACACAATCACGTCTAATGCTTTTTCTAATTAAAATAAATGAGCATTACAGTCGTTATCGGTAAAAGCTATAATTGATTTGACCGTGTTTCCCTTGTATCTGGGGACCCAGATAGGTCACGTTTATGGAATTTAAAATCAAAATCTTACATACAAGTTCTTTTAAACATGACAGGAATACAGGGGGATGGGAAAACATCAAAATCCTTAAGCATTCCCAACATCCTAATTACGATTGTGATGAGTTTATGACTTTTCACAACTTTCAGAGACCAGAGGTGAGTTCTGCGGTCATGGTAATACCGACGACAACTAGCATGCTAACAATGCACTAAATTGGGTCAGATTATCAGACAGTATAATGCTTTATAATTAGATTCAAACAGTACAAATTGGACTTATTTTGACTTCAAGAGCTGCTACAATATATCTGAACTGGGACAACTCAAATTTAGCTCAAAAATGAAAAAAAGAAAAGAAATCGGGATACTTATATTTTTAACTACTTGACATCAGCACAAAATAATTAACTAATTACTTTAAAACATGGTAGTTTTTGAATGTATAATTGCCACCAGTGGATTTTTTCCTAATGAACAACTTGTTTTCCATAAATCAATGCTACTCCATGTCTGTAAGTGAAAAGCTCTGTGTCAGGCCTTTCCTTTTACCCACAATTCCCCTGTAGCCTCACACGAGCGCCTCTTCAAATTACCACCAGTAAATTCAATTGATTTGAGTCAAAAATGACATTGATTTTGGCCTGTCTAGAGCGGCCGGGGAGTCCATAAAACAGATAAAGAGGTCATAACCGTTTTACCAGGCTGCAGGCTCCCCGGGAAGATTTAAAAGCCTCGTGAAAATGGCGTGTTTCAAAACGGTACAGCGCCCTGAGAACGGACGCAGCGACGAGGGCCTGAACGCACCATCGGGAGAATCTGTCACTGGCCGCTGGATGGCCACATGGAGCCTTTGTGGATGAAAGGTATTCTGTGTAGTACATAAATAAATACATTCATAAATCAGTTGGTGGTTTTCAGAATATGATGATGTCATTGTCCCAGATGGGGGGAAGAGCCAGTTTTTCGGATTGATTACATCGCACAGGGTCCATAAAGTCTTCTTCCCTCACCCCAGGCATGTCCTCCAGCTCCTCCTGTGGGACCCCAAGGTGTTCCCAGGCCAGCCGAGAAACACAGTCCCTCCAGCGTGTCCTGGGACATGCCTGGAAGACTTCCTTAGGGGTTGATAAGATATATTAAATCGATTTGTTCTGTTTTTAATCACATCGCATTTTTGTATGTCCGACATCAGGGGGGTTCCTCTTCAAGAGAACTCGCAGTGTGTATCACGGTTTATCGAGACAAAATCGGATGCGCAGACTCAACAAAACCACAGAACAAATTGCAGAGATCCACCGTCGCGTTTGGTAATTCGTGCATGACGTAAGAAATGTTCGGAGACAGGGTGTTAAAAAGAGAAGTGACATATGAGGAACACGTTTCTATGGGGCTATGTTACAAATGTTGTGTATCAAACGAAGATACGAGATGTCACTGAACTAAAGCAAAAGATGAGGCTATGCTGCAGAGAACATGGCGAGAAATCCAGTCCCGTCTCGATGTGCTTTGTGCGACCGATGGTGCCCCTACAGAGGTGTACTACATAGTCAAACACTTGGGAAACCACTGAGTACAACTGAATGTCTGATTAAGATATCTTATCAATTGCCTTTGTATACATTATTTATGGACACCCTTGTATTTTACCATGACATATCCAACAAAAAAAAAAATCACAAATGTTGAAGCTGATCTGGATCTGACTAGACTTAAGTACTCACTCATTAGGACAAAAATCACCATTTTAACTATATTCATTTTAGCCTCTCCTACCTGTATTAAATATTATTGGCCTATAGAATGTTGTGATGTCATCTGAAACCCATAAATATATATATTGTTTAGCCAATATGTAGTAGCTAGTACAACTTGGGTAACCTGGGCATTGGGATTTATAATATAACAGTAGTCGAAAGGGAATGGCTACTAGTAATTCAACTGAGCAAACGATAGTAAAAGCATCTACAAAATACCTTCTTCTATACATAAATACTGCACTTGCATAATCTTAGCGAGTGCAATATTGTATACTACTCAATTTGTAACACCGTATATTTTTATATTGCTCAAACACGCACGAAACACTCCAAAAACAACTAGAACGTGGTCCAAAGCTCTGAAAAGTTGGATTTTGCAGGATAGGTCTGCTTTAATGCTCCATCAGTATGTTTTCCTGGCAAGTCCACAATGATATCTCAGTATTTTTTTGTACAGATGGATATCAGTCAGATCCCCACGTCCTCCGATGCGTCTCGAACCCGGTCAAACGTGATCGTCCAATCCAACGAAACGAAGCAGCTCATTGGTCACTTATGATCTACAAACTATATAAAATTCTGTTAAAAACTATATAAAATCCTATGTTTTTCAGCTCCTGTGATATGTTTTTCCTTTATTTTTCCCAACACAGACCAAGCGTGTCCCTGATTGGCTAATCCACCTGTCGACCACGCCCATCGAAAAACAGAGATACACCAGCGACCAGACTCTTCGTAAAGTACTGCAGAACTGTGTCTTCTGGATCCAACACGTGTGAGTTTGAATTTAATTTCCTGTTAATATAAAGCCAGACACCCATACGTTGTTGTGTCATTTGGCAAAACCATTCCTCATGTTTCCGGAGTCAGACCCACCTGCCTGGTTTGAGGATGGCGTGTGCGTGATTGAGCGCTGGTGGTCGGGCTGTTTTCCTACCACTTAAAAGCGATATTTGTTTTAACAGGCTGGCTCTAGTTTCCCATGTATTTACCTTCAAAAGTGCCTGGACAAACTTCCTCGGCTTATATCCTTTAGTAGCTTTTATACTTTCCAACAAAGGCAAAACAACATTGATGAGTTTGGTTTTCTTCTGGACTAAAGTTGCGTGTTGGAATCTCGAGCAGATGTCCAGAAGTTGATTGTCTTTGGGTGCTTGGATCTACTTTTGCTGCCTCTCTCTTAAACACACACAACTCTGCATATTTAGGCTGAGTTCTTCTCTCAAACAGAAAACACTCTGTTCCACCTTGTGATGTCATGTGGTGATACAGGAAGTGCTCCACAATATTTTGAAACTCCATACACTTTCACTAGAATAATTTGGATAATTTCAGCCCTGGAATAGTCGTTAATCTCCACTGAACTAAAGGTCAAAGGTAGATGTTAACTTGAAAACTATCACTTCATGACGTCACAAGGTGGAACAGAGGATTTTGGGTTTGGAGATGTAGACCGACTAATAATACAGGATTACTTAAACATGTGTGAATGGAACAAAACACAACTCTGGGTATGTTTTTGAGGAGGTAACAGCATTATAACATGGTTTAAAGCTCACAAGAGTCAATTTTCTGCAGTATAGCGCCTTTAAAACCTACATTCATCAAAAAAAATCTTTAAAATAATAAAGAAATAAAGACTAAAAATAAATAAGAAATTAAAAAATAAAAGAAAAAAAATGCAAAAAACAAAATCAATGAATATTACAAAAATAAAATAAAATTAAATTAAAAAAAAAAAAAACATGTACATTTATTGATACTTTACAGTCAGTACCATCAACATTCCCCGAGGATGTGAAGCTAACTAAGGTCACTGCTCTGTCTGAAGCTCCGCCGCTTTTGACAATCACTCAAGATTCTGATAACACGATATTAAATAAAAACACTATTTCTTTAGACAATAGAATGTGATTTCCAACATTAAATGGTAGTACTTTCTTTTATATTCCCATGTGGCTTTATATCTGTGTAATCCCTCATCGTCCAGGTAGGTTCATAGTGGTCCATGGGTGTAAACTAGTCTATGTGTGTTATACTTGTTCTGATACAGCTCAAAATCTTCCTAAAGTTATTCAGGAAAGGTTCATTTCTGTCCTGTGAATGTGACTTTTTAATATCGATACCTGCTAAAATGAGAATCTAGTTTTGATACTAGTTTATCTGATTTTCGACACTTTTGACAACCCCACGCAAGACGCACGTTTGACAGGCCCTTTGCAATTTATCACTCATTTATCTAAAAACTGTAATCGATCAAACTACCCTGACAATGTACTCCATTTCAGACTAGTCAAATTTAACATCCATCGATACTTACCTAACCCCGGTGCCTTGCTCAAAGACACGAAATCTATCGATCTCCAACCACCCAACTTTCTGACAACCGTTCGCCAATCCAACCAGCAACTTTCGCCCAAATGAAAACCTATCATCATCAATCCCGCCGTTGTTGACAGGTACAAAAACTATCACTAATTCATGCTACACCTTTGTCCAGTTCTGTCTTGGAAGCATCCAGAGGCCAAGCTAGCTACTCCGCGCGCCTGTCAACCTTTCGCTCCACCTGTCAGATCGGCGATGGGCGTACAAGGGCTTGTTTGGCCCGGCTGTCATCCCAGGCAACATCGGCCGTGACAGGTGGGGCGCGCGGAGGTAACGGAGGAGGGAGGGTTGGGGGGGACCGAGCCGGGACCTCCCACGTCTGGAGCTCTGGATGGGGGATTGAGAGAGCAGACACCTCCCTGCTCCGGTGCAGGCTCTAGAGGTGTAATTTAGACCCGGTCGAGGAGAAGGAGGGATGGAAGCAAGCGACAGGGGAGGTGTGAGATGGGGAAATGGACCGACATAGAGACGTGCAATATTCAATCTTTTATTCTGACAGTTTTGTTGAGATAAAATTAATATATATGTTGTGTTTTTCAAAGCGGTTCGATGCTAACCGTGTAGTTTAGATCTAGCTTTGTTTTCCAGCCTGTTCCGGCCCTTCTTTTGCTACCTCCCTGTTTTACCTGCAGCTGCCGTTCATTTGCTAATCAGCCCAGGGTAGTCTATATATACTCCGTCTGTTCAGTTAGTCTTTGCTGGATTGTTGATGAGTCAAAAGCAACACTCAAGCTCTGTATCTGAAATACTCTATTTATAGTGATGGTGAGATGAAGCCCCATGAAGCATCGATACTTTCAACTGTACCCGGCACATACACCAACACTTCATAAGGATTCATTTACTCTATAGCTCCATCAAGAGGTCAATCTAGTTTCCACCTCAGCGCCATCAATTGAACAAATGTGCTACAAAACCAGTGATAGGACCACAGTGAAACACATTATTAGAAACAGGACTGCACTTGTGTTACTTGTAGTAGTGCTTCCAATTAAACCCGGATATTTTTCATTGGTTTAATTCAAAAAAGTAGTTTCTCTAAAGTCGGTTCCGCTTTTTTGTGAGGATTTGTCCACACTTCACCTGTCGCAAACACACACACACACACACGCACAAAATGGTTTATACTTTGTGAGCCCGGAGCAGACATTGCGTAATTTTATAATTCTTATATAAGACAAACCTTGTTGGGAGTGATCAAGTCAAAGTACTCCCAAACTTTTAAGCACTCACGGATAATAACCAAAAACCAAACACAAGATGCGTGTGTCGATTCCATTGCGTTTCGCTGTGCCTTATATTTCAAGTGACAAACCAGCAAACCACTTCCTGAATCGGTCACATGGTACGGCGCTTCAGGAAGGTTTGAACGTCATCGCTTACGTCATCGAACCACACATCGCCTGAATTTTTACTGATTACTCGACACACACTTCGAAGCCTCGACACAAACTTTGCTGGATTGTCGATCAGGCAAGAGCAATACTCGAGCTCTATATCTGAAATACTCAATCAATCAATTTCTCTTTATTGTCACATGTGCATATACATACAACCTATATAGCACAGATGAAATTGCCGTCCTCTCCCACCTCAGTGCAAACATATTAAATGTGCCAAACAAAAAAAAGAAATGTGCAAACCAAGTAACATTCAATATAACAAAACAGAAACATTCAAGTATAGTAAAAGTGAGGTAGTGCTAAATATATATGTGAAGTAAACAGTTATTGATTGTCCATATAGAAATATATGTGCTAAAATATATAAAGTAAAATTTTTGCATTTCTGAAATTCCATATCTGCATTTTTCCCTGTTTTAGTTCCCTGTTTCTGAGTTTAATTCCTCAGCCTCCCTTATTGAATCCCCAATGTGGAAGAGATTTTTGTCGATATTAAATAAGACATTATTCCCCAGTTGTTTATTGCCTGATTTGCCATATTCAGTATTACCTGTTACCTGTTGTTTTCTATTATATGTACTAAGACATTTGACTGTTCTCATCGTGTTGCATTTGAGTCCCGCGGGATAATACTGATTCAAAACACCTGCATGTAACATTATAAATCGCTACGGTGACTTGTTCCTGTTCAAAAAGGGGAACGAGGATTGTGTCTGCTGTTGCAATAACAGTTAGTTAGCTAGTGACGAAGTTGATTATATATAAGGTTATGGAGGAGTCCACAGCATTAGGCACGACACAAGGTAAAAGGCCTATACTGTAATACACTTTTCTGATCTATGTTATAATGTTGTTTCCTCATTTGCTCCATACATCTTCACTTGAATCATTTAGATCATTTTCAGGAGTGGATTTGCCTAAATTTGAAGTTACAACAATTGTTTAAACTGCTTCACTCCTTAGCACATCAGCAGACATCTAAGAAATATATTCAGAATTATTAATAATGCAGCTTGACCTACATTGAAAATATGTATTAAACTTTCTTCCGAACAAACTCTGTGAACCTAAACTGCACAGTTCCCAAAAGATCCTCGGCCTTCGCTCAGTCGGCCTTTTCATTTCAAACCATCAGACGGTGGAATCAGCTCCAGACAGTCTGAAATTGTCTGTAGATCTGAATAATGTTACTAGAAATTTGAAAAAGTACATTTTAAATCATCAAATGTGTCTGTTTCACTGTAAAAACTTGCACCTAATGTACTGTAGGAAACATACTGTACAGAACGTGGGGACATTTATTGTATTTACTGCTAATGTCAATGATGAACTGTTTGTTTCATAATGTAATCGTAATGAAATGTGTATTGTAATGTGTGTTCTGCCCAGGGACTGCAGAGGGAAAGCAGCAGCAGCTAAATCTGGTACAAATCATCTCTTCTTTTGTTAGATTAATGAATTTGTACATGGTCCCCGACAAATAAAGAAAGACTTTCCATGGACAATCAGCTGTACAAAAGGTAAAACATAAATATTCAGAAAGAAAAGCAGCAACTTAAGTTCCAAAGTACTGCAGAGTGAATCAGTTCAGTCCTTAAAACTACCACTAAATGACATCACAAGGTGGAACAGAGCTTTTGACAGCAACAGTTCGCTCGGTTGGTAGAGCGTTTGACCACTTATCCGGGGCTGGCGGATCGAATCCCGCTCTCGACATCTCGACACTAAACCACAGGTTGATGGTGCGATTCCAGCTCCCACAGATGGAATGCTGAATGCTGTTGTTGTGTCCTTGGGCAAGACACTTAACCCATGTATGTGAAATAACTGGGGAGTGGTTCGAGTGTCTTGAAGTTGGGAAAGCGCTATCTAAAAAAACTATGAACAACTAAAACGTGTGAATGAAACAAAACACAATTCTGGGTATGTTTTTGATAAGGTCAGACAATTATAACACGGCTAAAAGCTCACACAAGTCAGTTTTGCATATTATTGTCATGATCCCTGCCTGCCCCCTCCCTCACCTGCCTGTCTCTGGAGCTGGGCGGAGTTCCTGGCTCCTCCCGCCTCTCATCAGCGCAATCAACGCCACCTGTGGGAGGATAAGAGGAGCCAGGACTCTCCTCTCGGTGTCAGATCGTCCGTTCGCCTCACTGTTTGTCTGCTGTTTGTCCTGCTCGTGTCCTTGCCCGTGGTTCCTGCTCGTGTTCCGGTTCAGCACCCTGCCTCCCTGCACTGCCCTGGACTCCCGTCTCCGACCCTGTCTCCCAGTACCGGCTGTGTTCCTGTCTCGTTTGTTCCCTGCACCCCTGGACCCAGCTCCTCGTATGTTCTCCCGTCACCTGTGTTGTCTGTCAATAAACACCTTAAACTTGTCCCGCATCTTTTGGTCCGCCTCACACCCACATTACCACAATTATAGTACTTTTGAAATTCTTTTTTATTACTTTTGTGGTATTTAAAGACCATTAGACTCGTCGTATTTTCATATGAAGCTTCTCCAAGTCAAAAACCTATCAATACCTCTCCATGCATTTCTGTTCAATCGCGCTCAGACCCTTTATACACACATCTGCGTCTGAGGTTCTAACTTTTTCCAGCAGATGTGGAAGTGCATCTGGGCCAAATCCACAGAATGACACAGATTACAGCTGCGCAGACCAGGAAAATAAATATGAGGTTTGTACGGCCCGAGTGTTGGACATGCATGAGAGAGCCAGCCTTTGTTGAACCGGGTTATCAGAACTTCCTCCGTAAAACCAGCACATTTGTAATGATAGAGCGAGCGGAGAGATGGCGGTGCTGTTCTGGTCCGGTCTGAGGGCTAAACAAACTTGTGGTCACTGGGATCTTGGAACTTTCCCTGGAAGGAGTTCTGTATATCTTGGAAGAGAAACAGAGAAGAAGAAGAACTTGGCACCTCAACAAGTTCAGATGGGTATATGTAAACATTCTTCGAGGTGGGTATTGCTCTGTCTGTAATGTTCCACAGAAAGGCATTAAACGACAATGTACCTGATTTTAAGGCAGACCTATTGAGCTTGTGTCTGCTATATAGTGGATCGTTATGTTATATTTGGACATTTTAAAACACAATACAGTGGTCCCTTGCTTATCGGGGGGTTACGTTCTAAGAATAACCCTCAACAGGCAAAATCCGCAAAGTACTCAGCTTTATTTTTTACAATTATTATGTTTCTTGGCTGTAAAACCCCTCACCACACACTTTATACACTTTTCTCACACAGGCATTAACATTTTCTCACATTTCTCTCTTGTTTAAACAATCTCAAAGTGTTATTTTTGTGGGTTATTTTTAGAAGGTCACCCCCGAAATAAACGAGGGACCACGGTATTATATTGTGTTTTGAATTGCTATGGCAACAGTGCTTTTTGTTGTTTTTTTATCACTCTGGAACCATGTATAGAGAACTTGAAATTCCTCCACCTCATATGCGCACTCCAAACCTTCTGAATAGCAATCGCGGGAATCGACAAAATAATAAGGGACTTTACGTTCTATGATGTGTCCAGTTGAGAAGATGAGAAGCGATTGAAGGTGGAGCCCCCAACTGGAACCTTCACATCGCTGCGCCTTTTTGTTTTTTGGTTCTTCCTCTCCTCCCTCTCTCTCTCTCTATCTATCTCCCTCCTCCCTCCTGTCATCCTTTGATCACCGGAGCTTCCTACCTCCAAGCCCTCTCTCGTATACACCTTCTGAAGATGCCTGCTCCCCCATGGGCCGGTTCTTCTCCACCTCCTTTCCGTAGCCAATCCATTGATTTCAAATCCAAAATGAAGGCCCTCGCAGTCGTTCTGTCAGGGTTGTTTTCTTTACGGCAGGATTAGGTCGCACCCGTGGATAGCAGAGTGTTGATGGAAGTCAAAACTTGTCAGTCTCACTGCAGACATGTAAGGAATGGAGAATGGTTGTTTTATAAGGTTTCGAGTGTGTGACAGATGTGGGAACAGCAAAGATTTTGAGAAACTTTTCTGTATTTATTCATAGAGATATTATTGTATTAAAACACACATATTATGCAAAATTAGCTTTTGTCCAGTTGACAGATTTAAATTTCGCCTTTTGCTATCAATAATGTTACTTCAAAATAATATTACTCAAGTAAAAGTATAAAGTAGTGGTTCAAGAAATGACTCAAGTGAGAGTAAAAACGTATTTTGTTGCGTACTACTTAAGTCAAATTAACTGAGAGACCTGTATTTTTAAGTTCATGTAATTTCAAGGACTCATTCAATGGTCAAATTGTGCAGCAGCTGGTAAACAAAGGCTCTAGAGTAATAGAATTCACCATGCTGCTAGAGTTCATTTGTTTTCTCATTGTAAATGTAACCTAGTACTACATGACAGCAGAGGGATATCATTGTGAACCGCTCGAAATGACTCGATGGAAATGGAGGTGTAGTTCATAAGGTTGGGCCACCAAAAATCTACAGTGTAAGTTTTCTGGTGTCAGCCAGGATCTGCTTGTCTCCAAGGTGATGTTGCTTGGAATGTTTCACAGTATGGATTAAAGTAATATATTTTCAATTATATCTCCACGCATCTGACCTGTAATGTGACCTTGTTTGTGATGCCTCCATGGAAATCGAGAAATTTACACATATTAGGCATTCGTATGGCCAAAATCCTCTTTTCACCTGTAAGAATTGGGATAAGTATTTCAATCCCTAACGTCCAGGTCTTTGGCCGAACCTTAAATCTGTCAAGTTCTTTCCTGCGAGTCATTGGACAAGCAGCGAAACGTCTGCTGTCAGCACACGGATTTTGAACAAGTTGACAGATTTAAATTTCGCCTTTTGCTATCAATGAATGTTATGCAAAATAGATATTACTCAAGTAAAAGCTAAAGTATTTGGTTCATAGAAATGAGTCCAGTGATGGTTTAGTACTTAAAAACGTACAGGTGTAGTCTCGATTTTTACCTGTGACGCAACTTAGAGAGCAAAATGTCAGGGTAGAACATTTTTGCTATGCTTTTAAGTTCAAGTGACTTTGGAGGAATAGATTCATGGAGAAAGAGTGAATGAACCTAAATCTAACTCCAAGTAAACTGGTTAAAAGAATAAAACGAAAAAAAATATGTGTCTTTTAATACAATAAGATCTCTATGAATGTATGCAGACAAGTTACAGGTCCTATATTAGGCAGAACTGACTCGACTTAATAGCTCAAAATGCCCTGTTCCACCTTGTGATGTCATGAAGTGGTAGTTGGAAGTGGAAGATTTCATGTTTTTTTTGTTTTTTTTTGGAGAGAGATTGGAATTTCCAGGGCTGAAATGATCCAAATGACTCTAGTGAAGCTCTTCCTGTATCACCACATGACATCACAAGGTGGGACAGTGTTTTCTATTTGAGAGAAGAACTCATCCTAAATATGCAGGGTACAACTCCGGGTATGTTTGTGATGAGGAAACTTCATTATCGCATAGATCAGACAAAAAAAGAGTAATACGGGCCCTTTAAATGGACCAGTCTAAGGTATTATTTGTTCCAGTATTTTCTGCAGGTATGTCTAAAAAACCCATTTGCTCTCACTGATTCCCTTCTCTTATTTATTCATTGGCCATTTTCGAGTAAACCCAACCCACTTAGGCCTTTCCTCTACTTTATTACTCTTTTATTTTAGGACCGCCATATTGATTTTTACATTCTATCAGCCGGGCCCATACATTTCCCCCACTCCCATGTCTCCCGTGCATTTTCTACTACTATTACGCCCACTACTTCTGCTTTAGCCCTTAATGCCCCCTCCCTAAACTAGGTCGATAGTATTGACGTAATCCAACCGACGTTTTTGAGTGATCCGCGGACGTAATGACAGGCTAGCGCGCTACGGCTAGGTCGGCGCAACATCGCTAGCCATCGATAAAGTGTCCGGCGGTTTGATTAGCCCGTAGCGCTAATGCTATGCTAAGCAGAAAGCATCACTCTGAGCTGCCCCCGCTCGCTATACACAAGGAACGGACATGGAGGGGAGGGGGAGTAAGCAAACTCTACAGGGAAATTAAGCAATCCCGATGAAATGGTGTTCCGAGGAAATTCTTGGATAAATTAACAACGCAATTACATTACATGACACGCCGCAAGATGGATGGGGGAAAGTTGGCGCGGATTATGTTCGGTTTTCCAAATTGCAATTTATTTGAGGGCTCTAATGGATGCCGTATTAAAACATCTCAGGCCGCGGTCAGATTTCATTGTGTGTCACCGGGACTTGATTGATGACCCACGGCGAGCAACTCACTCCCCCCTTTCTCTCTCGTTCTCTCTCTCCATTTCTCCTTCCCTCCATCGCTCCCTTCATCCGGTGAGATGTTTTCCCTCTGTTTTTCTTTTCAATCCGAGCTGCGTTGCCTGCACATTTAAGCCAGGCGGTCCACCATTAGCGACGTTTATATAGATCTGGGATTGATTTTTGTAAAGGCGTACATCTCGGGATGGTTCGGCGCTCGGCTATTGGGTGTCTTTGGGCGGCGCGTTTGTTCTCGAAGGGGAGGGAGGAGATGGGGCATTGTCAAAGGCCGTATGCAGTTATAAATTAGGATTTCAACATTGCGATTAGACATGAAAAGAGAATTCTTAAAAATATGAAAAAGTCAAAAAAAATCCAACTAAAACAAATTATTTAAAGCCACAGTATGTAATATTTTAATCCAACTCGATAAATGTATGCAGGTGGAGGTGGAGTACCAGAAAAGTTATACCTCAGTGTACCCTTAAAGGTCCTATATTACAGAAAATTGACTCTTGAGAGCTTTAAACCATGTTATAGTATTGTTACTTCATCAAAAACATTCAGTTTTTGTGTGTGGAGGTGTGTTTTATTTCATTCACACACATTTGAGTAACTCTGTATTATTAGGCTTATCTCAATACCTCAAAATGCTCAGTTCTACCTTGTGATGTCATAAAGTGGTAGTTCCTTGTCTGTTTTTTGTGTTAATTGCTGTGAAACTCCTAGAACACCTGTGTCCTTACTGTGAGCGGGCTTGCTTCTCCACAAACCTGCTCCTGCTTGTTTCCATGGACGTGTTGTTCGTTTGGCTAGCGGTTATAGGAGCCAATTTGGAGGCGAGTTCCACATTTAAAATTCTGATCGTGAATATTATAGCAACCAAAGGAGCCAATCCCCTTCCCACCCACACCGCCAGTTTAGCCGGGAGCACAGGCACTTAGCAACGCTGTCGATCAAACCTGTTGCTAACGCTAGCAAGAGCGACCTCGGGGAAAAAAGGGTACCTGATTCGTCTGTTATTAATGTTCATATCATACCATCACACAAAGTCGCGAAATAAAAATACCCAGGATCTTGTAGAGTGGGTAAATGCAAACATTTAAAGACGGTTTTTCAATGGAAAGCGAATTGAAGCCAGAGTCGATAGAGCCAGAAGTGCACTATGATCACCTCCTATTGGAACATGGCGGCTATGTCCATTTATATATACAGTCTATGGTGCTAGCTGAGGCTGCTAACCTGCGGCATCTCCAGTCCTCCAATCACGCACTGAAACAACGTGGCCGAAGTGTCTTGCCTAAGAGCACAACATCAGCACATTTTTGTCAGACCTGCGATTGAACCACCGACCTTTTCACCGGTGGGCTCTTCTTCACGCTCTAACCTCTGTGCCGCCACCACCACCCCATAATAACCCATCGCTTTTCCACATTTTTTTCCGAAACGTTGGGCGCCTTGGTTCCACTCTCGATTCTCCAAATGAAAATCTAATCGAAAGTATTTTTACGGCTGGAGCGAATGCATTAGAGCGTGTAGTAACATCTGTAAGCCATCCACAGCTATGCCAGTGTCTTTATTTGACCATTTATAATTACTCACAGCACGCCGCAAAGAACATATGGCTGGCTTTGAACTCCGGGAACGAGGGCTAACCCACATTTGACCCGGACAAGCTTACGGGCGACCCAATCCCCCCACAGAAAGGTGAAAAGTGGAACGTTCCAAAAAAAAAAAGGAGAGATTAGAAAAATGAAAAGAATTAGCATCATCATAGGAACTACGCCAGAATACTGAGTTAAGTCCTGGTTTAGTCTTGGTTTGGTCCTAGTTAAGACCTGATTTGGTCCTGGTTTAGTCCTGGTTTGGTCATGGTTTAGTTCTGGTTTGGTCCTAGTTTAGTTCTAGTTTGGTCCTGGTTTAGTTCTGGTTTGGTCATGGTTTAGTTCTGGTTTGGTCCTGGTTTAGTTCTGGTTTGATCCTGGTTTAGTTCTGGTTTAGTCCTGGTTTGGTACTGATTTGGTCCTGGTTTAGTTCTAGTTTGGTCCTGGTTTACTTCTAGTTTGGTCCTGGTTTAGTTCTGGTTTGGTCCTGGTTTAGTTCTGGTTTGGTCGTGGTTTAGTTCTGGTTTGATCCTGGTTTAGTTCTGGTTTAGTCCTGGTTTGATACTGATTTGGTCCTGGTTTAGTTCTGGTTTGGTCCTGGTTTAGTTCTGGTTTGGTCCTAGTTTAGTTCTAGTTTGGTCCTGGTTTAGTTCTGGTTTGGTCATGGTTTAGTCCTGGTTTGATCCTGGTTTGATCCTGGTTTAGTCCTGGTTTGGTCGTGGTTTGGCCCTGGTTTAGTTCTGGGATAGTCTTGGTTTGGTGCTAGTTTAGTCCTGATTTGGTCCCAATTTAGTTTTGGTTTAGTCCTGGTTTAATCCTGGATAATTTCATTCTTAGTATTGTACAGTGCTGTCATGGAGGTTTTAGGCCAAGTCCTGTTTCAGTCCTGTTTAGTCCTGGTTTAGTCCTGGTTTAGTCCTGGTTTAGTCCTGGTTTAGTCCTTGTTCTGTACTGCTGTGGTTCTGCCCTGGTACCTTTCTGTTTTAGTCTCAACTCAACTCCTAGTTTAGTTTTGGTTCAGCTTGACCACATAGGAACCTTGGACAGACACAGAATTTAGTCCCGGTCTGGTCTTGGTTTGGCCTAGTCGTAGTACTTGCTACATCGTGCATAGTCGTGGTTTAGTGTTGGATTAGTGCTATTTTGGACCTTTAAGTTTTAGTCCTGTTTTGGTCCTGGATACATCTTGGTTCAGTTCTGCGTTAATCCTGACTGTAGTCTGGTTCTTGGTATAATCACGGGATTTGATCCAGATTTAGTCCTTGTTTTGGTCCCACACTGGAACAGTTATGATTTTTAATCCAAACTGAACTCTCCTGATTCTGAGTTGGCAGATTTCACCCTGGTTTAGTCTTTATTCATTATATCTTTTTGTTTGTCATATTTCAGCCCGGGTCCTGTCCCGCTTTAGTGCAGAGACTGTATGAAGAAGTGGACTAAGAGAGTGTGACGTCACCCAAATGAAGCTCATCGAGGCTAGCGATTACAGGGGCAAATTTGGGGCCGAGTTCCTCATTTTAAATTCTACTTGCGAGTATCATAGCAACCAAAGAGCCAATCCAGAGCGAGGATGTTGAAGCTAATGCCTCTTCCCACCCACACTGCTGGTTTAGCAGGGAGCGGGTGCTTAGCGATGCTGTCAATCAAACCTGTTGCTAACACTAGCTGGAGTGACCTCAGGGAAAGAAGGTGCCTTATTGCCCTGTTATTAATGTTCATATCTTGATTTACAGACACAATAGCCAAAAAAACACACCAGGATCATGTAAAGCAGGACAATAGCAAAAGTTTTTCAATAGAAAGTGAATTGGAGCCAGAAGCGTGTCCATGCTCTCTTACTGTTTGGAATCCTGCAGCTACCAGGTTAGCTATGTCCATTTACATATACAGTCTATGCTTTAGTCCTGTTTTAGTCCTGCCCAGCACTGGTTTAGTCTAGTTTTAGTCTTGGTTTTAATCCTGGCTTAGACCTGGTTTAGTCCTGGTTTAGTCCTTGTTTAGGCCTGGTTTAGTCCTGGTTTAGTCCTGGTTTAGTCTTATAGGGGATCAGCGCTGGTTTAGTCCTTGTTTAGTCCCTGAGTTTCCATCCTGGTTTAGTCCTTGTTTAGTCCTGTTTAGTCCTTGTTTTTTAGTCCTGGTTTAGTCCTTGTTAGTCCTGGTTTAGTCCTGGTTTAGTCCCTTAGTTCTGGTTTGTTTGGCCCCACTGTTTTCCTCCTGGTTTTAGTCCTGGTTTAGTCCTTGTTTAGACCTTTTTGTTCCTGGTTTAGTTCCTTGTTTATCCTGGTTTTTGGTTTGTTTAGACCCTGGTTTAGTCTTGTTTAGTCCTGGTTTAGTCCTTTTAGTCCCTTGTTTAGACCTGGTTTAGTCCTGGTTTAGTCCTGGTTTAGTCCTATTTCAGCCAGTATTGGTTCAGCCCTAGTTTCAGTTTGATTTAATCATCAGTCAGCCCTGGTTTAGTTTTGGTTTAGTCCTGGTTTCGTTCCGAAGTCCTAATTTTGTAACCATGGACATTTGGCATATTTCACATTAGAGCTTTACTTCCTTATTACGAGAGAACACATTCACAGCTGTTGTTTCTCATATTGACCCAGTTTTGGTTCAGAAATAGATGCTAAATCTTTGGAAAGTTTCTGAAGAGAGAGAAGTATGGGGAAAAAAACTACTTTGCTCAATCATGACCCAGCAAATGTGGCAATAAGAAGCCATTACTGCGGTAGTGAACGGGAAAAGTACTGCACCACTTGAAGAAGAAATATGGGGTATTTTTAAATTATTATTATTATTAGGACCAGTGAGAATGTAACAAAAAGTAAAAGCAGTAAAGCACTATACTTAAGTACAAATTTGAGGTATCTGTACTTCACTTGAGTGCATTTTTAGGTTGATACTTTTTACTTTTACTTCACTACATTTGAAAGCAGGTATCTGTACTTTCTACTGCATTACATTTTTTGAAGTGAAAGTATGTTTTTTTATTATTGCTGAAAAAGTCAAGGTTCAACACAAATCTTTATCAAAATCAATCAAAAATCTGCTTGAAATACGGGTACTTTAATACTTTTACACAACTGAGTACTTCTTCCACCAATGATTAGCATGTAGGTATGAGGGTTTTTTTTATCTTCAACCATTTTTTTTTTTTTTTTTTAAAGAATTGTAGACAAATCAGCAGCACAGTGTAGCTTGGACCCATAACTCAAAACCTCCAGCTGAGATAGTCATGACCAAGACTAGCTCAAGATCTGAAGACGGGTCCTCTTTTCCTGGGTGGGTCAAATTTCCCTATGGGGCAAATAAAAGCCGAAACTAACCTAAATGTTTCTATGACCCTATCGTCATCTATGAACTTAAAGTGGGACCAGCAGGTATCTACACTTGTAACTCCGCCCCTGCAGCAGGTGTCTGTAATCAGAAACACCTGACTGGAATCACTGCAGTCTTGGGTGATGTCACATAGTACTGGCGATTGCAGAGATCACAGAAGGCACCACACACTCAGTTTTTTTTTTTTTGACCACAAAGCTCCAAATTCACATAGTCTGCGCTAACATTTTACAGTTTAGACGCAAAAAGTTGATGTAGTATTATGAATTCCTTCGGGAATTTGGATACTACTTCGCATGTAGCTATTTAGCCTTTGAACTCTTAATATTAGAGTTTTTTTGAAAGGTTTATGGGAAAAATGAATGTCAAATGTACTTCCGAAACCTGAGCCGGCGGTCACTGCTGAGCTCCATTTGATCTTCTCTTCGCTTTGCACAAGTTGGGCAGTACGAGGTTACATACAGTATTTTCCCATGCCATTCTTAATATAGCAACTCTCATCGTGTAAATTACTGATTATTTTTCTATGGGGAAATGCTTACGTTTCTATAAAGCCCCATACAGTCGTAATGAAGTCTGATTTGTGGTATGCAAAAGTCACCGAGCACGGGCTCAATCTGATTTCTGTTTATTTACACATCCCATTTGGACTATTCGTGCAGCTCAAACCGAAATGGATGTAAGCGTTTGGGTCCATTACGCAGCTTTTAGGGACCTAGTCTAAACAGTGTGGGGTCAGCGAAACGAAAGGTTATCGGGAGTATTGTGAGATGGACCACCTGCTCCTAGGGATGGGTGTACTTATACGGCCAAGTTATACATTACATGCTGTAGTTACGGCGAATTGCAATGTCTTATAGTGAATTTGAATGGGGAATGTGTTGCATTTAAGTTTTAAAGAGACATATTGTGCTTGAGTCCACATTAGAAAACCGCGGTGCCCAATGGAAGCTGACATCGGCGTAAATGTCGTAGAGCCGTCGTTTCCTCCTATGTGTAGCTGCAGATCACAGTTAGCAAGTAGTGGATTTTTAAATTTGTACCACAATGGCTATGCAACGCTGACGAATCCAACGTATATCGTGGATCAAGAAAATAAAATCGGATAACGAAGTAAGTACACGGTATGGGGTGTGTCGGCAGGTGGCAAAATGTCAGTTAAAGATTGCTCAAACATGCACGAATCACTACAAATACAACTTCGAGAGGGGGTAAACGAGGGGAAACAACTATAACATGGTAAAAAAAAAGTTGATTTTGCAGATTAGGTCGGCTTTAAGGTTCTTCAGGTAGACACTGATACTTGCTGGTTCAAGTCAGTCAAAGTACACTGGCCAAAAAATAAGGTCACACACTGTAATATTTCCGCCTTTACCTTTGATTATGACATTCGCTGTGACATATTTTCGATTTCGCTTCTTCAATGTCACAAGATTTATTTCCATCCAGTGTTGCATTAATTTTTCACCAAGATGTTTCACTGATGATGGTCGAGTCTGACGCTGCACAAAGCTTCTCCAGCACATCCCAAAGATCCTCAATGGGGTTAAGGTCTGGACTCTGTGGTGGACAATCCATGTGTGAAAATGATGATGCTCCTGAACCACTCTGTCACTATTTGAGCCCAATGAATCCTGGCATTGTCGTCTTGTCATTGTCATGCTCCACTATGTTTTTAAACTCCATACACCTTCACTAGAATCAATCGGCTCATTTCAACCCTGGAATTGCCAATCTCTGCTGAATTAAAGGTAAAACGTAGCTTTAAACATGAAAACTACCACTTCATGACATCACAAGGTGGAACAGAGCATTATGAGCTTTGGAGATGTGAACAGACTGATAATAAAGGGTAACTCAGACATGTGTAAATGAAACAAAACACAATTCCAGGTCTGTTTTTTGAGGAGGTAACAACATTATAACATGACTCAAAGCTCACAGGAGTCATTTTGTGTAATATAGGACCTTTAAGTCTAAGTATTCGTGTAAAAATAGCAGAACATTGCTTATAGGGTCTTAAGGCATCCACTATTTTCCTTACCACGCAGAAAAATGATGGACAGGTTGCTATAGCGATTTGCCTGGTCTAAGCATGGTCTGATCCTGATGTAAGCGTGTATGAACCAAAACACTTTACCCATGTCGATCTGTCGCTCTCCCTGGGCCCCCCGGAGCTCCACGCTGGGCATCGCTGAGCTGCAGGTCTGGACTCATCACGGAGGGTAAGACGGGAGAGAGGGAGGCGAAGAAAAACGGCAACAAAGCTCTTTTTTTTAATGCGATATTAGCCGCTAGCATGACAAGAGAAAGTGCTTACAATATACAGTTTTAAAAGCAACCTGGAGAACACAGGAGCTAAAAGGCCGGAAGCAAGTCTAGTTTTAGTACAGTGGCATGTGCTGTGTACTGTTTTAGCGTCAGGGCTGTGGTAGAGTTGTCACGATGCTAAAAATTCAAACTTAATTGTGATGCTAAGGAACCTGATACTGATTCCGATACCATGATAATACTAAAAAACACTACTTCTTTAGACAACAGAATGTAATTGTCAAGGTCGAATGTTCCGTGTTTTTCGTCCTATAAGTCGCTCTGGAGTATAAGTCGAACCAGCCACAAATGCATAATAATGAAGAAAAAAACATATAAGTCGCACTGGACTATAAGTCGTTACAAAATCCGAGACCAAGAACAGACATTTTATCTTTAAAGGCAAGTTATAATACTAATAAAATAGAGAACAACAGGCAGAACAGCAGAACAGGTGTAAAATGAATAGACCAGACAACAGCAACTCCAAAAAAAATTATCGTGGATCTTTTATTTCCTGACTGTCCCCAGCAGGAGAACAGGATTACATTTGGGTTTGATTTGGCTTTTTCAAAACCAGTTCCTCTGTACTAATCAACAGTAAAGATAAAAAAAAAAAAAGCATACGACAAAAGACAACAGTTGTGGGCTTATCCTATAACAAAACATGGAATAACACGACTTAGTTTACATTCAAATAGCAGCGATACAATAGAAATGGATTTACAGTTTACAAGAGTGAACTTCAACTCACGTCAAAATGGCGGAACAGACTGGCCAGTACAACTTCGCACACTGGAGAACCCTGGACGGTGCTGTCTCCCCTCTGAATCAACCACGAATGTACAGGATCGGTCACAAAATAATCAAACATTCTTAAATATTTTAAACAATTACATTGAATTTGAAATGAACACTCACGTCGTCACGCAGCTCCGTCTTTCCGTTACGTGAGCTGTTACACTTTTCTACTTTTATATTTATTCAGCTACATGAAGCATAGACAGAACTGTACACGTGTTTGGTATGTTAACGTACTTCTGAACAACTCCAGCAGCCCCGGAAGTAGATGAAGTGCCTCTTCTGCTTGGCCGTCATCAGACTCAGCGGAACATGATTTTCTTTAGGGGGTAGAGATTATAATTTCACATATAAGTCGCATCTGATACAAGTATAAGTCACACCCCCGGCCAAGCTATGAACAAAAAGTGTTACTTATAGTCTGGGAAAATACAGTACTTTCTTTTGTATCACCATGTGGCCTTATATCTGTGTAATCCCTCAGTCGTCCAGATAGGTTCCATAGTGGTCCATACTACATATTTAGAAAACACTCACCCTTGTGATGTCATGTGGTGATACAGGAAGTGCTCCATTGTGTTTTTAAACTCCATACATCTTCACTAGAATTATCTGGGATGATTTCAGCCCTGGAATTGCCAATCTCTACTGAACTAAAAGTGAAAAAGTAGCTGTTAACTTGAAAACTATCACTTTATGACATCATAAGGTGGAACCAAGCAGAGACAAACTAATAATAAAGCATTACTTAAAGTGTGAATGAAACAAAAGACAATTCCAGGTATGTTTTTGAGGAGGTAACAGCATTAGTAATATAGGACCTTTACTTACTTAAGTCTATTACGATAAAGAGATGACACGTGACACCTCTGACGTAACTCCTCGTAATGTTCTGCCGCCGGCTCTTTAACATATTCCACGTTTGTTGTTTTGACACTTGGCTGTGATCAATAGAGCTTCAGTTTGTGGTTGAACATCGGACGCTTTGGCCTTCAGCCTGATGAAGAGGTCAGGAACATCAAAAACCTCCGGCACGCTCTTCATCACCGTGACACGAGCGGGACTGACCACGACCATAGGGGCTGACCACAACTTAGGACCATGGACTTTGATGGTCAAGTGTCTATTTGCACAAAGGGGAAAACACATGGACAGTTGGAGCAGGAGGAGGAGGGAGCTTTGAAGATTTGAAAGTAAAGACTATTGCAACCACTTCGTGAGATTAGTCTGGGCAGGGGGTTAGTCTGGAATCTCTACTGAAGGTAAGGTAAAAGATATACACAGACTTATAATAACGGGGACTCCATTTTAGAGTGTGAAACTTTAAGATCGTGAGGGAAATTCATTGTAGATCTCAGAGTGAGACGGGGACAGAGGTTAAACTTTGAACCATCGTATGACCAACGATGAGCTGCGACCGATATCAAGCCTGTCTGATATTCTGGAGTCTTTGTGCAGAGTGAGCCCTCCTCTCACTGCGTCTGCGATCAATCTTTGTGATCAAGACCACACAGTTTACCACACAGAACCTAGAGCCTGATATTCGCTCAGACAAAACCTGGCTGATTGTGTTTATCCATCGTAGTGTTGTCAGGTTTGCCTTAGCGGGGAAAAAAAATCTAATTCCATTGTAGTTAATTCCCACATTGTAAAAGAAAAAATCAAATCTGTTAACTGGTAAGGTTTTAGAGTTAAGACGTTTCGCCGTTTTTTCAGGTGGGATTGCTGGTGGACACTGCTCTTATATCTATCTGAAGGGAGGAGCTAACTACACTGTATTGTTATAAGTTATAAATAGGAGATAAATTATGCCTAAGCCTCCTATTCCTGTTCAAAGATGGATTGCCTTTCCCAACAAAAATAGCTTCTTTAACTCCTCTCTCAAACCATTTCTTTTCTGTGGCTAAGATCAGTACCTCACTATCTTCAAAGGACTGTTAGTAGCTTTGAGATGGAGTCCCGAGCCTGAAGCCGCTTGAATGAGCAGCAAAACTTCTTCACTCAAGTAACTTTTGTCCAGTTAACAGAGTTGAATTTTTCTTTTACTATAGATCATGCCTGAGGGATTACACCAGGGCTGTCCAAACTACGGCCCAGGGTCCAAATGCGGCCCTCAGAGCAATTTTTGTCGGCCCTCATGCCTCCTCTTAAACTTGCCCAATTGATCAGGAAGTATTTTTACTACAAATTGAAGAGATTCTACCTCTATAACCTGAATAACGTCACATTGCATTGTGACACAAACCTTATTAATGGTACAATGTCGGTGTCAAAACTGTGTTAAAGGCACCATCTGACTCACTGTATCGACACTGGTCTGTGGCCCTCCGCTTCAAATATGTTTCAGTATGTGGCCCTCGGTGAAAAACGTTTAGACACCCCTGGATTACACAGACATCCTAATTCCTACATGCTTTTCGTTGAATAAATTACCATTTGGGAGAGTCTTGACCAACTTTTGAACCAGTTGAGCGACCCAAGCAAACATCAAACCTGAAAGATAAATACACTGAACCACACACAGGCAAAGAATGCATTTGTACTTTTATTCAGATCTTTCTAATCAAAAAGAAAAACACTGGAGTACCTCTGAACCAAGCTGCATTTAATGTCACCATACCAGACTTGCTCCTTCTGAGTAATGTATGATATAATCTTACTCCTTTGAAACTCTACCCTGTAAAAGGCAGCATAACACCGACCCACAACTCCCCCCGTGACACCCGCCCAGCCACACATATGCATACATGGATTTCACATCACTCCCCAACTCTCCCTAGTGTTAATTAAATCTGATTGGTTAAAAAGGCAAGCGACACTAACGAAAGCCCCATCCTCCATCTCCCCTCCCTTCTAACCTTTCAATAATTCATACCTCCAGCGCCTCCAATAGGAAGTCAGCATCCGCAAACTTGGATCATCTGTCCTGTAGGGGCTGGGTAAGTGTACGTGGGCCGTGATACAGGACTCATAAATAAATATAGAGAAGGTAAATGGGGTTTAGGATTACCTATAGGAGCGTACAGGTTGTGGATAGAATGTCCAGGCACCAGACGCTAGCGCAGGATGACCGCAGAGACACAGATATGGTGGTATCTGAGCTAGCATCGTCTTCCTCACCTCTGCTGTTGTGTCAAGGTGGATATTGAAGTGTGGTTTCAAAATGTCCGCCGTAGCAGATTGGTTGGCGTCTTTTTGGACCATAGACTGTACAAAGAAGTGGACTAAGCGAGTGTGACATCACCCATAGCGTTCGACTCCAGGCAAATTAACGCTACCAGTTACAGAGGCGAATTTGGAGCAGTTTCATATTTGGAATTTGGAGTGTTAGCAACCGAATCAATCTGGACCGATGCTATGGAAGGTAAGGGGCAAATGTTTAGCAACCTCAGGGAAAAAAAACAGCTGATTTGTCTGTTATTAATGTTCATATCTTGATTTAAGGACACAATAGTGACATAAAAATACCAGCCCAAACTGACTGAAACAATGGGGACTGTGCAATGAATGGAACGTGCAATCTTGTGTGGTGCAATAATGGGAACTGTGCATGAGTAGGATGTGCAATTATGAACTGTGTTAAATGTGCAATGTGCAATGTGGAATGTGCAATTTGTTAAATGTGCAATGTGTGTGGAATGTGCAATGCGTAAATGCAATGTGAAAAATGCAATGTGTAATGTGCAATGTGTAATGTGTTAAATGTGCAATGTGTTGAATATGCAATGTGTGGAATGTGCAATGAGTGAGTGTGCAATGTGTGAATGTGCAATGTGTGCAATGTGTGTAATGTGCAATCTGTGCATATGTGTGTTAATGTGCAATGTGTGTAATGTGCAATGCTGCGTAATGTGCAATGTGTGGAATGTGCAAATGAATGTGCAATGTGCAATGTGGAATGTGCAATGTGCAATGTGCAATGTGTGGAATGTGCAATGAGTGTGTGCAATGTGTGCAATGTGTGGAATGTGCAATGTGGAATGTGCAATGTGGCATGTGTGTGCAATGTGTGGAATGCAATGTGTGAAATGTGCAATGTGTGGAATGTGCAATGTGTGGAATGTGCAATGTGTGGAATGTGCAATGTGTGAATGTGCAATGTGCGTAAATGTGCAATGTGTTGCAAAATGAATGCAATGTGTGGAATGTGCAATGTGGAATGTGCAATGAGTGAATAATGTGCAATGTGTGGAATGTGCAATGTGTGGAATTTGCAATGTGTGAAATGTGCAATGTGTGGAATGTGCAATGAGTGTAATGTGCAATGTGTGTGCAATGTGTGGAATGTGCAATGAGTGTGTGGAATGTGCATGTGCAATGTGTGTGCAATGTGTGCAATCTGCGTAATATGCAATGTGTAAATGTGTGAATGTGATGAGTGAAAAATGCAATGAGTGGAATGTGCAATGTGGAATGTGCAATGAGTGTAAATGAGTGGGATTATTTTGACCCTTGTGTGACCCCAGCCCTTGGGACAACAGATGGAAATTAACCTTTGGCCATAACCCGGGGTGTTTACATTCATGTTGTATCACGTCTGTTCATTATCATGCATTGTCCCAAATAAATAAATGAAAAATTAAATAAATATATACATTTCGGTAAATCCACCACTTCGCTGGTGTGATTTGCAGCTGTCTATAGGAGGGGCCGACAGCTGCACGGCTCTTTGTTGTGATGACCTGCATCTGCTTCCACCGCAGTTTTCTAACATGGAAGTCAAGCGGGATTAAAAAAAAAAAAAAAAAAAAATTGCAAATTATAACATAATCTATGACACCCGTGGATCATTATAACTATATAGCAGACACAGCACAATATGTCTTCTTTAATGTAAACCAAGTACAGGCCTCGTTTATGCTATTAGCGATAAACATCATAACTTCACCATCTGCTCCAAAGACACCTCATGCAAGCCTGAAGTACAGTAAATGTTCCATAAAAAAAAAATTCAAATCTATTTCCTGACTCCCTCCTCAAGACCTTGGTTTCACCTTGTGACATCACCAGGGGGTATATCCAGAAAGTGCTTTTTAAAGTGTTTTTAAGGTCCATATACCTTTGCCAGATTCAAATTGACTTCACTAAAATGCATCTCAACTCCGAAACTAGCAGCCAATATCACACTAATTGTATGTGTCTCTAAGTATCATTTTTCATTCTTAATATAATTTCTTATTGCAATTTGGGCACTTTTGGGCAAACGGATTTTTTTTTTTTACTTTTACCATATTCTCCATTGTTTTTATACCTCCCACAATCATCTATATTATTTGTTTGCATATATCAGGGTTGTCAAAAGTATCAAAATTCAGATACTAATCGATACTAAAACTAGTATCAAAACTAGATATTTGAGCAGGTATCGATACTGAACAAGTCACATTCACAGAGCTGTATCAGAACAAGTATAAGACACATAGACTAGTATACACACATGGACCACTATGAACCTACTGGACGACTGAGGGATTACACAGATACAAGGCCACATGGGAATATTAAAGAAAGTACTACTATTCAAGTAGTATTGATATCCGCATGGAGTATGGAGTATGGAGTCTATTCCTTAGTATCAAAATCGAGTTTGACATTTTAGTACCATGCCAACACTAGCATATACAGTTGTCCCTCACTATATCGTGGTTCGCCTTTCGTGGTCTCGCTGTTTCGCAGATTTTTTTGGTGCAATTTTTCATGCTTTTTTTTTTTTTTACATTGTATGATCGTGCATTGTGTTCTGCGTCCTGATTGGCTGAGGGACTGTAGACATTGTCCATCAGTCTCGTCCTCGTGTCTCCTGTACAGTACAGAATGTGTTCAGACAAATTTACATAAATGTTGGATCGCAGTGTGACTCTTAAGTGCTGTATGTTTGTAAGTTTTCTCCCCGACAAAACCCACAATGTCGATGAAACTTCTGCACCGACAAATTACAGAAACACTTTGGACTTTGGAAAGTGTTTCTCTGCACGAAGAGGCGCCTCTGTGGATACCGCTGGAGCAGAGGAACCTGAACAAGACATTTAAAAAAACGATAATTGAGGAAGAGGGAGATAATATACGAACTTGAACTTTGAGAGTGTTTAAACAAGAGAGAAATGTGAGAAAATGTTAAAGCCTGTGTGAGAAAAGTGTATAAAGTGTGTGGTGAGGGGTTTTACAGCTGCAAAACATATATAATAGTAAAAAATAAAGCTGACTACTTCGCGGATTTCGCCGATTGCGGATTATTTTTAGAACGTGACCCCCGCGATAAATGAGGGACCAATGTATCATATTCACTAATCTTGTGTATGATGTGTATATTTGCTTATGTTACTTACTACAATTTGCGATACCAGTTGCATTTTTTTATTTCGCCCTCCTTTACTTACATATAGAACCACCCCATTCCACCTCCATCTCTCCATCTCCCAATCCCCCACTTCAAACCTGCCATTCCCATTAAAATAAATCAAATACCCAACTGTCTCGGATCTCGACAAAACGCTTTCGAGAACTACAGCCACCGTTCCTTTATAGGGCCAATTTGCCTCGCGCCTACCCCGACCGTGGTGGCTTGCTCCGGGGCTGAGATGATAACAAGTGAGGCTGTGGGCTGTATGATGGATGGTGCCTGGCTGGGGGCTTGTCAGGATAGGGTGAGGGCCATATGGAGCTGGCATATGGGGCGCGCGGAGTGAGTAGGAGCCGAGAGGAAGGAGATGACAAAGATATACGTTGAAAGAAAGACGTTTTGCTCCTTAAAAATGCAGGGTTCATCACTTTGGAGAGGAGAGAGTTGTCAGTTCCGGCACCGCGGGCAGACAAATACGGGCAGATGTAGGAGAATTCTGTTGTACAAGCTTTTTGTGGAGTTTTAGTTTTTGAGTTCAGTTTTGAAAATCCATTGAAATCCAGACTACTACACGTGCATGCTTTAAATGACACATATTATGCATTATTTTGGCCAGAGAGTGGACCAATCACAGGGCAGCATCGTGGTTTGGGCGAAAGCATAGACTGTATATTTAAATGGACATAACTAACCTACTAGCCGCTGCGTTTCTACAGGAAGTGATCATGGGCAGCGATACCGGCTCCATCGACTCTGGCTGCAATTCACTTTACATTGGGAAACTGTCGCCCCTCTCTCCTGTAACTGCTGCTGTCAGGCTCGTTATTTTGGTCTTAAAATGTTCACATTGACCTGCTCTACATCTTCCTGGTATTTTTATTTTGCTGTCATGTCTGTAACTCAAGATATGAACATTAATAACAGTCAAATCAGTTGCCTTCTTCAACTAGCATCAGCAACAGGTCCCCGCTAAACTAGCAATGTGGGCGAGAAGGGGCGTTACCTTCAACAGTTTCGCTCTGGATTGCCTCGTTGCTATGATACTTGCAGTCTCTCACTTGAAATGGAGGTGTTAAAGGGGCGGGATCATCAAGAAAGTGCGTCCAAGAGTGCCTTCAGAGAGATTTAATAAATCACAATATGTTTTATAAATGAGGCCTCGGGCTCGTGTGGGTTCTCGGGGGGGAGTGTGCCCTCTTGCCTGCTCTGCTGCCCTCTCTACTTGTGCCCAGGTCTTTTTTTTGTAAAGCTCACTCTCCATTAATCATTATTTGTAAATTAAATCTTTTCTTTTTTGAGCGCGTCACCTCCGCTGTCTTTTCCCTCTTAATGTACGTTGACGACTGAGCGATTACACAGACCGTAATACATGGTCACCAGTGAATGCCCCTCGTATGTATGATCGCAGTGTGACTCTAAAGTGCTGTATGTTTGCAAGTTTTCTTCCCCGACAAAACCCACAATGTCGAAGAAACAGTTTTGCGCCGACAAATTTCAGAAACACTTTGGACTTTGGAAAGTGTTTCTCTGCACGAAGAGGCGCCTCTGTGGATACCGCTGGAGCAGAGGCACCTGGACAAGACATTTAAGCCGGTCATCGAGGAAGAGGGATTTAACAAATGAAGGTTTGAACTTTGAGAGTGTTTAAACGAGAGAGAAATGTGAGAAATTGTTAATGCCCGTCTGAGAAAAGTGTATAACGTGTGTGGTGATAATTGTACAAAATAAAGCTGACTACTTCGCAGATTTCACCTATTGCGGGTTATTTTTAGAACGTAACCCCCTCACACTCTTGGCTAACAACAACTAGCATGCTAACCACACACTTTCTAAATATCGGACGCTTGTGGGAAACTGTTGAATTTTGTCTGAATTTTACTTTCGTTTTTCGAGGACCATGCACAAATCAGTCAGTCATGCACTTGAGCAAGACACTTATTTTTGCCCAGTCCATTCTCAGTATTGGAGCTGGTTGGGAAAACTCTCTTAAGCCTCCGCCTGTAGTCTTTTCAGCCCCTTGAGAAAATCCATATCTGTTTTTTAGGCCTGGTCCGTGTTGGTCTTTGGCCCCCGAGGACCTCTTGTTTGATTGTCTAAAGCCCTCCTTAATTGGCGCTTTGTCTACGGGCCCCTGGATGCAGCGGGACACCCTCAGTGGGACAGCTTCAGCACATGGGGAGGGGGCGAGGAGGAGGGAGACCGGTGTGGGAAGGAGGGGGGTATTTGACAGGCGTCGACCAAGGGCCCAGACCCCCTCCTCAGCTCCCGCCCAATTACACCAGCGCAGTCAGGAGGCGGAGGGCGAGAGGGGAGAACAGTAGTTTGGGGATAGTACATGGGTGAATATAGATTTTGTGTTTTTATGCTTTTTGAGTTTCTGGTTGTTTTTTTGCTAATATTTTTCGAGCCTTAAAGCGGAACTAAACACTAGACTCATTTTAATACTGTTGTGTACTGTTCCTAGTCATTTTTTGGCAATTTGATTTAGTTAGATCATGCCAAAGTCGATCATGTTCTATGTTACCTAATCCTAATCCATAATCTGGCCTGGCTGGGTATGAATTGGCCTAGACCATAATATGCCTGGAGTGTAATAGAGATTAGGCCCCTTTAACCCCAGGTACAGTCCAGACGGGGGGTACATTTTGGCCTGTTGCGCGCCGGGACAAACGATTTTGTCCAACCAGAGACGTTGCTTGATGAGAACCATGCAGAAACAACTGCCTGTGTCCCACGTGGCTTTGACTGAATGAAGGGCCTAAGTGGGCGGGCCTAAGAGATCATTCTGAAACATGTTGGCCTTTAAAGCCATTTTACAATCATGTAATAAAATATCATGTACAGTTCCATAAATTTCATTGTCCATATTGTCATTTAATATCACTGTTTTACTTAACAATGTCGGCTTTTCTGTTACACATCAGCAGGACTGACGTTGTACCACCTCTATCAAAACCAATGAACTGCAGGGTAATAATGTTCATAACTGGACAGCTCAACACAAATTTTTGGCCTGTTACTTAAACTTTACAGCACCTTAACCTAACAATGTTCTTATGGAGCTATTTTTTTACAGTGCTCACACTCAGACTCACCACCTGCTTTTCACCTATTTTTGACCGACTGTACTCAACAAAAATACATTTTCTTATGATCAATCAAGCTTTATTTCTATAGCACCTTCCAACAACCAAAGCCGACCACAGTGCTGTACAACATTAAAAACAAGATAAAAAACAATAAACATCATACAAATAACAAAGCACATTACACCATTAAAATAAAGAAAGTGTCACAGAGCCACGAAGTGTTAAAAGCCGTTCTAAATAGGGAGGTTTTAAGTTTGGCTTTGAACAAAGGCAGGTCAGCGATGGAACGTAACTCAATGGGCAAAGATTTCCAGAGTTTTGAACCAGCCACAGCAAAAGAACGATCACCCCACTGTTTGCCCCGGGACTCCAGCAGATGTTACTTTCTCACAGTTAGCTGTGTTCATTATTAGTGTTGGATAATCCATATTACGGGTTTTTTACTAAGTTACCAGCCTGTAAAACACAGGGAGAAATGATGAAGCAGGGAACAGTGAAGTTTTCTCTTTGCCACGCTTCTGCCATATAGTAGAAGGAGGAACTCTGACCCCACAAAACCGCCTCACAGAGCAAAGCGCCACCTACTGACGTGAGGGTGTAATTACAACAAAAGTTACTTCTTAAATGAAACTTTACCATTATATACAAAAAATAAATAAATAAAAATAACACGGTGTCTAGAGGTATAAGAACAGCGTGATTGGTCAAACAGGTATCCACGCTTCAAACTCTACACCTGCAGCTAAGTGTGTGATGTCACATAGTTCTTAAAATTGCAGCGGAGGCAGCACACACTTATATTTAGACATTTTTGACCAGAAAGCTGCAAATGTATCCCGGTTTGCACTAAAACTTATGACAAAACTACTACACGCATACAACGAAACTACATCTTTTTATTTTCTTTCCACCCACATTGTAAAACGCCCATTATGCTTTCAGATTATTCCAAATTGACAAAGACTATAAACCCTCCCTTTGGCGCTCTCTACACTCGTAACACAACACTCCAGCTCTGAACGCTTTAATCTTTGCCTTGGGCCAAAGTGGACTTATTGGAAACTTCTCACCTTGGGTTCACCACGCAGAGACACCGCAGAAGCCAGTGTGCAGACGGCCCCATTCTCTCAGGACAAAGCCGGTTGTGTTACCCCTCAGACGCATCTTCAGAGCTTCCAGGTAGGTCCATGGTATGTGGTGAATAATACAGTATTTTCTGGAGAGCAGGAGTCTACCTCAGGGCAACATGGTGGGTTTGATTGACAGATTGGTTTCTATGGAGGGAGTGAGGAGTAATAAGAGATCGAGGCTACGTATCAACACTTACCCGCTTGTTAAAGGTCCTTGAAGCCGCTGTTCCTGATATTCACGACTTAAAACTAGTTTATTTTAAGCAGTTTGCAGTGGTACAAAGTTATTCCTCACTTACCTTATGCATTCCGAGCATCCTGATGACTCAACAAGATGAGTTTTAAGAGCTTTTCACAACTTCAGGACTCAATTTGAGTTTTGCCTTTGCTGTAAAAGCTAACAACAACTAGCATGATAACAAGTTTTTTTAGGCAATGCAGTGATCCAAAGTTATTCCTCACTTACCTTATGCATTCTGAGCGTCCTAATTACTCACCGTAATGAGTTTTTAAGCGATTTTCACAGTTTCCAGCCTGAAATTGAGTTTTGGCGTCATGGTAATGCTAACTAGCTAACAACACCTATCAGGCTAACTAGTTTTAGACAGTTTGCAATGGTCCAAAGCTATTCCTCACGTATGTTAAGCATTCCGAGCGTCCTGGTTAATCACCGCGATTTTTGGCGTCACGGTAAAGCAAACAACAGCTAGTATGCTAACCAGCTAACAACAACTAGCATGCTAACTGGTTTATTTTAAGCAGTTTGCAGTAGCCCGAAGTTATTCCTCACTTACCTTATGCATTCCGAGCATCCTGGTTTCTCGCCGCGATTTTTGGCGTTACGGCAAAGCTAACAACAACTAGCATGCTAATGACACAGTTTCTGAATGTCAAATGTTTGTGGGAAACGTAACCCCTGCGATAAACGAGGGACCACTGTAATGCCATAACCGCTTTTAGCCAAAATTTCACACTCACACTCTTGGCTAACAACAACTAGCATGCTAACCACACACTTCTAAATATCAAATGCTTGTGGGAAACTGTTGAATGCTGATTTTGTCTGAATTTGTGTTTAGTTTTTCAAGGACCGTGTATAAATCAGTCAGTTGTGTACTTGAGCAAGACACTTATTTTTTCCCAGTCCAGTCACAGTATCGGAGCTGGTTGGGAATTGAGCGAAATAATCACCAACCACTATTTCATTAGTTACCCACATGGAAAAAAGACAGCATACAGGATTTTTAAGCAACATAGCACTTGTATTTGAACAAAAATATAATAATTACTTTTGTAACATGTATAAACCTTCAAACTCCCATGTTTTCCAAACCTGCAGACTCAATGCTTAAGTACCTTATTCCTTGATGATTTGAGGGATATGAGTCTGGTCCACGCCTTGAGTCAGGATCTAACACAGCCGTCCAATCAGATTTGTTTATTTCAGCGCCGCATGTGAAACAAAGGAGCTCATTGGTCACTTGTCGTTTAGAACAAAAACAAGAGTTCAGTGCTTTACTTACTGGTTCTGTGATATATTTTTTTTCTTTTTTTGTTTCCTCATAAGCAGCGATTTTGTTATGATAAGGACAGACCATGCTCGTCCCTGATTGGCTAATCCACCTGTCAATCACACGCATATGAACTTAGGAAGATTCATTGTTAATGCATCATACAATCGTTTCAATTGGCCTGGGAACGCCTTGGGGTCCCAATGGAGGATCTGGAGGACATGTCTGGTGGTGAGGGAAGTCTGGGAGTCTCTGCTTAGACTGCTGCCCCCCGTGACCCGGCCCCGGATAAGCGGAAGGAAATGGATGGATGGTTGGATGGACAATTGTATTTCATTGTTTTTGAATTTTTCATGACAAAAATCGTATAACTTGCATAACGTATAAATCTTCCGATCCACTGTGGACTACATCTGGACACTCTGCGCTAACCGAGTACCATCCTGCTGTATTTTGCATTCCCGTTTCTGTACAACCAGACCTGCTCCTCTTCTTCTGGGAGCTGGCCCATATCCAGGAACACTCTTGTCTCTCTGCAGCTGTCCAACGGCACTTAAACGCACCATATGTTCTGCTAGCACCATTGTTTCATCAAGCTAGCACGGGCCACTTAACGTCAGCGGGAAAAAAGAAGTTCTAGGAAAAAAAAAATTGGTGTTGAGAGGATGGATATTTGCAAGTTTTCGGACCATCACGATTCCTGGCAGACCGGTGGGTTTGTGAGTTACATACCATATGGGCGAGAGTCTAATTAGGGTAATAGCCACAAATATTAGCCCGACAGTTTGTGGAGACAAGCTGTTAGGTGCCAATGTGTGAAGACTTCTGTGTTTGATGTGTGCGAGTTAGCGTTAGTGTTAGCAACAATGGGGCTAAGCTGTGGTGAATAGTGACTAATATGGAGCGTGTGGTTTGCCCTGGCCTGGGTTTAACGCGTGTTTTCAGAGTGTGTGCGGTTTAATGCATTAAGCTTTTGTTTTGTCACAGCAGAGTAAGAATGACCCATGTTTTTGGGGGTTTTTTTTGCAATACAGTTGTCCCTCACTATATCGCAGTTCACCTTTCGCGGCCTTGCTGTTTCGCGGATTTTTTGTGTGCAGTTTTGCATGATTTTTTATGTTCTGCGTCCTGATTGGCTGAGGGACTGTAGACCATTGTGTTCTGCGTCCCGATCGCCATGTCTCCTGTACAGTACAGAATGTGTTTAGACAAATTTATAGAAATGTTTGATGGCAGTGTGACTCTTAAGTGCTGTATGTTTGCAAGTTTTCTCCCGACGATAAACCTACGATGAAACATTCTGCACCGACAAAGGCGCCTACGAAGGTTTGAACTTTGAGAGAGTGTTTAAACAAGTGAGAAAATGTTAATGCCTGTCTGAGAAAATTATATAAAGTGTGTGGTGAGGGGTTTTATAGCTTTAAATATATATAATAATTGTAAAAAATAAAGGTGACTACTGTGCGGATTTTGCCTATTGCGGGTTATTTTTTAGAAAGTAACGAGGGACCACTGTAAAGCATCTAAAAAACGAACAACTAGTAGTAAAACAGTTAAAGAACTTCCCCCGTTTTTCATCCAAATGTAACGATTCTCATTATGGCCTTTGCAAACTTGATGCGATGTGGAGTAGTTTCAGTTTCATCAGCGGGACCCACGCTGATTGTGTTGTGATGGCGCTCTGAAGGAGGAAGGACTTAGCATGGAGAGCAAAGGCAGGGGGGACTCGGTGCATCAAAAATGAAACTGAAACTTTCACGGTTTTGCTGATTTTTTTTGGGCAATTTTGCATTTTTTCAACAGTGTATGATCGTGCTTTGTGTTCTGCGTCCTGATTGGCCGAGGGACTGTAGACCATTGTCCATCAGTCTCCTCCGTCTCTCCTCTCCTTAAAAACACTCGTAACACATCTGTTCCCTGCGTAATTAGGTAAAAAAAAAAAGCCTTATCTGTACATTCCGTGCACGTTTCTGGGGTCGCATCTTTACAAATATTTTTTTTTACCAACTCAATGAAACCTTTTGCCCACAATTACCCTTTTCACCTGCTCCGCTACGTTCCATCAAAAACAATATCTCCTCATCTACAAACATCTCCTCTGTAGGCACATACATCTACCCCATCTTTTGATTTTTTTTTTTTTTTTCTTGGGGGCCATTTTGAAACCCTAAATTTGACATTAACAAATAGAAGTTAATTCGCCGCCCTCGGAACGCATCACAATCGTCGCAAAGGTTAATGTTTGTGCTAATTTATGAACGCCGGCTCGCTGTCAGCGTGAGGAGGGGGGGCGTTTGACGGGGGTTGACGGGGAAGATTACTCCTGTCAGATTGCGGAGTCAGGCAGCCGGGCGACACCCTCGGGCGACGGGGGGAAGGGCCCCAACGTGGGAACGCAGGGAATGACGAGAATTCTGGAAAATAAAGAAATCAAAGCTAAATCAGCTAAATGAATTGCATGGTGTTTTTTTTTGTTTTTTTTTTTATGCCAGATGCCCTTCCACTTTTACCAACATAGCTAAATAATGAAATATCTGGAGTGTGGGGGATGTGGTGGCCCAACTACGCAGGTTAGGTTGCAACCTCTGACCCTCTGGTTGGTGGGCAAAGGCTTAACACATGATTGGATCTGTGTTGGATCAGTCTATAGGAATTGATAATCAGTGAAATTTACCTGTGTTATCAGATAAAAAATATTTTCCTGCATGAATTTAAACATTAAAACTGATCTGACATGTGTTTTTCTATTGATTTGTTAAATTGACGGAGGAAATACTTGTCAGCCGATGCACTGCTTATACCGTAGTTTGAAGAAATACAATTCAGGGTTTAAGTTTTATAGTTTATACGTTAGTTCCATCCAGGAGGGGGGAGGAGGTTCCAGAGGCATTACCTGGAACATCTCTCTAGGGAGGAACAGCTGCCCGAGCCTCCTCAGCTGCTCCTCTTCAGGTTGAGGAACAGTGGCTCTACTCCAAGCTCCTTCCTTGTGACTCTGAGCTCCTCTCATTTCCACCTTTGATCTTGTCCTTTTGGTCATTACACAAAGCTTGAGAACATCAGGGTCAGGGTAGGACCAGAGATCTAAACCAGGACTACATCAGGACTAAACCAGGACTTAACCGGGACTAAATCGGGACTAAACCAGGACTAAACCGGGAAAAACCAGGACTAAACCAGGACTAAATCAGGACTAAACCAGGACTAAATCAGGACTAAACCAGAACTAAACCAGGGCTAAACCAGGTCTAAACCAGGACTAAACCAGGACAAAACCAGAACTAAACCAGGACGAAACCAGGGCTAAACCAGAACTAAACCAGGACTAAACCAGTTCTAAACCAGGACTAAACCAGGACTAAACCAGTTCTAAACCAGGACTAAACCAGGGCTAAATCAGGACTAAACCAGGATTAAACCAGGACTAAATCAGGACTAAATCAGAACTAAACCAGGTCTAAACCAGAACTAAACCAGGACTAAATCAGTTCTAAACCAGGACTAAACCAGGACTAAATCAGGACTAAACCAGGATCAGGACTAAACCAGGACTAAAACTAAACCAGAACTAAACCAGGCTAAATCAGGACTAAACCAGGACTAAATTAGGACTAAACCAGGACTAAATCAGGACTAAACCAGGACTAAACCAGGGCTAAACCAGGTCTAAACCAGGACTAAACCAAGACTAAACCAAGGACTAAACCAGGACTAAATCAGGACTAAACCAGGACTAAATTAGGACTAAACCAGGACTAAACCAGGACTAAACCAGGACTAAACCAAGACTAAACCAGGACTAAACCAGGTCAAACCAAGGATCTTAAGTGAGAGCGGGAACATAGATTGACCGGTAAATTGATGCAAAAAAAAAAACCCAAAACATTATTTATTATTTAAATAAATAAATAGGAAAAAGAAAATTAAAATCATAATTTATGTCATGTTACATTGATTGATCATTATTTTATCCCATTCCACTTTATCTGATTGAAAACAAATGTCAGTCAGTATTAGCTTTATAAACTTGTAATTAAACTTTTAATATAACTTTAATCGGGGAAAAACAATCTAATTTCTTGCTCCAAAGTCTTTTTTGAGGACTGGCTTTTTTGAGGACTTCTCTATTAAAAAGTCCAAACCTTATTATTTCAGTTTCTAAAGATTACAAACTGAATTAAAGTATACATCGCTATCAACTTTCTATTTCAAGTTGTACATGATTTTCAGTATCAGACAGTGACGAGCCAAAGTCGCCTAAAGCCGTCAAACAGATAAAACTCCGCCACATTAATCTGCATGTGCCTGGCTCCCACTCACCCTTCACTCTCCGTGCCTCACATCTCACACTTCACACTGGAGATGGGTGTGTGTGCGTGGGTGGGTGGGACTGAAGGGCCGGGCTTTGACACCCTGTTTACCCCAGGTCCTGTCACCGTTCTGGGACAGCCATTGTCACATCCCTGCCTCTGCCTGGACCCATTCCCAGAACTCCCCGACTCCCGCACACACTGTCGGCTTTACGTCCCACGAAGTTGTCAAAGAAGAAAGTTTTATGGCGATTCTTGGCTTGGTTTTTTCTGGGTTTTAAAATTTGGGCGATGTTCCATTAAAAAGTCAACGGATTGTCTTAAGAAGTGTTAAGAACCTAAATACATCAATCAAGAGTCGTTTTCAAAGATTTAAAAAAAAGGCTCTGTTCACCAGTGCAGATATAGTGTATGAGCAGCGTGTTATTGTCAGGTCATCGGGAAGTGCACGGTTAGCATGCTAGTCGTGGCGTGACGGCAAAACTCCGCTCTGGCCTCTGAAAGTTGTGGCAAAACGCTTATAAATTCATCATGGTGAATAATTAGGATGTTCTGAATGCATAAGGTGAGTGAGGATTAACTTCTGTTTTCACGTAAATAGGAAGTACTGTATTTTCCGGACTATAAATCGCACTTTTTTCATAGTTTGGCCGGGGGTGCGACTTACGCTCAGATGTGATGTTTTTTTCTTTTTATTATTATGCATTTTTTGGCTGGTGCGACTTATTCTCAGGAAAAACGGTCGGTAAAAATCTGGTTCAGCGTCTTTAGACTGAGGCCTAAAAATTACTTTTAAATGTAAAAAGTACACACTGCATAGATCCACTGCAGTCTGTTCAAACTGGTACATTGATAAATATATTCGCTCATATATTACAGATACAGTATGTTACTTGCATTCATTTTTTGTCTATTTTTGGATTATAAATTACGTAATGTGTAGATTTGTACATTTTTTTACCTAAAATGGCTTCCAACCTTCACTTAACCTAAACAATACTTTTCATTAGTACCTTAACATAATTTCTAGCTCCAAACTCTTGCGTCTGCTGCAAAAACCACATGTTTTTACTGACATGACTCTCCATTAAAAACCCAAGATGATCAATGATGAGTTATTCTGGAAATGTTGGGATTAGATTAAATAGTACAGTGGTCCCTCGTTTCTGTTCTAAAAATAACCTGCAATAGGCGAAATCTGCGAAGTAGTCAGCTTTATTTTTTACAATTATTCTATATATTTTGCAGCTGTAAAACCCCTCACCACACACTTTATACACTTTTCTCACACAGACATTAACATTCACATTTCTCTCACATTTCTCTCTGTCTTGTTTAAACGTTTCTCTCATAGTTCAAACCTTTGTCGGTGCCTTTGTCGGTGCAGAACGTTTCATCGACATTGTGGGTTTTTGTCGGGGAGAAAACTTGCAAACATACAGCACTTAAGAGTCACACTGCGATCGAACATTGATGTAAATTTGTCTGACACATTCTGAACTGTACAGGAGACACGGAGTCTGACTGATGGACATCACATGTTTGGATCTTACAGAGACTGATGGACAATGGTCTACAGTCCCTCAGCCAAAAAATGGTCCCCCAGACGCAAACGCAGAACAATGCATCATACAATGTAAAAAAAAAAAAAAAAAAAAAAGCATACAAAATTGCACAAAAAAAAAAAAAAAAAAATCCGCAAAACAGCGAGACCACGATATATCGAGGAACAACTGTACATCGAAAATGTTTTACTGGAACTACTCACCCATCCACACACACATTCACACACCGGTGTACGCAAACACTGGGGGCGAGGTGAGTTACGTGTCTTGCTCAAGGGCACAATGGCAGCTGGAATCACACCGTCAACCTGTGGACGACTGGAGCGGGAGTCGGAACCGGCAACGTTCGGATCAGCGGACAAACGCTCGACCGACTGAGCTACTGTCGCCTTATAAACCTGTATTTCCCATTTCCCAGTATAAACTTTGTGTATATTTTAGCCAATCGTAACAGTCACATTATAAAACCCGGTTCTAACTCTTCTACGACACCCGCCCCGATACATTTCTCTGTAGTGGCTGCGCTGTCACCACAGAGCGTGACAGGGCACAGGGATAATGGGGTCCTCCCTGACACATGCTCCACTGTACAAACAAGCTCCACATGTGCACGAATGTCACCGAGGAACATATACGCCAAGATATTCATATCAAGAGGTGAACCAGAATTCAACTTCTGCAACAGATTTTTGAATAATTTTACTGAATGACTAAAATGTTACAGTGTGTTTTCATTAATTAAGGGAATGGCTAGACATATAAAATACAGAATATTTATAATTATGATTTATTTTTAGTGTAATCGTAACTATAGCGCAGTGTGGACACGTTTTGGATCTCGTTATGGGAATATGTCTAAACATGTCATATCTGCTGCGTGTTCAACTAAGTTTCAGCACGACTGGATTGAAAATATAAAATGAATAACTAAAGCAAGACTGGAAAAAAGTGGAGGAGTTCAGGTATGGTCCTGGTTTAGTCCTGGTTTAGATCTCTGGTTCTACCCTCACCTATGATCATGAGCTTTGGGTATTGACCGAAAGGACAAGATCGTGGATACAAGAGGTCAGAATGAGCGTACTCTGCAGGGTTGTTGGGCGTATGACGTATTTCCACACTCCTGGATGTCTTCCCCAGGGAGGTGTTCCGGGCACGTCCCACCGGGAGGAGGCCAGGAGGGACTGGAGGGACTATGTCTTGGAACGCCTCAGCAGCAAGTGTCTGGAGTAAGGGAAGTCTGGGCATCTCTGCTTGACTGCTGCCTCCCTGGATAAAGTTGAAGAAAATGAACAGATGGACAGGCAACATGTAAAAGCTTAAATATAATTATGTTGACTGTGTTTAGTGTAATCTAACCTGTCAAACGCACTGTGAAACTATATTTTAACTATCATGATATTTTAGCTCGCACTCTTTTTGATGGTCAGTTTTCTCTGCACAGTGTGTGATCAGACAGTATCCTCTGGGGGTCCCATCGTCCTACAGCCCCCCTCGGGAGAGCCTGTCCCGGGACAGGTGCTGCAGATGGAAACAGGTGTGCCGGAGCTTTGCCTTCTCACAGTCTGGAAACACGAGAGAGGAAAGACGTGGGAGACTGTGGCAGCTTCATCACTAACAAGCTACGAGTTTATGTCACAGTGAAGTTATTTTTGGCAGTGGACAAATACAATGGAGCAAAAAAGTAAGCGAATGATTGAGCGATCCTGCATGTTTTAGACACCGTACTGCACTCACTGATGTCATGAGGTGGTCCCCGCCTTCTCCAGGAAGTACTTATCTTTGTTTTTGAAGTCTTCACCTTCACTAAACTCATCTGTTCATCAGCATGTTCAAAATGCTTTTGCTACAATACAAGTTTCATATAGCAGCGAGTGTGACTGCTTTATATTAAGTAAACAGGAAATTTACTTAAACCACCAATGTGTAACTTTTTTTTTTCTCTACAAAGAAGGCCAGGCAAGTTTATTTCTACAGCACAATTCATACACAAGGTAATTTATAGTGCTTTACAAAATAAGAGACATTAACAGAGTAAAAAAGGCAAAAGCAAGCGCATGTTTTTGTGATAATTTCTTTTTTTTTTTAACTTTATTATTGCACTGTAAAATGTAGTAAAAAAAAACCCCCCAAAACAAAAAAAACCCTAAAAACCCTAACCCTAAAAATAAACATTAAAAAAGTGAGAAGGCTTGCGTCTGACTCTTACTTGGCCTCCTGCTTGTTTCCATGGAAATGTTGTTCTTTTGGCTATAATCCAGCGTTTTCCAAAAGTCACTGACACTTTTAAATCTTTAATAGCTCCTATAATTCTTAAGTTATATTCGCGTCTTTTGAAAACACTTTATTATTCCTTTAATGCATTTACACTTGGGGCATCTCTGGTATTAAAATGTCGACGGTAACACCACTGGGTTTCTGAGTTTGACCCATGTGACTCAAAGTACCACTGTACAATGAGGGTTCGTTCCTCGGTGCTGTATTTGCTCATGTTAATGTCAGAAGGGTCGTTCTAAACGCTCTGAAAAAATAAAAGAAAAATGTTTAGAAACAAAAGAGTTATGATTTTTTTTCAACTGTCAGTGACTTTTGGGCCACCCTGTAGAAGCAGGTAAAGCCAGTTGTGCTTTAAAAACACACACAGTGACACACTTTATAAAATAGATTATCACTTGATGACATCACAAGGTGTATAATATATAATAAAATCTATCTCCATTGAAATTGTCTAAATAAAATGTCACTCCTTCATTAATTAAACTTTTTTCAATTCTTGTTTCGTACAACAAATTCAGCCTTATCAGAATATAAACATCACACACACACACCTGCACCTCCCTCCGCCCCCTGTACACCCCGGCGGCCATGACACTTCTCTATGGGGACTGTGGATTTAAGAGGTGACCCTGGGCTCCACGCTGGGCCCCTCCCCTCCACTCTGGACCCCCTCCCGACCGGAGCCGTTCAGCCGGTAAACGAGGCCTCTGGAAGAGCCGGGGCCCTTAATGAGAAGTGGCATTTTGCTGGGCTAACCTCAGGAACACCGTGTCTATAAATACCTGCTCCGCTATGTGTAAGGGCGCCAGGCAAAGGTCACGTACTGTACACTGTTCCTCGCTGCTTTTCTTTCATTCTTTCATGTTGGATAGAATTTTTCATGCACAAGAAGAAGCGCAAGTATAAAATGTATTCAGGATATACATTGAAATGCAAGTAAGTTCTATTGTTTCATGTTATATTAATGTACCGTCACTGTGGTATTACCTTCACTTTAACAAAAAACCACTTCCTTCGAGTTCATTTATAATCCAGAACGTTAAAAGCGTAGTACCTGTATTTTTACCATCTCAAAAACACGAAAGACGTTTGGTTTGCAGTGGTCCAAAGTTATTCCTCAGTCACCTTAGACATTCCGAGCATCCTCATTACTCACCGCGATGACTTTATAAGCGCTTTTCGCAATTTTCAGAGATCAGAGCGGAGTTTTGCTGTCACGGTAAAGCGAACAACTAGCATGCTAACAGTGCACTTCCGGATTAAATGCAGACAGCACGCAGTTGACAAATTTTTCCCATGCATTTGAGCCTTTGACCTTTAATGAGAAGAAGCTTTTATGTGATGTTAAGTCTAGTCCTGTAGTGTGTTATGTTTCTGGGGGTTTTTTTGGGCAAATATTAATAAAAAAATATTTAAAAATAAGCTGTAACTTTCATGGTAGAGCAGGGGTGTTGAACTCAAATTCATGGAGGGCCAAAATTAAAAACTGGGATTAAGTTGAGGGCCAAAAGAAATATGTAGTGAAACATTTTAACAATATCTGCCTGTTTTTCAGAAGGGGTGGATTAAGTTTGAGTGAGGCGACAGGTAGTAGATGCTAGATGACCAACACATTTGCAAAGCTTTCTGGGATTTGTAGTATTAAAGGTATACTGGTGGCAGGCCAGCTCTAATACATACTTGATATAATCTTGCGGGCCAAATATAATTATATCGAGGGCCAAATTTTGCTCGTGGGCCTGAGTCTGACATGTCTGTGGTAGAGGATCCGCAACGTCTCCATGGAGATGTTATTTCTTTGTCTGGAATTTTGCACAGAATAGCTTTAAACTTGTATCTATATAAGTTTCCATGGATACAAGCAGATGAAGGCAGAAAGAGTGTTTTTTTTTACTATCATCGTGGTATCGGAATCAGGAATTTAATTAAATTTATTTCCATCCGTTGTCCCAAGGGCTGGGGTCATACAAGGGTCAAATTAAAAATAAGTATTGAGTATCGAGTCTATTGCTTAGTATCGAAAAATACAGTTTGAAATTTTCATATCATGACAACACATAATAAAGATTAATAAATATGCCTATATGTGTTTGCTTTATTTCAAATTCTAACTTTCAGACCCCTCCAGTGCCCATAATGATGTACAAATATATGGAAATTCTGCCCATAAAAATTAACCAGTGACACGGGGCAACCTTGTCTGTTTCGATCATCTTTGAGCATCTTTATTAAACCAAATTCAAACCTCTGTAACATGTGATTAACCCTATAATCTCACAAATACAATTATACACTTCCCATTTCCGATGACTTTAAAGCCGCTGTGAGAACCCTCAACCCTCATCGGACCCGGTCACTGCTTAAACACCACTTAGCCTCAGCCTTTTTTTTTACCTTCGGGCTTCTTAACCTGATTAGGCCCGACCTCTCCAGCGGTGCCCTGACCTCCCGACACATCCAATACCACTTATGGATCAATACTGGTATCGATCACGGGCCCCTCCACGCTGGATCAAGGGCGTGTGCTTGTATCGATTCGGGAGCCAGATTAAAGGAGACTAAAGGTTGCCAAATGTGTTTAAATTCAGCCCGCCGCCGCGATATGACAACCCCAGCCGAGGGAGCGGTCGCCCGGGTAACATGTGAGGAGTGCTAAGTGTTCGGTTGATTCAGGGGTGCCGCTGGGAAGGCAGTGGGGTAATCACGTAACTGGGTATGCTAATGCGGTCTGCTAAGTCCCTCTGCTGCGCTAGGACAGAACTATTGATTTCGCCAAAGAACAGCTGATTGGAGACTGATGAAGGGAGCTATAAATAACAAGATGGTTAGCTTAAATACTGCAGTCATGTTTATGTTTGATTACTAGGGGGTTGCCATTGCCTGACCAGCCCCTCCCCTCTACAGTCTGATCGAATCCAGAAAGGTCTAAAGAAGTGGACTAAGTGAGTGTGATGTCACCCATAGCGCTCGGCTCCAGTCAAATGAAGCTCATCGAGGCTAGCGGTTATAGCGGCGAATTTGGAGCCGATTTCCACATTTGGAAGTCCGACTGGGAGTAATCGTAGCAACCAAAGAGCAAATCCGAAGTGAAGCTGTTGAAGGTAACGCCCCTTCCTGTCCGCATCGCTGGTTTATCAGGGAGCAGGCGCTTAGCAACGCTGTCAATCAAACCTGTTGCTAACGCTAGTGGGAGTGACATCGAGAGAAAGAAGGTGTTTGATTTGTCTGTTGTTAAAGCTCATATCCCGATTTGTGGATAAAATAGCGATAGAAAAACACCAGGATCATGTAGACCGGGTTAATACAAACATAGGAACAGCAGTTACAGAGAGATGGGTGACAGTTTTTCTATAGAAAGTGAATTGGAGCTGATGGAGCCAGAAGTATGCCGATGATCACTTCTCATTTGGAACGTGGCAGCTGGTGGGTTAGCTATTGCCACGCAGATAGTAAAAAAAAAACTCCTCGTCTCGGTGAATACAACAGGTTTATTTTGAAATACAGAGCTTGCGTGAACAAATGAAATGAACAAACGACAATCCAGCAACACAAATTGAACAGAGGGAGAACATATAGGCTACCCCCCTGATTACTAATGAACAGCAGGTGCAGAGAAAACAGGGAGGCAGCAAACAAAGGACCAGAACAAGATGGGAAACGAAGATGGACTGAGGATAAACAAGAAAACAGGCAGAAGTGTCACAGCTATGTCCATTTATATATACAGTCTATAGTCCTAATTTAAGACAGTCCAACCACAGTCGCTCTTTTGAGTTAAAATATATATTAATACAAATTCAAAAATACATATATTTTTCACACTTGGGTTGGGTTGGAGGTTGGATCCTGTAGCTCCAGCCAATGCATACTTTTGTTGTGTTCTGGGGCACATACATATCCTTTTTTTTTTTTTTTTTATTGGAGATGCGTCACCTGACATTTTTCACTTATATGGCATTCACCTTATCTATATTGCCTGGATTAAATCATAGATTATTATTATATTATTTGTGGTAAAAACACCATGAAAAACATACATTCTTAGTTTGAGCCGGGTCACCTCTCCATCGCTCTTACCTGTATTTTGGCCTGTTAGTGCCACCTGCCTGCTTTTTTTTTTTTTTTTTTGGAGATAGATAACTTTATCCATACCATGTCCCTCTAAGCAATAACATCTCCATGGAAACAAGCAGGTTACGGAGGGTCCACCTGAAAAGTTACATAGTGTACCTTTGATAAATGACACCCTGAAGTTCGATCTACATTCCTTCTTTTACTGACAAGAAAATGGCTGTAGACCTCTCCATTAAAAACCCCAAACAGATAACTGGCGATTTGATCCAGATTTGATCCAGATTTGATCCAGATTCCATTGAAATTCCATTAAGACAAACATTCTCGTAACATTCTGAACAAAATACAACTTCTTTTACCTGAGATAAATACGTGTATGGTTCTTAGATTGTTGATTCTGCAAAAATCGCCCATGTTTCTCAATTCTTTATGTCTTTTTTTCCCTTTTTTTTTTTTTTACAGGTAAGCAGCCATGCATGTTTTTTTAACCACGAACAGATCATGCACCTCTCTCATTGGTTAATCCGCCTGTCAATCACTTCCTCTGAAATCAGGAGGATACAGCCCCAGATCCAGTCGGCAAGAAGGGGAGTTACTTTCAACATTCTTACTCCTGATTGGCTCTTTGGTTGCTATGATACTCAGGGACGAAATTCCAAATATCGATCTCAGTACCAAATTCGCGCCAATGACTTGCTCTAGTCTCGATGAGCTTCATTTGACCACAGCCGAACGCTATGGGTGACGTCACACTCACTTAGTCCACTTCTTCATACAGTCTATGATAAGGGCGCATGTGTTTCAGTGTAATAAAAACACACAAAATGAATAAAAAAACAAACTTGTACAAGACGTTAAATAATGATCTACTTAAAACTACCTGGAAAAAGCCTAATATGTCTTTTTAAAATAAACACTTAAAACCCAGTAGCAAAGCAAAGCGTTACCTTCTGAATAATGCATATTTCCTCCTCTTTATCCTCATTTTAAAACAAATTATTGTGAGTTGAGACACCAGACGTGAAACAAAACCTCCCTGAACGCCTTCATGTAGTTTGTGTTCAGAATGCACACACCATCTTTTATTAAGCCCGGGGAAAACGCGCTTCCAACGCCATGAAATATTTAAGCTGGAGGGAAATAAGGAGTGAATAAGTCATGATGCGCTGACAACAGGAACACAGGGCTGCAGACGAGATGGAGAGACGAGGAGAGAGGAGCAGAGAGGGAGGAGATGTAATGTGGAAGACAGGGGGATTTGAAACTTAAGTGCGGATGTTGTTTTGGGGGACGCCTAAGGACAAAGAACAATAAGGACAATAAAAATAGTATGGGAGCGCGTGGTTGGTTAGCTTTGTAAATTGGTTAAAGGCTCTATATTACACAAACTGGATTCTGGTTTGTGTAATTCTTTATTATTTGTTTGTCTACATCTCCAAAGCTCAAAATGCTCTGTTCCACCTTGTGATGTCATGTAGTGGCAGTTTTCAACTTAACCCTATAGCGCTGGATGCTATCACCGGTTGTAGGTTTTCCGTTACCATAACTCCGCAACCAGTTGTTCTCTCATGTAAATTCAAACGGCGTCTCAAATCAGAGGCATGAGGCTCTTTAAAGATGTTACTGTCATTACGGTAATGTGCTTACGTCGTCCCTCGAAGACGACCAATCAGAGCGCAGCTTCTGCCGCGATTCTCCCAGTCAGTTATTTGATGCATCAAAGGAAAAATAAGGATGGATATGTAAAATAGAGGTAGTTGTGTGAAAAAAGGCAAAAGTACATGCTGATACTTTCTTTAACATGATTTTCATGGCTGCAATGGTCTATAATCTGCTCAGTCCTTAAATGGTTAACAGCTACCTTTTACCTTTTGGTCAGAAGAGATCCGCAATTCCAAGGCTCAAAATCATCCAAATGATTCTAGAGAAGGTGTATGGAATTTAAAAACACAGTGGAGCACTTCCTATATTACCCATAGACTGTATAAAGAAGTGAACTAAGTCAGTGTGACGTCACCCATAGCTTTCGGCTCCGATCAAATGAAGCTCATCGAGGCTAGCGGTTATAGGAGCGAATTTGGAGCCGAGTTCCATATTTGGAATTTTGACTGAGCGTATCATAGCAACCAAAGAGCCAATCCAGAGCGAGGCTGGTGAAGATAATGTCCCTTCCGCCTGCACCGCTGATTTAGCAGGAAGTGGCCTCTTAGCAACATTATCAAACCTGTTGCTAACGATTTTTGGGGGGAAAAAAGGCGCCTGATTTGTCTGTTAGTAATGTTCATATCGAATACGGTCATTTTAAGACCAAAATGAGGAGGCCCACTGCAGCAGTTACGTAGAGGGGGTGACGAGTTTTCAATGTAAAGTGAATTGGAGCCAGAGTCGATGGAGTCGGAGGCGCGCCCACGATCACTTCCTATTTGGATAGCTTACCGCATGACATCACAAGGTGGAACAGAGTGTTTTCTGTTTGAAATGTGGTTTGGAGTTGCTCATAAAACATTCACATAACTTGGCATCACCACAGTAGGCTTACATATCCTACAAATATATTTATGCATTTGCTTCTATCCAATCCACTTTCTATGGCACAAGCAAACCCTACTTAACCTTTTCTTGCAGTGCTTACCAGGAGCGACACTCGTCTTTCCGATCCTTACATGTCCATTGCAACTGTCAGTCTGGCCAAATAGCCCTGATTAGTCCTTTCTATTTGAGCTCAGTAATTGAATGCTAGCTTTAAATTCTCACATTATCTCTCACAGCTAAAGCGGCAGCCCTGCCCCTGCCTCTCCGGGGGTCCCTCGTGGTCCTATTCGGAGGACATCATCATCTTCGTGGGTCAGTGGGTTAATGCTGTAAGTGTGGCCTGCCAGCGAGCTCCGTTTTGGGGGTGGGTATCTGGTGTCAGTCCTGCCTGGTGGAGGGTGGTCTCTATGGGAGTCTCAGAGTGGCAGTAGTGGGCATTTTCACGGCAGTAATTCAATCAGATGGTTCTTTAACTTCACAAAATGGTCAAGGTGGAAGATTAGAACAACATAGAATGAATGTTTAAAAAAATATACTAAAATAACATTAAAGAACTGTATGTTAGAGTTTTAAAATTCCATAAACATGACTTATATCCCATACTTATATCCCGGTAAATAAGCAAATATTTGACTGACAACAATTGTAATGCTGATTTATTCTTAATTACAAAAATATTGGACATAATGAACAAGTCGTTTTTCATCATAATTTGGTGTTTTGGTTCTCAAGATGATTATCCAGTCATCAAGGAGAATGAGTCACACATGAGTCATTTGGGTTGCCAGTTCTGATGCTGAAACCTAGTTAGTTGAAACCTAAAACACATATGTCAAACTCAGGCCCGGGGGCCAAATCTGGCCCGCGGTGTAATTATATTTGGCCCCGTGAGATCATATCAAGTGTGCAAAAATATTAACTTTAAAAGGATCAAGCTTGAGTTGTTCCAGATTTTGTTTAAGCAAAACTAAAGTTCATATGAAAAGGTTAAAAAGGTTAAACATTTGTATCAGCTACAATATTTTTTTCTTTTTTTTTTTTTGTGATCAATTTTTTTTTAATCTTTTTTTTTTATATTTGTTTTTTTTTTTTTTTTTTTCTACAATAATTTTTTCAATAAATATTGAGTTTGGCCCATGAATTTGTCTCAGTTTTTAATTTTGGCCCACTGTGAATTTGAGTTTGACACCCCTGACCTAAAATGCCTCTCTCTGATCAGATGCCAATCATAAACCCCAGTGCCTGCAGCCTCATGCAGTGTTAGTGAGTGCCCAGTGAGTGGTTCTGAGGTTTGAGTTTTCACATGAGGCCTGTCCATAAACTGAGAATGAGATAAACTTGTATGTGTCTCTATCTGCAGGTTAAGACTCTGCAACCCAGTTTCAGTTGTGATACAAAAATTGCTTTAAACGGTGCAGGGTACATGCTGTTCCTTTAACAACACATCCATCTTTAAAGTGCTTGTACCACACTTTTTTCTATGTAGCTGAGTAAAATGTGCTTGCCCCAGTACAGATATAGCGTATAAGCAGCTCTTGAGATCAAAATATGTCCGCTGTGCACCGTTTGAATCAGGAAGTGTGTAATTAGCATGCTAGTTGTTGTTAGCGTTACTGTGTTGGCAAAACTCATCTCTGGTCTCTAAAAGTTCGCTCATGAACTCATCGCAGTGAATAATTATTAGGACGCTCTGAACGCATAAGGTAAGTGAGGAAAAACTTCGGACCACTGCAAACCAAAGTTTCACATTTTTAAGACGGTAAAAATCAGGCGCAGCACCTTCAACCACGCTAAATATTTCCAAAAGTTGTGCTAAAAATCACCAGTAACTTCACCTTACAATACCCCAGCGACGCCAGACCTCTCGCTTCTGTTCGGAATCCATTTAAGTGCAGTTTTCATGGTCTTTAGCTTTTGTGCCGTTAGCTTTGCGTTACTCTCTAAGTGCCCTCGCCGCGTTCTTAAAAGCCCCAAACAAGAGCCGAGTGTCAGCGCACATCACCGGGCCACAAAACCTCCTGACAGCACCAAAATGGCCGCCTGCGCTGTCTTTTCTCTCCCCTCTCCTCTCCACTCCGCTCTGGCTAAATGACCGCATTGAAGCCCTGTGTGCCACTTGACAGGCCAATGGATTCTGCAGAGTACAAAATGGAGGAATGTGTGTTGCATTGCATTGTGGGAGGGCGCTGAACGGTGTAAGTGCTTTCGCTGGTGATGGCGTTGGGTTTTCGAGATGTCAGAGGAGGTTGCGGAGGTGCCGGGTAAGTGGGGAGTTGTCAAAATATGATGTGATTAATTGAAGTTATGAACAGTTTGACGTCTACAATCCTTTATGTACTGGATTCATTTTGAGCAGAAAATCCAAGTCATTTTAAAATATGTACTATGTAACATTTTTGGTGGGGAGAGTCTGTCATCTGCTTGTTTCCATGGAGATGTTAATGCTTACCTGGAATTTTTACAGTGTTTATGCTATGACAGGTGTTTTATTGCTCAAAATTACCTTAAAAATCGACTTTTTTGGAGCGTTTTTCCATATTATGACGTTGTTCCCTCATCAAAAACATGCCTGAAAGAGGTTTTTATGCGTCTATATCATAACTCTCCGTGCGGTATGCTAGCTGTACGAGGCAATTTGACATAAATATACAAAAGCACGATACAAAACAATGCGCAACAACTTCACAAACCTGATGCAATGTGCGGTAGTTTCATTGGCGGGCTTGTGCTGTGATAGCGCTCTGAAGGGGGAGCGACTTAGCGTGGAGAGCAAAGAGAGGGAGGACTCGGAGTGTCAAAAATGTCATTGAAACTTACTAAACATGTTAAAGAGAGGGACAGTAGTTCAGTTGTTGAAGCGTTTGTCCACCGATCAGAAGGTTGGCGGTTCGATTCCCGCTCCCACAGGTGAATGCGGTTGGCGAATATTCTTTTTCAAAACGATGACGTGGTGATCTAAATATGTTATGGGTTAGCAATTAGAATCTCTCGGGGTTGCCTTTCCACAGATCTGACCCATAACTTGCCTGGTGAGGTCACTTGCTTGTCTCCGTGGAGCTATAAGATCGATACCATAGGGTGGAACTTTTTTTTTTATTACTTTAATGCCGATATTTACCGTACTTACTACCACTAGACCTACAGCGGCACTTCGACTGTCCAGACTTGTCCCGCCTCCCAAACAAAGCCAAGGGCACCTCGTATGTACCGTCCCCATTAACAACTGTTAGCGCCGCTTTAACGACGCCCCTGTGATCCCGCGGAGTGGCGGCCGTGTCATCCCTCTCCCGCGGGATTGTGGGTAATTACCGGCATCCATCCAAAAGGCCCCCGCTCGCTCCCTCTCCTCAGCCGGGGCCTAGCATCTGCTCATTGGGCCAAGACGAGCCGCAGTCAGCCTGTCCCCACCTCTGGATGCATGGGGCTCATTTGTGTATTCTCTGGACGGGTTGGGGACAGTTGGCGGTCCCAGTGCAATGTCAGGACTGGACTTTATATATGCAATTTAATAAAAGGTGTAATTTACATGTTGTGTGTCTGGGGGATTGTTGCTATTGTGTGGAACTTGCTAATTTGGGCATCTATCATGGCGGTGTTCAATTTCGGAGACTGGGTTTTTTAATAATATGAAACAAACATGAAACAAAGAGTGATTAGAAGGGAGAGAGCGGGGTCAGCATTCAAGGAGCAGTTTGCTGATTTAAAGATCCACCCCGGAACTTGTTTGTCACATCCTCAGTGACTTTAAATGTGTAACTTTTGGTATCGTTGTTATGTAAACCGCCATTGTTGGCAGCAGAAGACAAAAAGACTCATCCTCTGCTTGTGCATTGAAGAGAAGAGTAGCATGATGGGCATGATTGACAGGTGGATTAGCCTATCAGGGACACGCATGGTCCAAATAAATATGGCTGCCAATGACGAGGAAAGGCAGGAAAAAAAATCACAAGGTACTGAAAAGCGTTGTGGATTTCTGCAGAATCAATGAACAAAGGACTAAACTCTGTTAAAAGAGAAAAGTCATTTGGTTTGTAAATGATAGGCGACCAATTGTTTCACATTCATCAATGAAAAAACAACGGAGGAAGTGGAGACCAGACTGATGTATAACGAAACACAGAGAGACAACAGTCGGGACTTGCCAAACAAAGGTAAGGTCGGGTTAGGGTTACATATAGCGGAAACTTGGTGCTGCTTCATATACACTGCACACTCTACTACTACTACTACTACTACTACGACTATAGCAGCTGCACACTTTTGCCTCTAAATGCTGCTAAACTGCACATTTTCATTTTCGTTTATGTTTGTTTATACAGGGAGAGCCCAACGAGAGACCCCAGACTCTCTTTTTCATGAACACACTGTTAAAAATACATCCATCCATTTTCTTCTGTTCATCCGAAGCTGGGTCGTGGGGGCAGCGGTCTAAGCAGAGACTCCCAGTCCCTCATCCCGACACATCTTCCAGCTCCTCCGGTGAGACCCCAAAGTGTTTCCAGGCCAGCCGAGAAACACAGTCCCTCCAGTGTGTCCTGGGTCTTCCCCGGGGCCTCCTCCCTGTGGGACATGCCTGGAACACCTCCCTAGGGAGGCATCAAGGAGGCATCCTGAACGGATGCCCGAGCCGCCTCAGCTGGTTCCTCTCGATGTGGAGGAGCAGCGGCTCTACTCCGAGCTCCTCCCATGTGACTGAGCTCCTCACCCTGTCTCTAAGGGGCCCAGTCACCCTGCGGAGGAAGCCCATTTCGGCCTCTTGTATCCGCGATCTTGTCCTTTCGGTCATTACCCAGAGCTCATGACCGTAGGTGATCTAAACCAGGACTAAACCAGGTCTAAAGTGGGACTAAACCAGGACCATACTTGAACTCCTCCACTTGAGGCAGGGACTCTCCACTCACTTGGAAAAAAAGGAGAGGGCGCCACTTTTTTCCAGACTTGCTCAGTTATAACATTTTTTTTTTTTTGTGGTGAAGCTTGGTTGAACATGCAGCAGATATGTTTAGACGTAATCCCATAACAAGAGCTTTCCTACGTTCCACGCAGATTGAGCGGTAAATTGAGAGTTTCGCCTTTCGACTCAGCTCCATCTTTACCACAACTGTTAACACCAGACTGTTAAAACACAAAAAAACAGTAACTGCCGTCCATTGAAAACATTAAAAACAGGACCTTGTGATGTGTCACCAGAAAACACTCCGTGGTGATGTCATCATGTGGTGATACAGGAAGTGCCCACTGTGTTTTTAAACTCCATAAACACCTTCAGTAGAATCATCCGGCTAATTTCAGTCCTCAGATTGCCAAACTCTACTGAACTAAAGGTAAAATGTACCTGTAAACTTGAAAACTACCACTTCATGACATCACAAGGTGGAACAGAGCATTTTGAGCTCTGGAGATGTACAGACTAATAATAAAGTGTGACTCAAACATGTGTGAATGAAACAAAACACAACTCCAGGTCTGTTTTTGAGGAGGTAACATGACTCAAAGATCAGAAGAGTCAGTTTTGCGTAATTCGTGACCTTTCAGGTGTAAAATATATGAATGAATGACCTCTGAAACCAAATTCTAACTTAAATAGTAGTAGTAGTTGTTCTTCTTTTGCATATTATCTTATTTTAACTGCACCATATCCATTCTACTCCATCTAATCACATCCTAAACTTGCACTGTCCAAAATCTTCCATATTTTCATCCGAGATCTCACAACTATCTGCCAACTTTTCTTGCAAATCCGTTTTAAAATCCAAAGCCTGCATTAAAGCAATCAGCGACTAAATCCGTGGATATTTTTCAGGGCTATTTCCTCAGTTTTGATGCGTAATGACAACACTTAGACATTTTGACCCACATTGAGGATTGCGCATTAGAAAGATGAAGGGATAGCTAGTTCTAAATACAGCTATATTTTGCCCAATAAGAAAAAGCGTGGCGAGCTTAAATTATGAAACGTTATGTGATCAAAGCAGCTTGGGAAATGTCGCGCTTAAGCAGGTCAAAAGACGGTTTATTTATGCGCTTTTTAAAAAGAAAGTCGGCGTCAACATTTGGCAGCCATGACAGTAACGAGGGGCGTATTAAAGGGAGGGGAGCTTCATAAATATGCATAAGGATATTAGCGCGGTGTTAGCGGTTAGCACCTGTCGACTTAGCGCTGACAGGAAGTGTGCGGGGAAGCTTTGCAGAGGTAGTCCCGCCCCCTATAGGCCGCGCCCAAAAAAGCGGAGATGAGCAGACTCGAGATGCAAGTGACAAGCGAGAGGAGGAAATAAAAATACTAGTTTTTGAGACTATTCTGCTAGTTTGAAGGCTCTGTACCCATTGTTCTGTGAATTTGGGAATCAGGAAGTGCACATTAGCATATTCGCTCTTGATTTAACGCCATACTGTGGAACATTTCATCTCCTTGGCGACAAAGAGGCGGCAGACCAAAGAGGTGGCAGGTTTAAAGGCTCTGTACCCATTGTTCCATGTATCTGGTAATCAGGAAGTGCACATTATCCTATACGCTCATCTTGATTTAACGCCATACTGTGGAACATTTCATCTCCATGGAGACGGAGAAGGGGCGGCAGAACCTTCACGGCCAAGCTTGAATGAACAGAATTATTGGGATGAGAAGAATTACGATTTAAGATCTCAGCTGCTGTCATCAACATTCCCTGGAGAACTAAGTATTAAGTAGTAAACTAACTAGAGGCACTGCTCTGTCTGAAGCTCAGTTGCTCAAGTTAGACTTTAATAAAGAAACATCTAAATGGGACAATTTAGATGTTTTCAGACAATCTAAAAACTTACCAGGCAGTGTTTGCTCATCTGTACATTGCGTCACCATGGTAACTGCTGTACATTAGTCCATAGACATGCACGCAGTCCCACCAAGTATCAACACCGTTTTTGCATAGTCATTAGACCTTTTCCAGCAGCCTTGAGACACGCTGTCCGAAACCGCTTCCCGCTTCACCAGCTCCTCCCTGATGTCTGTATACACTCTCTGCCCTTCGCTGTACATAAGGGGCCAACTCATTATCTCTGAACCAAAACTGTCACGAGCCATAGGACGCCACTACACCGACAGATGTGGGACAAAAGGTGGTGTTGTTTACTCTTACCCCCCACCCACTCAACCAACCTCCACCCCAACCTGTCTTAAACGTGACAGGGGAGCACCCGAGAGCCCGGCCGGCTGCTCGGTGGAGTTTGAATATACCTCGGTGGGTCAGAACCTCTACAAGCTGTGCAGGGAGGGGAGGCCAGGTGGCGTATGTCCCAGGCCCACCTGCTCCTCACCTCCACCGCTCCTCCACGCAGCCGAGCCCACCGCCTGACCCAGACGGAGGGCAGCCGCAACACCTGCCCCTGTCACAGCCAAGCGGTCATGTCCCCCTCCCCTTGCGTGTCTGTGCCTTTAAAATAACTTTGGTCAACATGGAGTTCTGGGTAAATAAAGCTACGCGGGGTGATGGTCAAGACGTGGAGTTTAGAAACAGTTTGTAACTTTTCCTGTGAAGGGTTGGCCACCTGCTTGTCTCCATGGAGATGTTACATTGCTTTGCCTTGAAATCTTCTCCATAAAGACTAAGTTACAGGTAAGATCTGTGAAGAGGTGACCCCGCGTACTGTATGAGAATGACTTCTTTTTCAAGGTATGTCTCATTGAAATGTTTAAAGAACTGGAACACACATCTTATGTTTCACTTGGAGACGACGTTATTCCCAGATCTGAGTCCTGAAATCTGAGTTACGACCTCTGAGATTGCGACTGGAACGGGGAATAAACCCAGCTTCACGGCAATCTCATGTCCCACCGGGAGAAGACCCAGGACACACTGGAGGGACTATGGCCTTGGAACGCCTTGGGGTCCCAACAGGAGGAGCTGGAGGACGTGTTTGAGGTGAGGGAAGTCTGGGAAGTCCCTGCTTAGACTGCTGCCCCCCGTGACCCAGCCCCGGATAAGCGGAAGAACATGGATGGATGGATGGATGGACAACAATCTTAAATATAGTTTGCAGCTTGTAACCTAACAATAGTCTTATTTTCTGGCGCATTCTGTCAAAATATCTTAGCCTATGTCAAGTGTTCACAGCTTCATTTCATACCAAACCAGTCGACGGACAAGACACTAGGCCTGGCACGATGACAAGTGTTGAAGTCCGATAATAGGAAGACGATAATATTGAAATTAATTTACACAAAAGGCACAAACTGCGATAAATAAATGAAATAATTAAACTCTTTAGTGGTTAGTTTGTATCTACAATGAGTCATAGAAGTCATTTATTCAACTTTCTACAGCTCAAATCTTATTATCATACAAAAAATATCAAAAAGTTTCCCATTAGTCCAAAGAAAAAGTTCCCACGATAAATAATGATCTCCAAAAATGATCGTTGACAGGCCTACGAGACACTGCTTTACGATTACGTTGAGAGTTTGAAATTCAGCTGCATTTACTTAGAACAAGTTTCTGTGACAGTAGGAACAATGGAATAAAACCTGCGCACTGTCATCGAGGTCTTTCCAGGTTAAGAGGAAAAGTGTTTTTCCACAGAGCAGGTCCAGTGGGAGCAGGAGAGGCAGTGGGCTGAGGAGAAGAGGAGCCTCCAGGAGACAGAAGTCACCTGGAAACTCTGATATGAACAACATCAGCAGGAGGTACAGGTCCAGGGAGCAGCTTCTGTTGAAAAGTTTCCAAGTTTGATGTGATGCGAGCTGGGGATGAAGCCATGAAAGTCACCAAAAAGAGAAAGAACACGAGTTGATGCGAGCAAGGTCTGGGATGTTTGGGAGATGTCTTGGAAGGCTGCAAGGTTCAATTCAGCAGAGAATGAAGAACAGGTTAAACAGAATAAACATGAAGATAGATGGCACGGAGTCTCCAAATGAGTCCGATTTAGGACCGCAAAGATCAGAAATTACAACTTCCTCCTGCCTGAACAAAGTTAAGAGCGTGACAGCAGTTTCCACCAGGTATGTAGAAGTTTATGAAGACAACTGCAGGAGGAGGAGAAACAACAAAACATGTTACGCCTAAAGAGCTTTGTCCTTTGAGCTGCTTAATGTGTAAATAAAGAAATGAACATCAGATTTGATCCATATTGAGTTAATGAATTAATTATGAATGAATCACTGGATTTATGTAGCGCCTTTCAAGACACCCAAAGTGCTCTACAGTGCATTATTCATACACTCCACACTCAGTAGTGGTAAGATACTATTGTAGACATAGCCACCAACATTTGGTGTTTGGTGAAAATTAAAAATCTGTTCAAATATTGATCATAGGCTACTTGTGTTATTTTCTCTTTAGCGGCTCCTACTGTCCTGTGAACCTGCTCCTGCACAGCCCCTGAGCCTCTGCAGTTATAAATGCACTGGGTCTGTTATGGTAATAATACAATGTGCACAGAGCTAATGACAAAAACAGATATTCACTCCTAAATTTTGCTTTATTAAGTCTTAACGTAGTAATACTGTCCAGGTTAACTGATCTGGATCTGAATTTTGGCTGATTTGAGCACTTTTATAGATTTCATAGAGGATTCATTGTCATTTTTATACACAGTGGTCCCTCGTTTATCGCAGGGGTTATGTTCTAAAATCTGCTACCCTTTATTTTTTACAGTTATTATATATGTTTTGCAGCTGTAAAACCCCTCACCACACACTTTATACACTTTTCTCACACAGGCATTAACATTTTCTCACATTTCTCTCTCGTTTAAACACTCTCAAAGTTCAAACCTTCGTAGGTGCGACGTTTCATCGACAATGTGTGGAAAACTTGCAAACATACAGCACTTCAGAGTCACCCTGCGATCGAACATTTATGTAAATTTGTCTGATTACATTCTGTCCTGTACAGGAGACATGGAGGAGACTGATGGACGATGGTCTACAGTCCCTCAGCCAATCAGGACGCAGAACACGATGCACTATCATACAATGTAAAAAAAAAAAAAGCATGTAAAATTGCAAAAAAAAAAAAAGCATGTAAAATTGCAAAAAAAAACATCTAATGTTTAACTACAATGTTAGTAGTACATATATGGTAAAGCAGTAACATCATGAAAAAACTACTCTACCACGTTTATCTTTTCCCAGATTTTGCCTAAACATGACACTAATTACTCCATACGACCACTATAAACCCACGTGCTTTATGCTAAACTCGCACATATTGTAAAAACAGATTCACTTAGCACGTATCATTGCATCAGCATATGGACTCCATCAGAGGGTCGTATCAGATCAGCGCGGCACAGCTCACTAACTCCACAGCACACGAGTCATTTGATTGGTTTACACTGGCCTGCTTATGCTAACCCATGTGCGCACGCTCTCTCCATCCATGTTTAGGTTTTCTGCGTTTGGTTTTTCTTAAATATGGCGTCTCCAGGGCTCATATCTGCAGCGTGTGGGATTTTCGTAGTACAGCAGTGATGATGAAACTGATCAAGGGGAAGTGCCTAAACATCACATGAACCAGATTATAGATTTGGGAAATTTTCAGTTTCTTGTTACATGGATATAATATTTTGATGTAATTGTTAAGCGCTATGGTAACACATCATTTTTTTCTTTGTTCAGTGTGAAAAAATAGAGTGGTATTGCCCTTAATGAAACTAAACCGTGCTTTCTTTGGGGCGACACTTCCGGTTGTGTGAGAATCTCGTTCCTTTTGATGGAGCATTTGGGGAAAGGTTTGACACTGAAATATTATATAAAGTAGGTTGATTTGTGTCAAATGTTCAGTGTTTATGTGGAACTAGTCTGCAATGCACCGATTCTCTGGGAAGCTCCAAAACGGCTCTGTAGACCGTGTAGAACTGTCAAGATCGGCAGACTCATGCAAAATAATACAACCCGGATGATGATGAAATTGTTATAATTATTAAGCGCAATGGCAACGCTCCTAAATTCTCATAATGCTGAAATTTTGATTAATTGGTAATTGCTTTGTACAGTGTGGAAAATAGAATGGTTTACAACATACATGTCAAACTCAGGCCCGGGGGCAAAATCTGGCCCGGGGTATAATTATATTTGGCCCGTAAGATCTATCAAATGTGCATTAGAACAGGCCCACTGGTATATAGCGCATGCACCACTAATACTACAAATCCCAGAATGCTTTACTAGTACACAGCGGTTGAGACCAGCAAGCGTCCCTCCTTTTCTGTTGACGCTCATTAGCAACAAAGCTACTAGTCACCTCGGCCAAATTAATTGCTACCGAGAGAGACATAATTTATTTTATTTATTTAAATGAGAAATGAATACTACTAATGTGTAATCTTGAGTTATTTCAAATTTAATTTCTAATATGTTTGTAATATCAAGCTTGAGTTGTTCCAGATTTTGTGTTGAAGCAAAACTGAAGTTTGTTTCCATATGAAAAGGTTAAACTTTACACGTCAGGTGCAGTCAATTCTTTCAGTAAATATTGAGATTGGCCCATGAATTTGTTTTAGTTTTTAATTTTGGCCACTGTGAATTTGATTTCGACACACCTGGCATACAAGATTGTCAGTGGTGAGGAGTGATGAATATATCCTTAAAAGCAGACCTTTTATGCAAAATTGACTTCTCAGAGCTCTGTTATAGTTCCTCCATCGCCTCCATCCCCCCCCACCTCCTCCCTGCCCCTCTCCCCATTCTTCTATCCGAGCCCCGGCTGCCCCTCCATCATCGGGGTGCCTGCTCTCTCACCTGTCAGCCCTGCTCTTGGATGGATCACAGCGTGGATCACAGTCCGAATCAGGCCCGTACCCGTCACGCTCGACCGACACCCCTCCGTCTCCTGGATGCCCCCCTCGCCCCGCACGACTGCCCTCGCTCTGCCTGACTGCCCTCACTGACCTGTGGGGTGGATGAAACTGACAACAGAGGGATGAGAGAGAGGAGAGATTCTTCCTTCTTTGAATTCTGGGTTTAGCGTGTTGTGTACTGGAATAACATGCTAGGTTTACATGCACGGAGAACTGCAAGTGAGCTAAACAGCCAAATTCAAACTGTCCAAAACCTGTCAGAGTCAGACCACTCTTGTCCCGGTCTGCAGCGGGGCAAAGACCTGAATAGATGTGAACGGGGGGGCTATGAGACATTCAGGCGCGTATAGTAATTTAGCATTAGCTCTAAAACAGCTCTCTTTATTCACACATCCACAGAAAATCATGTCAAGGAAGTATCAAATTATACCCATTTTTTCACTGAACTACCTATCTATTTTACATATCCATTCCTACTTTTTTCTTTGACGCATTGAAAAAGCGACTGGGAAAATCCCTGCGGCACCTGCGCTCTCATTCGTCGTTTTGAGGGATAACAGAGGCAGATCACCGTAATGATTTTAAATATCTAAAGAGCCTCGTGCCTCTGCTTTGAGACGCCGCTTGAATTTACATGAAGCACAACTGGTTGCGGAGTTACGGTAATGGAAAGTCCGCAACCGCGCTCTATCGGCGACGATAGCATCCGACGCTGTAGGACAATAGGCACCTTGAACGGTAAAAGTAAAAGTTTCAGAACAGTTTTTATAAGAGTAACAACCCTCAGGACAAAAGTGTTCCGCCTCTGTGTCCTCCATGTCCTGCCACATTACAGCAGAGTCCAGGGGGCGCCAGGTTTTTACTCTGGAGATATTGGAGTATTGGTTAAAAACTGATATACTGGCAGGCTGATATATCGGACCTATACTAGAAATTTGTAGCATATTGTCCTTAAATCTCCAGCAGATGTTTTGTTTGCCTAAATATGCAAAAAATAGTACATGCATAAAGTTTTATGTGAGCATTTAATCTGTAGAAAAATACTCTGTCATATCCAGAAATTCACCAAAATCATCTTTACATATCAGCTCAAAAGTTCATGGGTGGCAACATCGGCCGTGAAAAGAAACGTCGATCTCGAATATTTTCCTGTCCGTTTCTTATCTTGTGGAATTGAATGCCTCTCCCAGCACTGCTCCTCGTGTAATTGGACCGCACTGATAAGCGAACACAAAACTGACTACAGCTTTGAATAAGTAAAAATCTGTTTTTGTCTGACCATTATCTTCGGAACAATCGTAAAAATCCAACCTACTAAACTTTTAATGAAACCATAACATCACAACTGCACCTCTTTGTACTCGGCATCGCTTCACCGGCCTGTCATTCAATCACCCTCCCTCTACCCCCTTTCGCTGTAGTTCAAACTGACTGCCTGGGATGCTTACCTAGCCCCCGGCCTTTCCTCGCCCTCCAATCCCCTTCGCCCCCAGCACGCGTGGACCTATCCTCGGGCAAGGTCCAGCCCCGTGCGGCTCTCCTGTCCGCAGCACAGGTTATGGGCTGTGATCCGCCGCGATAGACTCCAACCCAAACCCCGCTGGCCTGGGAGGGAGGGCACGGAGGGGGTAGACGGAGAAGAGTGAGACGGCGCAAAAAAAAAAAAAAAGACAGGTGGAGATATGATGGAAAGAGGGAGACGGAGAGGAGGGAGTGGAGTTAGCCCGGAGGTATGGATGTGGTGATGACTGGTTCTCAAAAAGCGGCCGGACAGTAGGAGACCACCGCAGACAGGAGCACCGAGCCGGAGGGAGGGAAGAGAGGGAGCACCCCGCAGACATGCCATGAAAGCCGCATGCAGACACAGAGGCATGCTGGGAAAATGGCGGCTTTCAGATCGCCACTTGTTGACCTTTTGTTCAGTTGCGTGTTTGTAGTTGGGGGGGAAAAAGGTTGGTACCAGGTAAGAGTGGTTTGAAATCGTTTGAGTCACTGTAAACGTGAATGTTTAGTTTGAAAAATAATTATTTCAATCCATATTATGAGTCTGTCTATGAATCTAGAGACAGGCGCCATTGAGTTCGACCCATTCACTCGGGACCACAGGGCTTGGGCGGTGCTCTGGTCCAGTCGCACCAAGTGTTCAGCAAGTGTTAACTATAAGTAGACCAAACTAGAGGAGCGCAGAACGAATGGCATGCAGTCTGTTGGTACTGATCGGACTGACGGGGTGCAGGGGGTTACTCTTTACCCAGGGCCCAATGCAAGTAACAAAGTCCGTACCAGGGCCCAGAATTCGGTGCTACACTCCCAGTACCGCCGAAGCCTTTTTTGCCAGACACTGGAGCCAACCGCAAGCCTTTTCCCTTAATTATCACGTGAATATGTGGTCTCGGGGTGTGCAGCTTCAAAGGAGGCGACCACAGCGGCACAGTAAGCGTCACTCCACAACCAAACCGGTCCCACACTGGAGTCACAACTGGATCAATCGGAGTGAGGCACGACTATCTAGGTCAAACTGAAACAGAGCGATTTCTTGCACATAACCTGTAAACCATCACCAGTATGTGTAGTCCTGTATTCCGCTCTATGTACCACGTTAGGTACACAAGTATTCAGCCTCACATTCACAGTAGTACCCTGGTTTTGACCTCCTGTTGCTGGATCATCATAATTGAGAAAATGCCTAATTACGCCTGCTAAAACTTGTAATAATCTTTGGTAATTTCTCACTCGAGCTCCTAAATTCCATTAAACCCTGTTTTAGCCCTGATTGCCGTTCAGCTAACCCCCTAAGCCGGTCCATCCTCTGCCTCTGCTCTCTCACAGACTGCGGTGTGATTGCTGTCTGATTGTGCGTATTTAATGGCGGGCTCCATATGCCAGGCCGTATGTGCGCGCTCAGTCTATCGGCCCCGAGGAGAACCACATTAGAGCTGCTGGCACCGGCCCCAGGCGAGTGATTACGGGCCCCTGATTACAATGTCCCGCGCGCACCATAACAAACCGGAGCCCAGCCAAGGCCCGCCAATCCACAGCCAGAAAGAAAGGACCGCTCGATTAATGATTGCAAGTGCTTACATAATTATAAAGATGTAATGGCTCCGGTTTATACAGCTCCTATTAAATTACTTAACATTACTTCATCAGAGGTGGGTAATACTCTTTTTAAGTAACTTTTGAAAGAAATTGTTGTTTGTTCTTTTCTGGCAGGATACTTTTACTACTACTTACCTACTTGAGTAATATTTTTGATAAAGTAACGGTACTCTTACTTGAGTAAACGTTTCTTGCACTGCTCCTTCAGATATGATTTAATTTGGCTCATTTTTGGGTCTATCCTTACCAGAAAATACCAAATTTTGAGTAATAGTTTTCCCAAATACTTTTTACTCTTACTTGAGTAATTTCTCGGAACATTACTTTGTACTTCTACTTGAGTACAGTACTTGCCAGAGTATAAGTTGCCAAAAAATGTATAATAATGAAAAAAAAAAACATATATTTTACATATAAGTTGCATCTGAGTATAAGTCGCACCCTCAGCCCTCAACTATGAAAAAAGTGCGACTTATAGCCCTGAAAATATGGTAATACTATTTTGAAATAACATTAATCTTAGTTCATGACAATTTTTGGCCACTATACCCACCTCTTTTCTTCATTCACTCCATACAGAGGTATCAACTTTCTTTAGCCACAGCTGCCCCAGGGCTGACTGACATAAACATGGCGGTCAATCTGCACCAATGGTCTCCTCAACCGGCACCAAGTCACTCAAGCTGAATGTATTTATAAGGCAAAGTGGGTGAAAGGTGCTCATTCTCTACGTGTCTGCTACTATTCTATAGAGATGTCAGACAAATTAAAGAAATGTAAATGCGCTGGAACTGATTTTTACCTTTGTGGAAAAACGAGCTAATTTTAAACAGTTTGCAGTTATTCAAAGTTCTTCCTCACCTACCTTATACATTCCAAACATCCTAATGACTAGTGGTGGTTTATGGGCTCAAAAACAGCATAGGGGAAGTTTGGAGTTTTATCTATGACGTAACTAAACAGCCAAAATGCAAAAGGAGCATTTTTGACTGCAGAGAAGACGGGTTTGGATTCAGTGGATTAGTGAAACTATTGTGAAACAAAATACAACTAAATGTATGTTTTTACAAAGGGGATAACATTATAGCTTCGTTAAAATGTCAGTTTGTTGCATTTTTAAAAACTTTTGTCACATTTTTTCTCTGCTTGTTGGCTGGTAGTTTGTTAGCGAAAAGGATGTGGCCTTGTGGATAAATAAAAGTAGCCTTGTTGTGATGACTCATAGTTTGTGGTGATTGTCGGCTAGGCTAATGCTAACTCCTCCATTGTAATGTAATAGGGCCTTAGACTGTTCTCATTCTTTTTACAAGCACTTGGAGATTCTAAAGTAGACTAACTCTGGACATGACACGCTTACACCCCATCTCCTCCTGACATATAAATCATACAGGCTAATGCTAACACCTCCAAGCCCATTGTGAACCTGTCAGTCATATAGCGCACAGGCTAGGCTATACTATGCCAAATGGAGGATATAATGAGAGCTGCACTTAGGCACACCTGAGTAGTCCTGACATGGCCCTCTCCCGGACCAGGCATCAGCACTAATCACGCTTTCAATTTCCAAAAGAGCGTCTCCACTCGTCGTAAATCTAGCCGCGGCGCGCTAAGGCTAGCTTGTTTCTCTTTCTCTAATGGCGTGCGTTTCTGGGTCGTAAATTTCATCGCAGTTGTGGCGATTAGTAAAATAAAATGCTAGGATTCTGTTGAGAAATACACATTTACGCTTATGTTAATTGAAACTGCGTGAAGTACTTGTTGACAGCTAGAAGAAGAAGAAGCCCCGTTCTGATCGTAGCATAAGAGGAGCTAAAACATGGTGTAGTCCCGGGTTAAATCTGGTTTAGACGTTTGTGTAATCCCTCAGTCGTTCAGGTCTGACCCCAGTCCACCAGAAAAGAGAATCCTTCCTCCCGGATCTATAACTCCATCCTCAGACCCAAAGCAAACAAAAAGACACAAAAGAGTACACAACAATAGTAGGGCCATTAAAGGTTGAATAGGGTTTTTAAGACTGAAACTGGAGATAATAGCTGTTTACAGTTTCAGTGTAGTTAGCTCCTCCTTTAGACAGATATAAGGCAGTGTCCAGCAGTAATCTGACCAGAACTGAAGAAGCGGCTTAGATGAGCAGCCAAATGTCGTCACTCCCACAACGATTTGTCCAGATTACAGATTTAAACTTCGTCTTTTGCTCTTTAGACCCGGATAGACCTGGTTTAGTCCTGGTTTAGTCTTGGTTTAGTTCTGTCAGAAGTGCTATAAGAGATCCTGACCTTGGTTAGACCTGAGTTAGTCCTGGTTTAGTTCTGGGATAAAGGGCCTGTACCTGATCTTATTGCATTGTTTTTCAAGGTGAACTGCATCAATTTCATGGTAAAAAAAAAAAAAAAAAAAAGCTGCTAAATAAGTTTAAAAAAATGAGATAGTAAATTATAATCTGTTTATTTTACATAGAATTTTTTTGAGTAAGTCCGGTTTTGTTTTTTTGTCCAATTAGACATGTTGTTACTAAGAATCATGGGAAACAAATTGCCTGAAACTATCCGAGACACGAGATTTTCTGTTACGATGGATTTTTAAGAGTGACAATAAAGCAAATAGTACACAGAGATATAAGAACTATAATGAAGTGACCGCACCACACTATTCCGCACAATTGTTTCTGTGTCACGGTGCAAAATCACAGCGGCAAAACATGTTCCTGATGTTTTGAAATTAAGCCCTTTAAACCCGCGTTAGAAACCATAGACTGTATAACAGAAGTGGACTTAAGGGAGTATGACGTCACCCATAACGTTCGGTCGCAACCAAACGAAGCTGATCGAGGCTAATCTGCAACCAGGGTCCATATTTGGAAATCGAAACCAAAGAGCCAATCAGGAGCGAGGACGTTGAAGGTACACACCCCCTTGAGCTCGTACCACTGGTTTTCACAGGGGGCGGGCGCTTAGCAACAAGACTCGTCTATCAACCTGTTGCTAACGCTGAGAGTGGTGATCTTGAGGAGAGCAGCCTGTCTTTTATTAACGTGCATATACTGATTTATGGACAAAATCATGAAATAAAAACCCCAGGATCGTGTGGAGGAGGTTAAAACGAACATTTTAAGACCAAAATCCCAAGGTTATACAGAGAGAGAGGAAGGAATCACTCGTCGGCGGCCAGCGGGTTAGCTAAGTCCATTTGTATATACACTCTATGGCTAGAACAAGTCGCAGCGTTGAATATTTATTTCGTTTCCATGACAACACGTCCAGCTCTGCACTTTGGCGTCCCTTGTCCAGACCGGTACGTCTTAGATTGATGTGGTTTGAATGCCTTCCACTTTCGAGCAAAGCTATTTCAGTTGTTTCTTATCAGTCCATGAACGCGCCATTGTGTTTGTAGCACGCCGAGCGACACCAAATATTTGAAACTGTGATCTGTTTAGAACGAAAACCGAGTCAAGATAGCAACGGTCAGATTAAAAAAAAAAAGAAAGTGCGTAAAAAAAAAAAAAAACATCAAACGAGGGAAATTCACCGTCTGTTCCGAATGTTTAGACTGGTAACCACGGTAACGGGCGATGCTGGGAAACGAACTCGGAAAAGGCACGGGTCACATATCGTATATCCTGCCCTGAAGTGTGCTGGAAGTCTTTGTAAATAAATAGGACATAGACGCAGCAGTAAAACCATTTCCTCTTCACAAGTGCAGTGTTTGCGGATGCACATGAACGGGACACGGCCGGATCTTTCACAAGTGAGTAAAGGAACCGAGTACTGTATCGCGAATAAGAGTACAGTTACTTCAAAACAGCGGTCTAAGAAATTACAACCCAGGTATGAGTAACAGTCAGGACATAACATCCAATTTTTTATTTAAACAGTGAAGACAATCTGGTATTTTTGAAGGAATAACCATAAAAAAAAGGGAATATCTGAAGGAGAACAGTGAGAAGAGTAATCAAAACTTCTACTCAAGTAAAAGTAGCCAATAGAGAAGTCAAGAAAGCTATTTTTTTTTAACAATTTCATGAAAAAATGTGTCAAATTAATTCTGTGGAAGATTCCAGGCAAAGCAATAACATCAGGTTAGAGGTTACACAGTGCAGCTTTAACAAACAGTCAGAACTGCCATTGCCAACATAACTGTATTTGTGTTTTTTCCATGGTTTCAGAGTGATGAATAATTTGCACCGTTGCCATAGCAATTAACGGTTCAAAACCAAATTGTATAAATGAATTGAATGCTTCAGTTGAATTTTTATTTTAGCTTTTACTTTTCTTATGTAACTTATGTTGAGAATTCTTACTAAAATTCTGCAAAAGATGACTAAAAACACGTTATATTACTGATGTGTGACTCGCCTTGTATGATCCATAAAAATATTTATAGCTTTAAACGGGTCATATTACGCTATTTTCTGATCTATGTTATAATGCTGTTTCCTCATCACAAACAGACCTGGATTTGTTTTGTTACGTTCACATAAATCCTGCATATTTAGGCTAATTTGTTCTCTCAAACTGAAAACACTCTGTTCCACCTTGTGATGTCATCATGTGGTAATACAGGAAGTGCTCCACTATGCCTTTAAACTCCATACGCCTTCACTAGAATCATCTGTCTACTTTCAGTCCTGGGATTGCCAATCTCTACTGAACAAAAGGTAGCTGATAACATGAAAACTACCACTAAATGACATCACAAGGTGGAACAGAGCATTTTGAGCTTTGGGGATGTAGGATCAGTCAACTCCAGGTATGTTTTTGACAAAGCAACAGCATTATAACATGACTTAAAACTCCCAAGAGTCAATTTTTGCGTAAGATGGGACCTTTAAATCCTCATCTGTCCACTTAAACGCACGGATTTCTCAAACTGCGGAATAAATGTGGCAAATTTATGATTTATCTTTAGTCATAAATTTGCCCCTATTATTTCTGTAAATCACCAAAGAAGCATGTGAGTGTAGGTGTAAAAGAGCTGAACCGTTTCATTAAATCACATTATATTCACGTGGCATTAAAAGTCCTCATTTGCGTGTGGATTTTGCAGACGATTAGCATACCGCGTTCAGAACGAGACGGGTAATGGCTCAGACGATCGTCGGTAAACCATGAGCGCTTAACAATACGGCCTAATTGACTCCTTTTCATTTTTACACGGAGAATGACTGTCAGAAATCTCATTCAAATCCAAGGCTCGTTAAATAATAAGAACAATATATTGGATTTTGAATTTATAAGCCCGATAAAGCGTTACAGAAGACTCTCAGGTGCGTTTAGTGGAATAATATGACAAAGTACAAAGAAGTGGTGCAAGAAATTACTTAAATAAGAATAAAAAAGTATTTGGAAAAAGTACTACTCAAGTAAAAGTAACTGTAGCATATGATTTATAATTTACAGTTAATGTAATCGGAAGGATGGGACATTAAATAAAGCGTAAAATCTGGTGTTTTCAAAAGGACAGACACGAAAATGAGAAAAATTGAGTGAATGAAAATGAGAAGCACAAGAAACGCAAATGTTCAAACAAAGAAAATAAAGCTTAAAATCCCCTGTGTTTTAACGTGGAAGAGGATCCAAAACCTTTAAAACTTGAGTGAATGAAAAAAAAAGCACAATGTTCAAACAAAAAATACACAGCCTGGCCGAAAAAAAAAAGTCACCACCAAAAAAAAAAACTAAGGTCACACACTAATATTTCGTTGGTCCGTCTTTAGCTTTGATTACGGGAATAACCTGGTCCTTCAGTATATTCAGGTGTCAGCTGACCTCATTCTCTGAACCTAGACCTGACCAACTGGAGGAGGCTCGGACATATTTGCTGAGTTAAATCCAGGTGGTGACTTTCTTTTTGGCCAGGCAGTGTATGAGTAAAGATATGCTGCTCAAAAAGTACTCTAAAAAGTACAATTTCTTAAAAAAAAAAAACAGTTACTCAAGTAGCTATAACTCAGTAAATGTACTCAAGTGTTCCGCAAGCACCAGCATGAACTTGGTTGATTGGAGATGGGATTGAGAATTACTTTACCATCAGCATTAATTTAGATAAATTAGATTATAGGAATCATAATCAATGGACTTGTTCTAATCCTCTGTTCAGATACTGTTTTTATTGTGCAGCTGAATAACTACAAGCCACTTAATATGTTTGTTTGAGAAATATAGAGCTGGTGTAAATATTCATATACTATGATGCTACTGCAATATTAAGTGAGGATTTCTACATTACGTGTCAGACACAGACCTCCTGGAGTGTGCTGATCCTGTGTCGATCTGTCTCAGGTCATCTCAGCGCAGTGGGTTTCCTTTCGAGCCCTTGTGTGTAAGTTTTGACGTTTTAAAACAGATGTGATCACAGTCGTTTACAGTTCATAAAACAATTCTTCACATCTGATCTTTTTACTGGAGGAGTTTAACTTCCTTTACAGTATGGCGTCACTCGCCGGCTTGACACCCTGTGACAGCTGTCTACTCTCTGAAGAGAGGATGATGGAGGATATCAGGGTTGTCACGCTGTAGCCAAACCAAAGGGTCCAACTCCCTCGACTCTCTCGCACAACCGGCCCCTCGTTAGAAATAGTAAACAAAAGTAAAGGTGCTCAAATCATCATGTAAGTCCTAATCAGAGGAGGCCCTGGAGCTGTCAGATAGATTCACCATCCTTGACCTGAACGAGTTTCCGTGTTTATCAAGTCATGAGGAGTTACCAGCCCCTCTTTGCTCGTCGCCAGACACGACAGAGGCACCTACAGCATTACGACAACAAAATCTGAGTAATTTCTACGTCCATAAAGATATTGCAAAATGTGGAGAAGAGATGTGATTAATCATCAATCATCTCGGCCTCGGCTGGTCACGGAACAGTGTCCAAAATTATCTTTCAAACAGAACCTAGGCAGTAGTAGCTGATGGATTTAAATCTAATTTTTTTACTTAAGCAAAGGAGTGCCCCAAGGCTCAATTTTAGGCCTGCTACTTTTTTTTTTTTTTACTATATTTATTAATTCCATTGGCTTCAAGCCTCACACATTTATATGCAGATGGTCTATTTTGTGAATTCAAGTTCTCCCTCTGCAATTTAAAACTGCAGCAAGATTTTAATGAGATCCAAATCTTAACTTATCATTGAATGAGAATAAAACTAAGATTTTTTTTTTTTTTCTTTTTTTCTAAAGCACATTTAAGTGATGTACAAGCTACACAAATGTATACACTTAATGCTACATTGATTGAAAGAGTGACCAACTATAAATATCTTGGATTTTGGCTTGACGAAAACTTATCTCGGAATTAAACAACAGTTTAAAAGTTATAGAAACAAATCTTTTATCCCATTGAATTACAGAAAAAAAATGTTCAAACAACTTTTCTTTCTGTTCTGGATTATGTAGACACATGCAGACTTCAGCCTCTACTTTCAGAAGAGAACAACACTGTATCCCTTGTGTTTAAAAAGGACTACTGTCACAGACTGCATGAATATCTCTTGTTGAATTTTTATACAAGAACTTTTAATACAACATCTCATGATTGTCTACGTCTAAAAAGTGACTGCAGCAGAACTGAAATGGGGATTAAAGGTTTTGGTTATTTTACTGCCCAAAAATGGTATTTCAAGGAAGGACGTGCAAAACTGATAGATTGGTTCCACATCGGTGTCAGTTTCAATGCACTTTAATAATCTGGTGATAAACATTTATAATCACACCTGCTCCTGTTTTTTTAATGCTTTAACTAATCAGTTATTTTTGTTTTGTTTGTTTTCTGTTTGTATTGTAGGGTCAGGTGCTCATGAAAAAGAGAGTCTGGTTCTCCCGTTGTACTCTCCCTGTATAAACACAGTGGGGTTGTTCAAGTACTTTTAAAATAATTCATACTACACAAGTTTGCTTTGTTTTTTTTTTAAGTAATGAATGCACTATAAAAGTAATGGCTGCACTGGCTCTTTTAATGGAATAGTATGTAAGATTTAGATTTTAAATTTCATAAACTTGAATCAAATCAAATATAGCTTTTAATGATACAAAAACTTTGGACATGATGACCAATGGGCCTCACAGAAGTCTCCCATTTGCGTTGCCAGTTTCAATGGTTTAAACCTAAAAGGACTCTCTCTAACATGGATCGTCACTACTTAAACCCCAGCACCTGCAGCCAAGCATGAATCAGTGCTAGTGCGGCCTCTGCGGCTCAGTGAGTGAATTCTGGAGGCCTGTGCATACACTGAGAATGAGAAGAACTTGTGAAGAACTTGTGTCTCTACCTGCAGATTAAGACTCTGGCAACACAGTGCGACAGTAGTATCATTTTTAAGACAGTAAGAGCGCAGAGTACACAGTTACTTTAATCTAAATGAATGTAGCATTATTGACACTATACAGTAATATAACTCTTTGCATCGCTTCAGACTTTTAAGAGCAGCCTGATATATGGAGATACGTGCCCATGCAGAAGAGGGAAGAAGCAGGAGGTCCAGAATATTCATCATGGCAATTATTGAACGGGTTTTTCAGTTGACATCATCGCACCGGCCCATATATCAGGACAGGAGAGGTGTGCTCATGAGATACAGACACGAGCGACCAGGGAGAATCAGTGACTTAATCCTGGTGAAAAATGAACCCATCACAGGGCCATAAGCAGAGTGCATTTGTTATCCCAGCCAGCCTATTTCAGTACAGTTTGTTTGTGGTCTATTTGGAGTCTGTGTAAAAAAAAAAAGGTTATAATGATTACAAATGACATCACTTTTAATACAGAGAGATGTCAGTCTGGGCGGCACTCTCTCCATCGCACATATTTTAAAAAATATGACGCATGTGAAGGAGCGTATTGGTCATCCCATAATTTTGAACAAACAGAAATTTGTCTCACGCACGTCCCAGATCGGTCAGTCACGTCCGAGATTCACCGGCGACCAGGCGCACAACTGCGTAAAGTATTGAAGAGAAGCAGGAAGTGCACTGTTAGCATACATGTTAGCTTTACCGTTACAATAAAACTCAACTCTTGCCTCTAAAAGTTGTGAAACATGCTTATAAACTCATCTCTGTGAGTCATTATAATCCTGGGAATGTGTAAGGTAAATGAGGAATAACTTTGGACTGATGCAAACTGTCAAAATCTCACTTTTTATCGTCTCATTTCCTTCTCATTTCTAATATGTATTGATTTGTAAAAAAGCAGGAAATTGAATGAACATTTTCTAAATTTATGCAAGTCGTAGGCTGTGTACCTAATATAAGGGTTTATGAAATTAGATTTGGTGGCCCCATGAAAGTGCAGATATTAATTAGAAAATTAGAGCTTAAATAGTAAAAATTATGAAAAACGACTCACTAGCGCCACCTTTGATTTTCACGGGGACAGTTGGAGCCCGACCTGGAAAAAAAATCATCGTAAAAATCTGTAACTTGCCAAAAATTGAATGTGTTATGACATGCAAAAACTTATATTTTGTGGCCCCACCCTGAACAGTGCAGGAAGTCGGCACAAAGAATGGCGAGGGCCTTTATCACCGCTTGCGGCTTTAATCATTAATTTACTCCAAATCACTCCCAAAAATTCAACCTCCTGAACTTTAACGAAAAATCATTATTTGAAGTTGGTGAAAAATTATTTAGTCTAATAATTAAGAAAAAAAAAAAAAAAATTGGGTCAAAATGACTCAATAGCGCCACCTCAAAAAAAAAAAAAAATATATAGAGGCAAAAAAACCCCCAAAATACTCAAACTTCACCTCAATGTTATTTTCAGCTGTTTCTTCACAATAAACCTTGCTCAAACTGGATTTTAAAAAATATTTTATGTGACACTTACAATATCTGAACAGTATTCCGTCACGGCCCCCCTCCCCTTTAATCCCCGCGTTCTCACACTACACCTCCCCTTTAAACCTATAAAACTATGTAAACACTACCATCCTCTTACATGGAAACTTCTCAGGCCCGACCCCAGACAAGTGCTCCTTCCTCCTCTTGCTCCGCTGTCGCTACCGGGACCCCCACCCCCCCCCACCCCCGCTGGAAGTCTACTGTCCCAACCCTGAACTTGGGACACGGGGGGTGAGCCAAGGGCCAAAGGCTGGAGGGGGTGGATGGAAGGAAAGGGGAGTATATCCTTGGATGGGACGGCTATTAAACATAAGAGAGGAAAGCTGGTCAGGATGTGTCTTTTACATGAGGCGGATAGCGGTACTTGAAGGAATCCTGGGAAAAAAGAAAGAGGGGAGGGGGCGGAGGGGTCCGACGGTGGGGTCAGGAGTTTTACAAGGTTAGCTCAAAGCCCAAAGAGGGGTCCAGAACTTGGTAACTCGGGTTCTAAATCCAGGAGTGAATCTTGTTAAATTGGTCACACCCCAGATATGAACCCGTGCGCTAATGTATGAGAAGACAGGTGGAGTGGAGTGGTGGCCTCACAACAAGAGGGTCCTACGGATTCTTTTGGTATTGATACTTCAAATGAGTATCTAGTTTCGATATTAGTTTTAGTATCGATTGGTATCTGATTTTCGACTTTTGACAACCCTAATCCTGACCGAGTTCGAGATCTGGAGGTACACTGCAGTGGCGTTGAAAGATGGGTCAAATGCAGAGGGAAGAATTTTCTTAGATTAATAAAGTCTATCTTAATCTTTAAAATTTACTGAGACTACTGCAGTTCAATCAGACAAATGACTGGTATGAAAAATGCTGATCTACAGAAATGTGTTGTACAGTGGCCCCTCGCTATATCGCAGTTCACTTTTCGCGCTTTCGCGCAGATTTTTTTGTGCAGTTTTGCCTGTTTTTTTTTTTTTACAGTGTATGATCGTGCATTGTATTCTGCGTCCTGATTGGCTGAGGGACTGTAGACCATTGTCCATCAGTCTCCTTCATGTCTCCTGTACAGTGCAGAATGTGTCAGACAAATTTACATAAATGTTGGATCGCAGTGTGACTCTTAAGTGCTGTATGTTTGCAAGTTTTCCCCCCGACAAAACCCACAATGTCGATGAAACGTTCTGCACCGACAAATTTCAGAAACGCTTTGGACTTAAAAGTGTTTCTGTGCACGGAGAGGCGCCTCTGTGGATACCGCTATCACAGCACAATCAGCGTCACATCCCACTAGTTAAGCTACTGCACATCGCATCAGGTTTGTGAAGTTGTAGTGTATTGTTTTGTATCATGCTTTTGTGTATTTATGGAGAATTGCATGTGCATACTTTTCATCCAATGAAGTATTAACGAGGGCTGGGGAGATTGTCAGTTCTGTTGCCATGGCAAATGCGGCGGCCATCTTGTGAGTTGAGGATGAGCAAAATTTTAATCAAATGGTTAGAATGGACATATATTGGTATTTTGTGGTCTCAATAAATATAGGGAGCTGGAATATCTTGTTCTTTGCATCAACCTACCGATGACCCCCAGATGACCCATGACCCTCCCTCCTCTCTCTTTCCCGCCCTCCTTTTTTTCTCCCTGCTCCTCCATTATGAGCCCCCTGGTGCGACTTGAACTTGTCTTGGGTCTGAACATGGCTGACAGCTCACTAAATCAGCTCTTTTTGTGGACTTGCCCCCTGTCTGTACATGTCTCTATACATTTTAACCACCGCATACTGCAGCGAGGGCAGATATGTGGCCACTGCACAGAGCCGGCCCGTAAAACCCAAGCCTATGCAAGGGCCACTGATGTCATGCCACTGTTATTGGGGTTTTGTACAGTGTTTTTTTTTCCCAAGTCTGTTCAGGGCATTGGGTGTTGGATTACCATTGGGGTGTCAAGCTGGATTTTCATAAAGCCTGCCTTGGTGAAGGAACTGCATCGTCTGCGCTAGTACTACAATTACACCTGAACCTGTGCTGCCAGAGCCTTAACCTGCAGAGAGAGACACATACATGTTTTTCTCATTCTCAGTTTATGGACAGGCCTCATGTGAAAGCTCAGAACCTCCAGAATTCACTCACTGAGGCTGCACTAGCGCTGATTCATGTCATTTTAGCTGTAAATAAACTGGATTTCAGCATTGGAACTGGCAACCCAATCAGCTGCAATGTTCATTTTGTAACTATGTCTGATTGCATTGTCCCTGTCAAATAAATAAATAAATAAAATAAATAAACTTTGACAGATGTGTTTCTTCATAAAGTATTAGTCGGTCGTCTTTTCTAGAGGTGAAAATGTTCTCCTCCACCTTGTGATGTCATCAAGTGATAATCTATTTCATAAAGTGTGTCACTGTGTGTGTTTTTAAAGTACAATTGACTTAACCTGCTTCTACAGGGTGGCCCAAAAGTCACTGACAGTTGGAAAAAAAATGTATAACTCTTTTGTTTCTAAACATTTTTCTTTTATTTTTTCAGAGCATTTAGAACGACCCTTCCGACATTAATATGAGCAAATACAGAACCGAGGAACGAACCCTCAGTGGTACTTTGCAGTGGTACTTTGAGTCACATGGGTCAAATTCAGAAACCCAGCGGTGTTACCGTCGACATTTTAATACCAGAGATGCCCCAAGTGTAAATGCCATTAAAGGAATAATAAGTGTTTTTCAAAGACAGGGGGCAGTATGTGATCTCCACAGACCTGACTAGTCCTGATTTCTTCTTGTGGGGCTATCTTAAAGAAAAGGTGTTTGTGAATAAACCTCAGACAATAAACGACTTAAAACATAATATCGAGGATCAAATAAGAGCCATAAGCCCAGAAATTCTTTAAATGTTATGTAAAGTGTGTTGGATCAGGCTATTCAGTGTGAAACCGAAAATGGTGGACACTTAAAAACATTATTTTTAAGTCCCCTAGTTTAAGTAGTGAGATAAGTCAAGTGTAAGTGAACAATTATAACCGTATATATTGCCAAAAATCTCAGAAGGTTCAGTTTATCTACTGCTAAAATTTGGGGAGTATAACTTAAGAATTATAGGAGCTACTGAAGATTTAAAAGTGTCAGTGACTTTTGGGCCACCCTGTAGAAAGATGAGAATAAATTATAACATAACTACATGGGCCGTCATGTCCACTGTTTTTGCAATTTAGAATAAATCAGCATTACAATTGTTATCAGTAAAAGCTATATTTGATCTGAACGTCATATATCTGGGGACACAGTTAAGTCATGTTTATGAAATGAAAAATCAAAATCTGACATATGGCTCCTTTAAACAACAATTTCCCTCACATATGAGTCCTGTTTTCTGCATCTCGAGTATATGGATGTCCATCAATCTCCTCTCTGCTCCACAGGCCGGCGCGGTAAAGCAGAGGTCCATGCGTCACATCTCAGAGTGGGCTGGAGGCCTTGGGTGTGTTTGTTTTATGTACAGTCACAGCTGAGCAGGGCCATGGGCTGATCAGACTCTATCTCTCACACTGACAGTGCTGTGGACACGCTGCGTCAGAGGATCACACCGAAGGCACCTATTCATCACTGCAAACAAGGGACAGGCTGATGCACCTCTAAAGTATACGGAAAATAATACTTGTTAAATTAAATATGGTGCAATAATTTTTACCTGTGTCATGTTAACGTTCGTGTTTTTTGTACTGCTGCCCCCTTACAGGTTTAAAGCAAAAGAAGAATGGGTCAAATGCAGAGGAAAAGCTGAAATATCAAACACACACTCTCCCGGTTTCCTCAAGTTTCTCACTGACCTGAATAGTATTTCCGCTTAACTGGAAATGCAAATCCCAACAGACGTGTGGGTTAGTAGCAGCCACAAGTAGAAGTGTCAGCAGAGGAATAAGGTGGATATGCTCCGCTTGACAAAATCACCTCTAAATGAAGTCCGGTGGTGGCATCTGCCTCTTTGTCCCATAAACTGGTAATGGGCAATAATAATGATAATATTCTGTTTATAGATACAGACAGAGATCTTATCTGCTGTCTCAAGTGGAGGAGTTGAAGTCTCGCAGGGTCTTGTTCACGGGTGAGAGGGGGGAGTGAGGAGGGTGAGATTGACGGTAGAATCGGCGCAGCGTCTGGGGTGGTGCGGTCGCTGTATCGGTCTGTTGTGGTGAAGAAGGAGCTGAGTTGAAAGGCAAAGCTCTCGATTTTCCGGTTATTACCCCTAACCTACGGTGATGAGCTTTGGGTGATGACCATAGACTGTATAAACAAGTGTAGGGGAAGGGAATATGACATCACCCGTGGCGTTTGGCTCCAGCTAAATGAAGCTCATTGAGGCTAGCAGTTTTTAGGGGCAAATTTGGAGCTGTGTTTTATACTTGAAATTCTAACCAACCATGAGTATCATAGGGCCAGTCAAGGCTGTTGAAGGTAATACCCCTGCCTGCAAAAAATAGGGTGAGGAGCTCAGTCACAAGGGAGGAGCTCGGAGTAGAGCCGCTGTTCCTCCACGTGGAGAGGGGTCAGCTGAGGAGGCTTGGGCATCTCCCTGGGGAGTTGCTCTAGGAAGACCCAAGACACATTGAAGGAATTATGTCTCTCGGCTGAACTGGCAACGCCTTGGCATCCAACCCAAGAGGAAGGAAGTGTCTGGGGTCAGGGAAGTCTGACAGTCCCTGCTCTGACTCTTGTAAAGCAGAAGAAGATGAATGGATGGATGGATGATGGATGGATGGCCCACATGAATACAATAAAAACAAACAGCTCATTTTACACAATCCTCTGAACTTCATAAGCTGCTCTTCCTTAAAATCCAAAGATATCATGTTAAAAACCGAGCTCTAATTAAAGTTTCCCAAACCGCTCAGTGTTCCAGCCAGGTAGCCACAAGAGCAGCCAACCACCATCAAACCTTTGCGTACCCTGTCCTCCTTCATATCCCCACTCTCCCTCTCTCCTGCATTAATCTTGAAACAGCCCACTAGTGTAGCCTACTTCCAAAGCTACTGTTTGCTGTTGACTTTGGACGCCGCACTAGACAAATCCCTTGTCCCCAAAAACCACATGACGAATGGTAGCACGGGGTCCAAGCTGCTGTCTGGCATTCGGGAAACTCTGTGCTTATGTTAGCGATTTAGCACAGGTGACGTCTTACTATGGAGGAAGTACAGACGAATACAGGGAGAAGAGGGGGAAAGGAGGGATGATGCAAACTGTAGGTAAGCGCCGCAGACAGAGATGGATGAGGAATGAGCGAGAATGAGGCAGGAGATTTATGGAGAGAAGGGAATAAAAGAACATTTGGATTGCAAAGTAAGCAAAACAAATGGGGTTATGGGTAATAAGTGAGTGTGATCATGTGATAAAATGTCTACAGATATATATCAAGACCTGCATGAGTATCAGAATGGGGTAAGTCATTTTACAGGAGCGGGAAACAGTTGCTACAATTTAGCTAAGATTTTTTTTTTTTATTTAATTGTTCCCGGAAAACTACATTTTCGCAAAAAAAAAAACCCCAAAAACGTAAAATACTTCATAAAACAAGCAAAGTGAACTGAGTCTGAATGGTGAGTTTACAAAGGAGGCTAAAAACAATAGCTGATTTCAAAGAACAAACTTTCTCATACATTTTTCTCATAGACTTTCTGCAAAAAACTAATTTAAAAGTTTGAAAGCTAGCTCGGGGATTATCAGCTAAGTGGTAACTAATGACCACAAGACCTATCATTTTATTTAAAAAACTTTCTGAAACTTTCTAATAGCAAAGTTATTAGACAATTTTGTACATTTTAAACTGCCTTTTTCGACTTAAAACAACCTTGTTATGGATATTAGTTAGTCGGCCTCTAAAAACCTTGATCTGACCTTTACCATCTCCCCGGCTTTTCCAGACCTCCAGTGACCTCTTGGGGCCTGGACCCACCTTCAGTGTCCAGACCTCGGGGCCTGGACCACCTTCAGTGTCCAGACCTCGGGGCCTGGACCACCTTCAGTGTCCAGACCTCGGGGCCTGGACCACCTTCAGTGTCCAGACCTCGGCCTCACCTTTACCATCTCCAGTATCCAGACCTCGACCTCACCTTAACCACCTCAGTGTCCAGACCTCGGGGCCTGGACCACCTCTACCAGACCTCGACCTCACCTTTACCATCTCCACTATCCAGACCTCGGCCTCACCTTTACCATCTCCACTATCCAGACCTCGGCCTCACCTTTACCACCTCCACTATCCACCTGCCTCACTTTTACCACCTCCAGTGTGCGACCTCGACCTCACCTACCACATCACTCTCCAGACCTCGACCTCACCTTTACCATCTCCAGTGTGCAGACCTCGACCTCACCTTTACCATCTCCAGACCTCGACCTCACCTTTACCACCTCCAGTATCCAAACCTCGACCTCACCTCTACCACCTCCAGTATCCAGACCTCGACCTCACCTTTACCACCTCCAGTATCCAGACCTCGACCTCACCTCTACCACATCCACTGTCCAGACCTCGGCCTCACCTCTACTACCTCCAGTGTCCTGACCTTGGGGGGTAAGACATCTCTGAAACATCATCTAACTGGCCACGACCTTCATCCCAGTGTCTTCTTCCGGGGTCTGAAGGCCAAAGGTGACACATTCAATAAAGCTTAGTAGTACTTTTCTTTCGTGATGAGTTTTTCCAGGTTGAAATGACATTTGTCTTGTGGGTAATGTTGTTGATGGATTGTATTTTAAAGGATATTAATAACAATGAACTGGATTTTGAGTATTTTTAGAAGTTAATGATGAATGTGAGACCTTGTTCTTATGGGAATTAGTCTTAACGAATTTTCTTTTAAATGTTTAATGATGGACTGGACAGTGGTTATTTTAAGGAGACAGAGGTATTGATGAAATATTGTCGTTAGAGATGCTTTTATGTAAATAGGCTCTTAATGTCTTCTGTACCTGCCCAAGGACTGCAGATGGAAAGTATCCTGTAGCTAAATCTGGCGCAGAGCATCTTTTCTCTTAAGATTAATCTTTTCTGTGTACTGTCCTTGTTTTAAATAAATAAATGAAGAAATAACAGCAACTATTTGGGGAAAAAAATAGACTGTAGGTATAAATGGACATAGCTAACTTGCTAATCGGCATGTTCCAAATAGGAAGTGAGCATGGGCTTGCTTCCGGCTCCATCGACTCTGGCTTCAATTCACTTTACATTGAAACAATCACTCTGAGAGTAGCTGGTGAAGTGAGCCTCGTCGTTTTGGTCTTGAACTGTTCATATTAGCTCGCTTTACACGATCCTGGTGTTTTTATTTCACTATTGTGTCCGTAAATCAAGATATGAACATCAATGACAGACGGATCAGGTGGCGTCTTCCTCCAGGTTTGCTCCCGCTAGCGTTAGCAACAGATTTGATTGACAGCGTTGCTATGTGCCCTCACCGCGGTAAACCAGCGAGTGCCTGCGAAGGGGAGTTACATTCATCAGTCTCGCTCTGAATTGGGTCTTTGGTTGCTATGAGACTCACGGTCGGACCTGAACGCTGTGGGTAACGTCACACTCCCTTAGTCCTCTTCTTTATACAGTCTATGGCAAATACGCAAACTGACCATTTTTGAGGTGATTTTGGATTAGCTGGTTAATGAAATGAGTAAATGAAGCAAATTACAACTTCAAGTATGTTTTTGATGAGGGGACAACTTCAGTGTAATATGAATAAAATGTCAAAAATGCCATTTTTGCATAATATATCTAATAAATTTTAGCATCACGACTACACTATAATCTCTCCATTGACGCATTAGACTGTTCTGTCTTGCTACCTCCCTCTGTAAAACATTAGCTCTCCTGGCGTGCTCTCGGGCGTACATGGCAGGAGCTCCGTTTACTTTGGCTCCTTCGTCACCATCTGAGTGGAGGTCTTCTGCTGTCTTCTGTAATGGACCACATCCTCCTGGAGCTGCTTCACAGACTCCGTTCAGCCCTGCTCCAGACGGGCTGAAAGCTGCTCAAATCAGGGGAAGGAACGCAGGAAACAGGAGGAGCACCGCAAGATGGTCGGATGGGCCGTGTCTTGGATCACGTCTTTTCCTGACTGTGATGGGAGGGTTTATTTGGATAATTTGATAGTTTGTAGATGTCCCGAACGTCGTCATTTTGGAAGAAGGAAGAATAATAAGAGAGTGATTTATGAGCTTGGAGCTGGGGAGTGTTGTAAGGCTTTTGTCGAACAGTTTTGGAGGCTTTTCATGTGATACTTTACATGAAGGAGAGAAGGAACAGCATTCACATTTCTCCTAAAAGCTTCATTTGCGTTGAGATTGAAGCAATTAAACAGCAATTCAAACACTCATTGATAGCATGCAGAATTTGATGAAACATTTAGCTAGCTTTTCAATTTATAAACCCATTTGCTCTTAGCATCTGAGAGGAATTAAAAGTTTTTCTTGCTCTAAACATGCGTTCTTACTGTGAGGAGGACTGCGACCCAGATTACACACTTCTCCAATACTTTCACCGCTGAATCTCCTTAAGTTCAGATGGGTATGATTGACAGGTGGATTAGCCAATCAGAGACACTCATGTTCTGTCCTTATCAAAACAAATATCGCTGCTTAGGAGGAAAAAGAAAGAAAAAAAAATATCATGGGGGACTAAAAAACGTTGCTTCAGAATCAATGAGCGAAAAACTAAACTGTTAATCTGAGGTGAGAGAAATGTGGTTTTGTGGCCAATGAGCTCCTTTGTTTTACATGCAGCACTAAAATGAACAAATCTGATTGGACGGCCGTGTATGGGGACGCGGTGAGAGATATCAGTCTGGACCATGGAAGTATAATCAAATCTGGAAGGTGAACCCAAGCTGGCATCGTGTTGTTTTCGATGGCCCATGCTCATTGGTGCATGGGTCAAAAAAAATCATTTTCACTTCCGCATTACTTCCTCAATAAGGGCACCTCCCACCGTGTGATGTTAGAATCAGAGTGAAAGCTGCTAAACGGAGCTGGTGCAGACTCAGAGCAGGGCTAGGCTAAATCTTACAGAGCTAAGTTTGAGTTGCTTTAACGATTTCAAATTTTTAAATGTTCAGTCTGTGAAAATACAGAAGAATCCCTACAAAATCCGACTTTTGAGAAAGCTGTGGACTCCTTGTCAGCCGAGCACGGGCAGTTTGAATTCCCCAAAAAAATGCATTGCACTTTATGGGAGAATTCTTTCTGGGCCCAAGCTCCCAGAAGCTGCAGTACCTGGAGCGGCCACTAGTCGATTTCACCCCGGGACGGAGGCGGAATGTCTTATCCAGTTTTTTATTACAGATCCACTGTCTAAACTATGCCAGGTAAAGTCATTGTGAGACTGGTCAAAGCCTTCTGACTTCCTCTCCATGTTGTTTGCCAATCTGTGTGCGGCCAAATACAGTATGTACACTCAAAATTACATTTCAAAAACTAACCAACACAGATCCCCCAAATCCCCTCATTACAGCCCGTGCCCTGATCAAACACTATTTGGACCAACCTTCCTCTTTGCCTCTCATTTCCAATCAGACAGCGATTAGCCGGCGACATTAACGAGGCTGCTAATCCTCATGCCCCTCGTGCTAGCGCTTAATTGTGTGTAAAAACGTGTGTGCTCCCGTTTGGGCTGTTTACCGACTGATTTGGACACGGTTTGGCCCTAAAGAGGCGTCATTACCATGATGATGCTTTGGAAAACGAGCCCCCGGTGGAGAGAAAACGACATTACTCACAAGGGACGATTTATCAGTGTTTTAGCGCGGCACCCAGCTGTTGTCAAGACGTCTTTTACTATGTTGTGTTATGCTCTATGGAGAGGTATTTATATGTGATTTGAATTCATTTGGTGTAGTCATTACGATGTTTGGAAACTCTTGGCGTTGAATGTGCGGATGAGGTGCTCGTGTCTGCTGTATAGTTATAATCTATGCAAGAAATGCCTCAAATAGAAATAATAGAGAAATAATTATAATCAAATATAGCAGTACAGATGAATATATAAAACAAAATAGCGATAAATACATAAAAGCAATTACTTCCACTTATCATGTCTTCCTGTATGGAACACAGCTAGTTTCTATAAGTTGACACAACTGTTGTTAGACCTCAGCAGCTTCATAATAATAGAACTTAGCTGGAGAGATGACAGCGGTAGACCAAGGCACAATTAAGTCTATTTTCTACCATCGATTTGATATTGGCTGCTATTAAGACTGACTGGATTTTGGCAGACTTTGGTCATACTGTGTATGTTGTCACCCCAACCCGGAGACACCCAACCCAAGCCCCTTTTGTGTGGGAAGTGGAGACCTCCATGATGTGAGGGAAAATACTAACTACTTTGCTACTAGACCCTCTCCATTTATGTGTTTTTGTATTGTAGCTGTAAGTAACTTCTTGATAAATCAAAAAGTGCTCCTTGTTAGGTCATAACAAACTAGTCATTTTTAACACAGTTTTTTTTTTTTTTTTTTACCAGATGCCCTTCCTACCAACCAGCCAATTCATCAATTTTCTTCCACTTACCCAGACTTCCCTCATCCCAAACACGTCCTCCAGCTTCTTCGGTGGAACCCCAATGCATTCCCAGGCCAGCCGAGAGACATAGTCCCTCCAGCGTGTCCTGGGTCTTCCCCGGGCCTCCTCCCGATGGGACATTCTCAGAACACCTCTCTAGGGAGGCGTCCAGGAGGCATCCTGAACAGATGCCCGAGCCACCACTACCAGCCAACTAAAACTAGTAATAAATAATAATGCACAGGATTTATATGGACACTCAAAAGCACTTTTGCTTCACTTCATACTTGGTGGTTGTAAGGTACTAATGTATCCATAGCTGTCCTGGGGCAGAATGATGGAAGCAAGGCTGACAATCTGCACCATCGCTCCCTCAGACCAACACCAACAGTCCAACACACATCGCATAATAGGCGACGTGGGTCAAGTGTCTTGCCTAAGGACACAACACCATTTTTTGCCACTAGCACCTTGCTGTGGCACCTGGTATTCCCAAAGGTCTCCCATCCAAGTACTAACCAGGCCCAGAACAACTTAGCTGCTGAGATCTGACACGATTAGGCTTTGACATGCTCGTATAGGCACTTGTGCTTTGAACAATAGTTTTCTTATGTACTTTATACGTTAAATTTAGTAAAATTTTGGCAGTACTACTTAGGCATACTTGTAACTGAGTAGATATTTGACTTTTTCACATTTTCAGTTCTCTTTTGACCACTGCCTACAACCCTCCAGTTCATAAGTACACGCTTTACCCACTACACCACCATTACCCATCTAATCTTGACACCGCCGTTTACTCCCTCGCATCCTTGTTGTTATATCTTTGTGTATTTGTATTCCATCCGCTTGTTGTTCAACCTTGCTCCTATCCCTCTACTGCTGACACACAATTTATCCCTGCGTGATTTGAAGCCGTAGTTTCTCATTACCGCTAAACTTTTCCTGTCCTTGCGTCCACCAAAATGAGTTTAGCTAGCGCGCGTAAATCACTAGCCGTACGCGCCAAACAAAAGGCCAAGGGTGCCGCGCCGATCTCGCCCGCTAGCTAGCTTATTTACGCGTCTCATATTCACGTCTCGCTCCCGGCTATCCATCAAAACGCGCCTCCGTCCCTGTCACCGCGGCGATATGGACATAAAACGGTACTTTGACGTCAGCAGAAAGCAATGGTAAATAGAGCAGGTACCGCGTGTGCAGCTCTTTATTTGCACCGAGTAATAAATGGCATAAATTAGAGGTTTCTAACTGGTGACATTTGCATCACGCGTTACACTGGGGATGAGGTGGGGAATGGGGATGGTCAGGGTAAGGGAAGCAAAGAGGGACATAAAGCAAAGTGCAGAGAAATATGAAGTGTAGCAGGCTGAGTCAGGTGTTTTATAACTAACATGGGGAAAGTAAGACTGATAAAAGTGATGGCTTTAATATCAATCTGAAATGGCTGCGCTAGACAAGTGGACATTTATTTGTAGCTGACTGGATTACATTTGTTTTAGCCACTAATAAGAAATAACATACTTAGTCATAATATATTGCCTATTAGCATGGTGTTAGTTAAAGTATGCACTGAAAAACAGGTGTACTTACTGTGAGTGGGCTTGCATCTCCACAAACCTGACTGTTTTTGGCCCCTTCTTCCTGCTTCAGAGGCAGTTTGGAGCCATTAAGGAAACTTTCTGAAATTAAACATATATAATATTTATGACATGGGCAGAAAAGTCTAGTAGTCTATTATTCGGACAATCCAAAACTGGTGTCATGTGCCATTAATGTTTTTGTAGAGTGTAACTGGTATTTGAAAGTCTGAATCGTTGTATCTTCCCTATTAACACGTGCTCAAGTGTGAACAATCAAAGACAGATCAGATTACTCACATAAGATCGTAACAGAGAGCCGTGGACCTGTTCAATAACATCTGCAGCTTTTTACCATCTAAAAACATTGGAAAAATCAAAGGTTAACTGTCAAAACCAGACTTAGAGAGACTTATCCATGTGTTTGTCTCCAGTAGGTTAGACAACTGTAACGTCCTGCTCACTGGCCTCTCCAAACGAGCATTAAGACAGAACAGTACATCCAGAACACTGCTGCTCGAGTCCTGACTAGAACCAGGAAGTACTTCACACATGTGTCCTGTGCTCAGGTCTCTGCTCTGGCTCCTGTGGCTCAGAGACTTTAAAGCTGCTCTGTGTGAACAAGTGTCTCCATGGACCAGCACCAAAGAACATCTCCCACATGTTAGAGCCACATGAACCATCTCACACTCTGAGGACTTCAGGGACCGGCCTCCTGCTGGTCCCAGAGTCAGGACTAAACATGGAGAATCAGTGTTTCAGTTTAATGCAGCTAAAACCTGGAACAGTCCTGAAGATGTGAGACAGACCTCGACTTTGACAATGTTTAAATCCAGACTCAAAACGGTTCTGTTTAGCTGTGCATATGGCTGAAAGCGTTTTCTTCTGCACTTTTCTCCTTTAATGTGAATTTTATGATGATTATTTGTGATTATCTATGTTTCGATTTGTCGTATTGTGATTTTAATGTTTCTTATTCTGTAAAGCACTTTGAATTACCTTGTACTGTACAAATAAACTTGCCTTGCCTTCACCCCTCCTATAGATAGCTGCAGATCACACTAGCACATAGCGGAATTTTTCTCATTTGTATCAAAATGATTACGAGACGGAAATAAAATTCAAGAATGAATTAAGTAGAGAGCAGTGGGTTTATGCTGTTACTGGGACGGGAGTTGATCAGCAATATGGCGTCTTGAAAATAAACGATTAAAGATTGCTCAAACATGCACGAATCACTCCACTCTACTCTACAACATGGTTCAAAGTCGATTTTGCATAAGAGTTCTGCTTTAACGCAATCACATAGAGAAGGTGCAGGCGCTTTTCAAACCCCAAACCTTTCGGTAAGAGGGCCAACGTCTCAACACTTTACGCCATTCAAATTTTCCTGCAGTATTCTGAGTTCTCGTTACTGCAGCAACATTTTTAAGCTTATTTACTTTCCACAATCAAACCTTTGGATCTCGTTTCTCTCACTATACTGTGTGAAACTCCAAACAAAGGCGGGGGGTTGAAAGCGGCGCGCTGCAGAGATGTCTCATACAGTTTTGTACTCTGACTCAGGATGTGTTGCCCACAGGCTGCTCGGGGCCAGGAGGTGAGCCAGGCACACCAAAGCAGCGCACTTAGCCCGCTCTGGAACAACAACACAGCAAAAGAGAGCATCAAAGGGCCGCGGAGAGGAGGAGAGAGCCGAGCTGTATGCCCCAGAGGAGGACAGCTAACCGGGGGGAGAAACAGGACGGACTGGCCGCCTCTCCAGGGATCCACCACACCACTGTGCTGTACACTGAGCTTAGGATCAAGTGGTTAGGCAATGAGCGCTGGTTCTATTGCAATGCTGAAGCTATTGCAAAGTATCGGTTATCGTCTTTGGAGTTTTTAGTTGAAACTTTTAAAATTATTACTTATTTTTTACTGTTTTTTATATACAGTGGTCCTTCACTATATTCTTATGTTCTGTAGGGACCATTGTCCATCAGTCTCCTCTGTGCCGTGTCTCCTGTACAGTACAGAATGGGTTCAGACAAATTCACCTAAATGTGATCGCAGTGTGACTCTTAAGTGCTGTATGTTTGAAAGTTTTCTCCCCCGACAAAACCCACAATGTCGATGAAACGTTCGGCACCGACAGATTTCAGAAACACTTTGGACTTAATCTACGAAGGTTTGAACTTTGAGAGTGTTTAAACAAGAGAGAAATCTGAGAAAATGTTAATGCCTGTGTGAGAAAAGTGTATAAAGTGTGTGGTGAGGGGTTTTACAGCCGCAAAACATATGTAGTAATTGTAAAAAATAAAGCTGACGACATAGATTTCACTTATTGCAGGTTATTTTTAGAACGTAACCCCCGCGATAAACGAGGGACCACTGTGTACAACAAACAAACCAAATGAACAATATTGAACATAGACTGGTCTGAAAGACATTAATACCTGACAAACCAAGGTCCAGAAAGATTTGTGGTAGTTCAAGTCCAAAGCGGCTGTTCATTTGAGTCTATTTAAGATTTAAGTCTGATCGCTTCCAGTGGCTTCTTCCATTTGTCTATGAAAAGCTGAGAATTTCCATCAATATAATGTCCAAGTTTGATCATAGTCAAGAGGTCAGACATCAGTGACTTTTATGTTAAAATTGTTTTTTTTATGGAAGTACAAAATATTTTCACGCATTTTTAAATTCCCATTTTTATTTATTTATTTATTCTACCAAATAAAAAAAGTAGTAAAAAGTATGTATTACGTTTTAAATGTGCTTTTTAAAATAACCATGTGATGTATATTAGTTAGCATGTAGCTGGTTAGCCTCCGGGGTCCCTTTGAACCCTTAATATTTTCATTTTTTGAAAACTCAATGGGAAAAATGAATGGAAAATTACTTCCAGAACCGAAGCAGGTGGTCCCTGTTGAGGTCCATTACCATCAATAATTACAATGAAAACTATTAAAAGCAACAATAATATTAATATATTTTTGGTCGATAATTTCCATTTAAAAGCCTTGTAACTTTTTAGCTGAAAAAATAGACAAACGTAAAATTAACGGTATTAATTTTTAACAGTTTTATTACGCTGAAAAATATTTAAAAACTTGCGTCCTTACTGTGACAGTGCTTGCATCTCCACAAACGTGACTCGTCACGTTTTTTTCTATGTAATTGCTCCTTTGGCCATAATCTTCCACAGTGCAGCATAAAACTTACCTATCTCCATGAAGAATGTTTCAAAGTATGGCTTTCACCTCCAGAAATGTACGTGCTATCACTATAGACTGTATATATAAACGGACATAGCTAACCTGCTAGCCGCCATGTTCCAAATAGGAAGTGATCATGGCCGTGCTTCCGGCTCTGGCTCCATTTCACGTTACATTGCATAATTGTCACCCCTCTCTGTAATTGCTACAGTGAGCCTTGTCATTTTTGTGTTTTTCTATAGTTTAGTCAAATGTTCATACTAAGTTCGCTTGTGCTAGCGTTAGCAACAGGTTTGAATGACAGCGTTGCTAAGCACATACTCCCTGCTAAACCAGTGGTGCGGGCGGGAAAGGGTGTTACCTTCAACAGCCTCGCTCCGGATTGACTCTTTGGGTGATATAATACTCGTGGTTGTAATTTCAAATGTGGAAACTCGACTCCAGATTCACCCTATAACTTCTAGCCTTGATGAGCTTCATTTGACTGGAGCCAAACGCTGTGGGTGATGTCACACTGACTTTGTCCATTTCTTTATACAGTCTTTGGCTAGCACAAAAAAACAAACAAAAAAAAAAAAAAAAAAAAAAAAAACAAAAAACCGATACAAACAAACAAAAAACTACAAAAAACAAAAAAAAAAAAAAAAAAAAAAACAAAAAAACAAAAACAAAACAAAACAAAAACAATTTAACACAAGTTTGTATTTTTATTTTTTTTTTTTTTTTTTAAAATATCAGGCTGTAGATCTATAATATTACCAGCACTAATTACATCAAATCAAAACTATTAAAATTCTTTCAGCTAATAATTTCCATGTATTTTAAAACTACATTGAAATTGTGGAGTTTTATCAGACCTATACAAGACAGTAAACTTAAATTATTTCTGTAACTGTACATTTGTCATGTGATATTTTATGAGAGAGGAAATAATAAAGATAATAAAATTAACAAACAACAAAAAAATTATGAAAACAATAACGTCAACAACCACCACCGCAGCAGCGCTAACATTTCACTCAGGCTTAAACGCGGACACCTACGTTTCATAGGGGTCCTGTCAAACCCGGAAGTGTAGTTTTCACGTGTTTCTGTTGTGTACACACAGCGGTGTGACAGGTCTCTCACTGCTGAATGAACTGTACCACATCTACACTTTTAATTTGTGCGTTTGTGCGGAGAGGACAGGGGACAGCGGCAGGATGAGGGTGGTCGCGCTCATAAGGTAAAGGCTAAATGCTAACTCTGTCTTAGCTTAACTTTAGTGAGGCTTTTTGGAACAGTATGGGCAAAAAATGTGGTCTGTAGATAGTACCATCACTAAGATCGTAACTGTTGCTCTGTTCCAAAAAAAACTTTCAATTAAAAGTGAATTAACTGATAACTAGTTTGAAAGCACATTATTGATTAAAGGCACTATGCACTTTTGTGGTTTTTTCAAGTTATAGGTCTGATTGTTATAGCAATAGAGTTTTGGTGAAACCCCCCCAAAATAAAGTAAATAATTCAATAACTTTAATGCCATACTGTGGAACATTCCAGGCAAAGCAATAGCATGACCCTCTACCACAGGGGGTGTCCAAACTTTTTTCACCAAGGGCCACAGTACCTTTTAGTAAGTCTTAGAACATAAACTTTAGGTTTGTGTCACAATGTTAGGATTATTATTGAGGTTTAAGTACTCAAATTACATTTTTTTTTTTTTTTTTTTTTTTTTGGGTAAAGAGCATTATTCATGATCCATCCATCCATTTTCTTCCGCTTATCTGGGACTGAGGCGCAAGGGCAGCAGTTTAAGTAGGAACTCCCAGACTTCCCTCACCCCAAACACTTTCTCCAGCTCCTCTGGTGGGACCCCAAGGCGTTCCCAGGCAAGCTGAGAGACATAGTCCCTCCAGCGTGTCCTGGGTCTTTCTTGGGGACTCCTCCTGCCCGGAACACCTCACTAGGGAGGTGTGCAGGAAGCATCCTGAACAGATGCACGAGCCACCTCAGCTGGCTCCTCTCGACGTGGAGGGGCAGCAGTTACCCCCATGCGACTGAGCTCCTCACCCTATCTCTAGGGGGAAACCCATTTTGGCTGCTTGTATTCGCGACCTTGTTCTTTTGGTCATTACACAAAGCTCATGACCTATTTATCCTATATACTTATATACCTATACCTATCTATTTATGACCATTTGGTCCAATTCGGCCGGAGGCTTGAGAGCCAACAAAAAGTGGGCCACATTTGTTCCCCAGGCCATAGTCTGCATTTGTGCTTTTGATTTAGCTGTTTAGTATGAACGAAAGCATCACCTTCACAGTTAAAAGAAATAGGACACAAGTGTAGTTCTCAGTATTGTTAATGTTGCATGATGAAGTCACAGATATACAGTATTATAACTTAGCCACATCCTTGTTTTCTTAAAGCAGACATATAGTGCTTGTGTCTGCTATGTAGCTATAATCAGTGACACCCGTGGATCATTATGTTATAATTTGCACATTTTAAATCGCAAAAATCATCTAAAATTACTTAATAAAAAACAAGTCCACTCATCTTCACATTAGAAAACTGCGGTGCCCAAGAGACCTGAAGTTGCCATAAACGTTATAACAACCAAGAGTCGTCACCTCCAATGGACAGCAGCAGATCACGCTAACAAGCAGCAATTTTTTTTCATTTGCACTGAAATGACTACAGGACACTACCAAATCCTATGCGTGTCACCGATTACAAAAATAAAATTGGAAAATTAAAAAAGTACAGCGAAGTACTGGGGTCGGTGAAAACGGGAGTTGAAAATAAGTGATTAAACACTGCTCAATATGCACAAATCACTTCAAATACAACTTTGAGAGTGTAAATGGTGAAGGGGAACAACCATACTAACTAACAAGTTCACATAATAAGTCTATTTTAATACATTTTCATAATCAGAATGCATGCAACTTTTTCTAAGTGTCTACAGCTGGTGAGTGTAATGTAGTGGATGCATATGTCCGGAGTACAGCCTCATAATGCATCTGAGTCTGTGGTATGTAAATGTGTACCTGTGCTCTCCCTTTTGCTGTGTTCCAGTGGGGGTAAAGACAGCTGCTACAACATGATGCAGTGTGTGGAGGCCGGACATCAGCTGGTGGCTCTGGCCAACCTGCGTCCCGAAAACACAGGTGAGCACGAGGGAACTAGGGCTGAAATTGATATAGTATGGCGTTCTGTGAATGAGGACAGTTTACACGGGTTTGCATTGACGATGGCTGTATTGAGCAAGTTACTAGACATGTCAAGAGCCGTCATATCAGTAACCACTTGAGTCCTCACTCCCTTCTGCTTTCCACGCCCCCCCTTCAGAGCGCTAACACTAAACAATCAGTGTACATCCCGCTAATCAAACTACTCCACATTGCATCGGGTTTGTGAAGTTGTAGTCTGTGTTTTTTTTCTTTCATGTTTTTGTATTTTTATGGAGAATTGTCACGTGGGAGCATTGGTGATGGGACTTGTGGACTGAGCATTGGATAGGATTGTACAGCTAACCATAAGGAAGGCTCGAATAGGGCCTAGGAGAGATCACTAGATTGCTCAAACATTCATGGATTCCATCTAAAAGCTCTACAGACATGTTTTTGATGAGGGAACAGCGTTATAACATGGTAGAAAGCAACAAAAAAAGTTGATTTAGCATAATACCCCCTCTTTAAAGTCTTTGTCAGATGTTTATTTCATGAGATATTGACTAAACCTAAAGTCTTTTTTAATCTTTAGGGTAATAGTCCTTGAGCCGTTAAGTCGATTAATCGGTGATGATGTCTTCGTTGCGCAAAATGTGTGTTATTTGACTAATAATTTAATTTAGATTATAAGGATTTATATGAGACAACAGCAGAAAGAAGTGAGTGAGTTAGCTGAAGATTTGGTATTTTTTGGTATTTATATGTACAAAGGCAGATTAATGATTAATGATGATATAATGAGTCACCAAAATTCATCTGTTTTTATATTAATACATTATTTCCTATTTTTTTTCTGCATAAATAGTAGTTTTTTGCATTAAGTCCCGTGCAGGTGTGGTCTCGTGAGTGCAGTGTGGGTCAGACACATAGAGATACGAAATTGTTTTTAAGAGCTTTTGCCACGCCCCCTTTTTAGTCGACAAATCGATCAGCAGGACATGTCTTCAACCAAGAATTTCTTTAGTCCTCTGCAGCCCTACTTACTTACCTACCTACACAATCCACATAAAGTCCTCAAGTGCATCTCAAACCTGAAGTAAAAGTTGTGTTCACATGTAGGTCACCAGGTGCTCCGTATCCCCCCCCCCCCCCGCCCTCCTCACATCAGCACTTCTGGACGTCCTGACCGCTCCTCCTCAGTGTAGCGGAGCCGTAGCTCAGCCTGCACACGTGTTAGCTTCCACGGGCATTGTTCTCTGGCAGCACCAGCCCCAACGAGCCCCAATGAATCACCCACGTCCTCACTATGAAATATGGAACGCTAGCTCGGCTCCATGTAGCGCCTTTTCCCTTTCATTTTGACAGATTTGGGTAGAAAACAATTCGCTTTCCTTTGGGCGGAATCATAAATAAAATTAGGCTTGTTATTATTTACTGATGACGGTTTGATGAATATTGTTCATTTGCTGGTGGTTTGTAGTTTCAAAGTGGTCGTGCTAATCTCTATATAGGCTACTTTTGAAATTTCTACGCATACTTTTGGTTAATATTACATCATAATCACATTGTAGAACTGGGTTGCTCGTCGGTGGCTGATTTTGGGATCCTGGTTATTTTAGGCGCTCCACTTTTTACAAAAAGTCTCAGAACGTATGAAAGTTTAAATCAAATTGTCTACTTAATTTTTATTGTGCCTTGCCCAAGTTCTCAGCAGTACTAGGACAATTACTGACAAATAAAACAAAAACACAACCAAAGAGGTGAACTAGCAAACGTTTCTGGCGGAGGTCTGCCACCCGCGTGTCTCCCTGGAGATGTTACTGCTTTTTGCTCTTGTTAGTCAATAAAAAAATTAAAATAAAGTCCAATCTGTCGTGATCTGAGTGGCCTTTCCACAGATCTCCCATGGCAGTGTCACTTATCTCAGTGGAGTACATTTAATAGGTTTAATCCCATTCTGTGGACCATTCCAGTCAAAGCAACATCTCTAGGGAGACAAGCAGATAGTGGGTCCTCCTTCAGAAAATGAGCAACCTATAGTTAAAGTGATAGTATGTAACTTTCTGGGGTAGAAAGTCAGCTACGGTGGTCCCTCGTTTTACATAACCCGCAATAGGCGAAATCTGCGAAGTATCAGCTTTATATTTTTACATTATTCTATATGTTTTAAGGCTGTAAAACCCCTCACCACACACTTTATACACTTTTCTCACACAGGCATTAACATGTTCTCACATTTCTCTCTTGTTTAACTAATTAATAGTGACTCGCATGCATTTGACAGTTCCTCTGACTGCGCCTCTTCGTCCTGGGAGGCGCAGGACTGTTATGTCAAGTCGAACATTTATGTAAATTTGTCTGAACACATTCTGTACTGTACAGGAGACACGGCACAGAGGAGACTGATGGACAATGGTCTACAGTCCCTCTGCCAATCAGGACGCAGAACACAAGGCCATACAATGTAAAAAAAAACATGTAAAATTGCTCAAAAAAATCCTCAAAACAGCAAGGCCGCAAAAGTTGAACCACGATATAGCGAGGGACAACTGTACTTTGAAACAGTCTATGTCATACTGTGTTTTTCTATAGTTTAAGTATAGTAATGAAAGAAACATGCTTTTACTTTAGTCTGTATTATAGTCTAGCATTACCATAGAGTAATAATAATAGTTATAATACGATGTGACTATTTCTTTAATATATTATAAATCATTCACTCCCCTCTGTACATGACTTGCTGCTTTTGTGCAGTTTCAAGTCTGTCACTATAAACACTATTTGGGGTCAATATTTATCGTGGGACTTTTTCTTTGCAGCAGTGGGAAATAGTTGGTTTATTTTCTGTACTATAATGAGATCTGAGCTGTAGAAGGTGGAATTATGAACTTTTATGACTCATTATAGACACAAACTGACTACTTGAGTGTTGCATTTTGTTATTTATTTCATGCAGTTCAGAGTTTTTACCAATTGTGTTTGTTTAGAATACTTTTTGGGGGGATAATTCCGCTTTTCGGTTTGGCGTCAGTATTATCGTTTATCGTCTATACTGACTTCAGCAATGTGCTTCAGAATCTGTCATCGGGACAGGCCTAGTCTCACATCTTCACTGACCTACATATTTACCTGCCGTCGTTTCTGCAGACGAGTTGGACAGTTACATGTACCAGACGGTGGGACATCAGGCCATAGAGCTGTACGCAGACGCCATGGACCTTCCCCTGTACCGACGCACCATCCAGGGCTCCAGCCTGGACACCGGCCGGGACTACAGCCACACCCCGGGGGACGAGGTGGAGGACCTGTACCAACTGCTCAGAACAGTCCAGGTAAGCACACTACCTCAGAGGGTGGAGAGAGTGCAGGTTCAAGACATGATGTACCGTTTATAGTTGATTTGTAGGTGGATTGTTGTTTTAATGTGGTCATAAGAGCGGAGGATCTTTTATGTAACCATTATTTTACCAGGCAAGACATTCAAGACATCAAGAACAATTCACAATGTCTGGCAAAAATGACTTTTCTCAGCCCAGATCACACTTTTGATTTCAACATGATTCTTGCTACTCAGTTGTCAGTAGTAATAGTTGTCGTAGTTGTTGTAATACCTGTTGTTGTAGTAGTATTTGTTTTTGTAGTAGTTGTTGCAGTGAGAGTTGTAGTACTAGTTGTTGTAGTAGCAGTTGTAGTAGTATTTGTTTTTGTAGTAGTTTTAGTTGTAGTAGTTGTTGCAGTGAGAGTTGTAGTAGTTGTTATTGTAGTAGTAGCAGTAGTAGTAGTAGTAGTAGTAGCAGTAGTAGTAGTTGTCGTTGTCACCCTCGTCGTCCTCCTCGTCATTGTTGTAGTTGTTGTAGTAATAGTAGTTGTAGTACTATTTTTATTGTAGTAGTAGTAGTAGTTGTTGTTATTGTAGTAGTAGTAGTAGTAGTTGTAGTCATCGTCCTCCTCCTCGTTGTTGTTGTTGTAGATGTTGTAGAAGTAGTAGTAGCTGTAGTCATCGTCCTCCTTCTCCTCGTTGTTGTTGTAGTAGTTGTAGTTGTTGTAGAAGTAGTAGTAGCTGTAGTTGTAGTTGTAGTCATCGTCCTCCTTCTCCTCGTTGTTGTAGCTGTTGTAGAAGTAGTAGTAGCTGTAGTAGTAGTTGTAGTCGTCGTCCTTCTCGTTGTTGTTGTAGTAGTTGTAGTTGTTGTGGAAGTAGTAGTAGCTGTAGTAGTAGTTGTAGTCATCGTCCTCCTTCTCCTCGTTGTTGTTGTAGTAGTTGTTGTAGAAGTAGTGGTAGCTGTAGTAGTAGTTGTAGTCGTCGTCCTCCTTCTCCTCGTTGTTGTAGTAGTTGTAGTTGTTGTAGAAGTATTGGTAGCTGTAGTAGTAGTTGTAGTCATCGTCCTCCTTCTCCTCGTTGTTGTTGTAGTAGTTGTTGTAGAAGTAGTAGTAGTTGTAGTCGTCGTCCTTCTCGTTGTTGTTGTAGTTGTTGTAGTAGTTGTAGAAGTAGTAGTAGCTGTAGTAGTAGTAGTTGTAGTCGTTGTCCTCCTCCTCGTTGTTGTTGTAGCTGTTGTAGAAGTAGTAGTAGCTGTAGTAGTAGTTGTAGTCGTCGTCCTTCTCGTTGTTGTTGTAGTAGTTGTATTAGAAGTAGTAGTAGCTGTAGTAGTAGTTGTAGTCGTCGTCCTTCTCGTTGTTGTAGTAGCTGTAGTAGTAGTTGTAGTCGTTGTCGTCCTCATCGTTGTTGTTGAAGTTGTTTTTGTAGTAGTATTTGTTATTGTAGTAGCAGTAGTAGTAGTTGTAGCAGTAGTAGCAGTAGTAATAAATATCGCTAAATCAATTTACCATTTACACAACAAACTAATACTAAACGTCATGTTACTGCAGTGGAGTCAGTATCGGTGCGTCCCTTGTCCGTCCAGCCTTATATGAATGAGCTGATTTTGAAATGATTAAAAAGTTGAATCACTCTACAAATACAAACTCTGACCTCCTCTGACCAAAAGTAAAATAGTGGATTATTTTCATAGTGGTTGGTGTTGAAAATCGAAAAGACCAACACACACCAGAGGAGCCTCCATTATTTCCTATGAGACACACTCTCCTCAATTGAAAACACATGCTTTTTGTACTTGTGCGGTGACTACAGACACAATGAAACCAACGACTTTTCTCGTGCTTCTCTTTGCGCTCGAAACTCTTCTCTCTCTCTCTGAACTCACTATAATCTTAAGGCTCATGTAAACTTTATTAATCCCTCGTGTCGGAAATGAATTCTCTGCATTTGACCCATCCTTCGACTCGTACTGCTGGGACAATCTGTCAGGAGCAGTGAGCTACTACCGTACAGCGCTGAGGGACCCATCTTCAGATCTCGGTCAAGCTTTCCTTAGCGGATGCATTTGACCTGTTGTACATGTTTTGGATTGATGGGGGAAACCCGGAGTGCTCGAAGGAAACCCACCCAGACAGACACAGGGAGAACATGCAAACTCCACACAGAAAAGCCCAGGACTGCTCGCCAATCAGTCACCTGCTCAAACCACTGCCTTTGTCTCTTATGGCCCATATTACGCTATTTTCTGATCTATGTTATAATGTTGTGTATTCATCACAAACAGACCTGGACTTGTGTTTTGTTTCATTCACACAAACCCAGCCTAGGATGGGTTCTTCTCTCAAACGGAAAACACTCTGTTCCACCTTGTGATGTCATGTGGTAATACAGGAAGTGCTTCACTGTGTTTTTATTCTCCATACACCTTCACTAGAATCCATCCATCCATTTTCTTCCACTTATCTGTGGGTGGGTCGCGGGGGTAGCAGTCTTAGCAGGGACTCCCAGACTTCCCTCACTCCAATCACATCCTCCAGCTCCTCCGGTGAGACCCCGAGCTGTTCCCAGGCCACCTGAAAGACATAGTCCCTCCAGCGTGTCCTGGGTCTTCCCGGGGCCTCCTCCCGGTGGGGCACCTCCCTAGAGAGGCATCATCCTGAACAGATGCCCAAGCCGCCTCAGCTGGTTCCTCTCAACGTGTAGAAGCAGCGGCTCTACTCCAAGCTCCTCCGGTGTGGCTCCTCATCCTGCCTTTAAGGGAGCACCCAGCCACCCTGCGGAGGAAACACATTTTGGCCGCTTGTATCCACAATCTTGTCCTTTCGGTCATTACCCAGTACTCATGCCCATAGATGAGGGTAGGAACATAGATTGACTGGTAAATCGAGGGCTTTGCCTATTTGCTCAGCTCCTTCCCGACCTCAACAGACCAATACAGCACCGATCCACCCGTCAGACTCACGCTCCATCCTTCCCTAATCGTGAACAAGACCCCGGGATACTTGAACTCCTCCACTTGAGGCAAGGACTCTCACCAGGAGAGGGCGAGTCACCTTCACTAGAATCATTTGGATAATTCCAGTCCTGGGATTTCCAGTCTCTACTGAACTAAAGGTAAAAGGAGCCGTTAACTTGAAAACTACCACCTCATGAGATCATAAGATGGAACAGAGCATTTTGAGCTTTGGAGATGCAGACAGATTAATAATGCAGGATTACTCAAACGTGTGTTTTTGAGGAGGTAACAACATTATAACATGGCTGAAACCTCACGAGAGTCAGTTTTACGTAATATAGGACCTTTAAAACACCACAATTCTATAAGAGCCGTAACGCGCGTGTTCAGTGTGTGTTGATATGGGCTCAGTTCACCTCAAATGGGGCGTTGGCCTTAACAGCATTTTGAGCACATTTAGCGAAGGACAAACATGAATCAGCCACACAGCTCTGTTTTATTGATCAGATTCAGACTCGACTTTCTGTGTGTTTTTGCCAGCGCTCCATCAGCTCACGTTTAAAGTTTAATGTCCCAAAGTTAGACGAAGGTGCCCTTGAACAAGCCGCTTCACAGGGAAAAACTCACTCTGTTTTTCATCTCCACTGACAGAAGATCAGATGCACAAATTAATCACCAAATTAATATTTCATCAAATGGCACTTTTGGAGCAGGAACTGTTCATTTGATGGAGAATTATACATGGATGAGAGTGCGGAGGTGGGCTGCAGCGCGGGGGGCTGACCTCATCGCCTACAGCCATTCACCCAAAAGTCAGGTCCAATAGTAGTCACTTTTGTTGTTGGGGTAAAATTAACTTTCGGGTTTAGTGCAGAATTTAAAATGGAAAGTTGGAAGATGGCAATTAGTTTTACCGATTCCAAGATTAGTCTGGATTATCGCTGCCGTGATTTGTCCAAAACCAAGTGACTCCACCTTGTATCATCAAATGTACCCGGAGCTTGCCGGATTTAGCCAGTTTCCCAATATACTGTCCTCTAACACTCGTCTATGCCAGTATATTGTAATCTGTATACTTAGCTCCTCTGTGTTTTTAAAGCCACAATACACACAGACTAAGTTGTATGTATGTCTTTGTAATCAGTCGTCCAGGTACGATCCATAGTAAAAGGTAAATTCTATTCTGTCAACTGAACAAAAGCATATTCTGAGTGAAGACGTTTTACTTCTTATCCAGCTGCTTCTTCATTTCTGGAAATAAAAACAACTTACAATATGAAATATACAATTCAATGTTAAAACGTATTATCACTTAAAGTTTAAAAACACCAAATTCACTTTATTAGTGATAAACTGTCTGGGTCTTATATTGTCCGTACCATAGACTGTATATATAAATGGACATAACTAACCTGCTGCCGTGTTCCAAATAGGAAGTGATCATGGGCGGATTTGGGCTACATCCACTGGCTCCAATTCACTTTACACTGAAAAATTGTCACCCGTCTCTCTTTAACTGCTGCAGCGAATCTCGTCATTTTGGTCTTAAAATGTTCGTATTGACCGGCTCTCATGATCCTGGTGTTTTTATTTTGCTTTTGTGTCTGTAAATCAAGATATGAACATTAACAACAGACGAAGCAAGCACCCGCTCCATGCTAAACCAGCGGTGTGGGCAGGAAGGGGCGTTACCTTCAACAATATCGCTCCAGATTGGCTCGTTGGTTGCTCGGCTCCAAATTCGATGAGCTTCATTTGACTGGAGCCGAGCTCTATGGGGGACGTCACACTCACTCTGTCCACGTCTTTATAAAGTCTGTGGTCCGTATTAAGCGTTCTTGGCCTTACAGTGTCTAAAACGGCGCCTCCTGTAGCCAGCGCGTCTGTTAAAAGTTTGTATGCACGTCACACGTCACTTATTTGTTTTTGTATAATATTTGATAAGAATGTTGTAAGAAGCAATGTACACATGGTACAGTGTACAGGTTAGTAGAGGTTTAGTGGCATTTTCTGTGGCTCAGTGTTGCAGCACAGCAGTTGGTCTGATCTTTATTGTTGCATTTATGTCAGCGGTAAATCATTTTGTTTCAGTGGTTCAATCAAGCACGAAAATAACTTGCACATCACTTCCCAAAGAGGCCAGTTTAGCTAAATGATTGTTGCGTTGGGAAAAGGTATAATCCAATGCAAATATCTACTCTGGTTCTCGTGGGCTCTCACCGTGGTATTCGCCATGTTAGATGGTTTGGCAGCTGTCAATCATCGGTCCAGAGCCCGCCCCACACGCACTCACAGCCCCACCCCTTCAGTCCTTTGGCTGCTCCCTGCTTTGTTAGTTTTTGCAATTTGATTTTGAGTGGAGTAAGCTCTGGCACAAGTGTTTAGTTCAACTTTAAGTTTCATGTATACATTGGATACATTTTAAAGGTACAGTACATAACTTTCTGGAGGTGGCACGTCACCGGCACATTTCCATTGAAATACAAAGTCAAACCCGTACTTTGGAACATTCTCCATAAGTTTTATATCGTACTGTAGAAAAAGATAGTCAAAGGAACAACATTTCGATGGAAACAAGCAGGCGGAGGCCCTTCTCCTGCTCGTAAAAGTCAGGTTTGCAACTATTAGCAACTAGGGCTGCACAATGTATCACAAAAATATCAATATTGAAGTATTGGCTGATGCAATAAGTGATTTCACAAGAAAAGAGACAGATTGTATCCATGATTTTCCGTATTCAGGCCTACTTTAGGCTTGGGTTGGTTTTGGTTTTTAAGTTTTATGTTGACTCAGTTTGACTAGTAAATGAAGGTTTTTTTGTTTTAATGTATCGGATCTTCTTGTGCCAAAAAGTTTATTACAGTATCTTTTTCTCATGGAGCTGCTCTATTAGCAACATTTCTGGAATTCCTTTTGAGACATATTGATCTGAGCCACTCCTGCGTTCCAAACCCCCCTATTTTAGCCCCTTTACATCAAACTTGAACAGCTCCTTTGCTCACAGAACTGGCCTGTTAGTTGGGAATCGACTTGACTCGGTATAAATGAGTTAGTAGGTTAGCTCCTCCTGTAGGTGACCCTGTGGAGACGCGTTGATGTGAGGGTTTTGGTGCTTGATGGGGTGGGGTTAGGGGCCCACACCTGTCTGCGGAGGGGTCCCTCCAGAGGACCAGGGGCCGGTCAGACGCCTCAAGCCAGTGTGAACCATCAGACTCCCTGTCTGTCATCTGAGTTGTTGTGGTTTGCAGCATGAAAACGCTCCTGGTTGTCTTAAAGCATCTGATTTTATATGTTATATTGTTTTAACTAGTTAAGCTCAGAAAGAAAGAAGATTGTAAAGAACAACATTTTAAAATTTGATAATTATTACTTAATGAATGCTCTTTTCAGTTCAATGCCAAGAGGATTTAAAATTTCAGTTAGTAATTTATATTGAAAGAGCTGTAGTATTTATCAAGCTGTGACTCAGTAATCTGAAGGTTTGCGGTTCGAATCCCGCTCTCGAAACATCATCATTGGTTGAGCGGTCAGATCTACTGACCCCCAAGTTGTCACTTAACCCACGTCACCCCCAGTGTCTGCGTACTCTGGTGTATGATTGTGTGTGTGAGTGGGTGAGTGGGTGAGTGGGTCCTTGATGTGCTATATAAAAATGACCCTTTACCGCTTTTTTTGGCACTACATTTATTACTACCGCTATACCGTATGTGTGATACAGAATGGGTTAAGGACTTTTATTGATTTGTTAATGATATACCTTATTTGACCAGTTGTCCATTTTAAATCTTGAGTGTCGCAGTAGTCACATTAGACTCTATAATGTTTTATAATGATTACTCTTGTAATCCTCACGTTCACCTGTGGTCATGAGCTGTGGGTAATGACTGAAAGAACAAGATTACGGATACAAGAGGCCGAAATGGGTGGCTGGGCTCTCCCTTAGAGATAGGGTGAGGAGCTCGGTCACACGGGAGGCGCTCGGAGTAGAGCCGCTGCTCCTACACGTCGAGAGGAGTCAGCTGAGGTCACTCGGGCATCTGTTCAGGATGCCTCCTGGACGCCTCCCTAGGGAGGAGTTCCAGACATGTCCCTCCTGGAGGAGGACTCGGGGAAGACCCAGGACACGCTGGAGGGACTATGTCTCTTGGCTGGCCTGGGAACACCTTGGGGTCCCACCAGAGGAGCTGGAGGACGTGTCTGGGGTGAGGGAAGTCTGGGAGTCCCTGATCAGACTGCTGCCCCCGCGACCCGGTCCTGGATAAGCGGAAGAAAATGGATGGATACTCTTGTAGAAAATATAAAAAATGCAGTATGTCCGTGTAAACCCTTAGTCGTCCAGGTATGACCCATAGTAAAAGAAAAATGTAATTCCGTCAACTGGACAAAAACGTTTTTGGAGTGAAAACATTTCGGACCAGAACTGAAGAAGCGGCTTGAGTGAGCAGTGAAACGTGTCCACTCAAAAGAAAAATTCTACTATTCTACTGTCAACTGGACAAAAAGAGTTTTTTTTTACTATACCACATGACTCCATGGAAAAAGAAAGTTAAAACCATACTTTGGAACTGGAGATAGATAAGATTCATGCCATACTGTGGAAGATTATAGCCAAAGGAACAACATTTTCATGGAAACGATAGGAGAAAGCCCTCAGAAGCAAAGAAGCAACAACCCAAAAAAACCCCAAAACCACATACAACATTTTAAAAACATTTATTTTAGTATTTTTTTGGCTTAAAAGTTACATACTGTGGCTTTAATTTTTTTCCTCATAGTCAGGTAAGAGAATAATATTTGAGTCACTTACATCCTCTGGTCATATAGAGTTAAAATAGTGCTGCTGGCAAAACCTTATATGGTTATGATTTGGATTATAAGTCCAGAGCTGAAATCAAACTTTGGAGCATTTTACATTTTACACTTTATATATATATATTTGACTAATGTGAAAGTTAACATGTATCGACAAAACACTGACCTTGATTTCCCACCTCACAGTCTCCCTCTCATCCAGGCCTGGGCAATTACACAGAGATGCCCACTCCCTCCCCACTCCCTCCCCCCCCCTCAACAACAGTCTGAGGGCCATGGATCAGGGCGACGGGCTCCCGGGGGACCTCCTGGCGGACCCCCCCCCCCCCCCCCCCGCCCCCTGCGTGTCGTCCCTGTGTTTACCCCCCACAAGCGTCATCAGCCAGGCCCATAAACAAGCACTTCCTCCGTGCCCTCTCCGGCTCAGGTTAAACACTCTGCGAACCAGGGTAATCACGGCTAACCCGGCTCCTCCATTAGTTCAACTGGGTGACACGCATTTGCCGAGTTCCCACGCGTAACCTCGAGGATAGATCTGGGTCTGCATTTTGATGGTAAACTTTCAAATCAAGGCTCAAAGATTTGGGGAAAATGGCAACTTGTGTGTTTTTCGCATTGGACAAGTTTTGCGATTAATGTTCTAGTAATAGGATTCAGTTCGAAGTTGACGTTTTCAGCAGGTCCAAAAGAATTGACGAAGAATCACATTTCAGAACATGTTGTACTAGGCCTGTCACAATAACTACTACATAGGCGATAGTTTTGGGCCTCAGTATTTATATGGTGAGTACTTTTTCTTTGCCAAAGTGGGGAGATTTGAGCTGTAGAGGGGTGATAAGTCTCTTTTATAGCTAATTATTGGTGCATCTTAATTAGTGATATAAAGAAGTTTCAATATTAGCTGTTCATTGAAATATTTCTCTGTAGTGAGCTTCAAAATTTGTTATCGTGACAGGTTTAGTTTGTACAGATCTAAACTACAGGGTTAGGTGTTTTTATGCAGAATTAGACGGAAGATTTTGTTGTTTGTGGAGGAAATGATGGTACTTCAAAAAGTGCGGCCTTTGCGATTTGCTAATTGCGTTCACTCAAGTTGTGATTGGATACATTTGATAGCTAGTTAATCTGGCGAGATAGAGAAAATATCAAGAAATCACGCTTGCACAATCCTGTGGCAATTTAATCTGGCGAGATCTTGTGACAAAATCTCACGTCCCAGTTTCTAACTGACTGAATTGGAACAAAACTAATATTGTACAGAATACACACCTCACACTTAATACTTTACAAAGATGCAAGTCTTTAACTGGTGAATCTCCCCAAGCTCAGATGGCCGTGATTGACAGGTGGATTAGCCAATCAGGGACATACATGGACCGTAAGTATCAAAACAAATATGGCTGCTTATATGAAAAAAAAAAAAAAAAAGAGGAAAAAAACAATTTCTGCAGAATCAGTGAATGAAGCAGGAAAAACTGAGGTGAGGGTTATTTTATTCAGAATGCAGAATCATATGAATGAAGCAAAAAAAGAAAAAATGTCTTTGTACGATTATTTTGGTTCAGGCTTGAAATTCTTGTACATAAAAATAAATAAATAACTAAAAAAAAACCCCCACAGACTTTGCAAAGGCTTGAAATTCTAGCCTAGTAAAAACTTTGAAAAAGAAAAATTGTATGTAAAAAAAAAAAAAAAACTTACTAAAAAAAAAAAAAAAAAGTATATTTTTTTGTGAATAAATAAAAAAATGATTGTAATAAAAAAAAAAAAATAATAATAATAATAATAATAATAATAATATAATAATGATAATATAATAATAATGATTACATAAATTTAATGTAATATCACTCCATTTTGGCATAGCGTTGTCTTTAAAAGTCTCTTCTAATTACACACAACTTATGAACATTTCCTATTTATGCCCATGTTTTTTTAGTTTTAAAAAATATATATATAATTTTCAACACCTTGAACTTAGTTGTTGATGGGTGTGGGGGGAAATCTAAAAACAACAACATTTAAAACAGGTCTTTGATAACGAGCTGTTATAGCCACTCTGCAGGAAGAGAACATTTTGTGCTTTGGAGAGAGTGTGATTTTTTGATTCTTTGGAGCACTTTGAATTAATTAGAAGTTACACGATTATATTTGGCAAATGACACTCCGGCAGAGATGAAAGCAGGTTTTTTTTCCCCCCTCCTCACATCTCCACTTGATGAGTTTAAAGAGTTATTCACGCTTCCCTCTCCTCCTACTTCTCAACACAAGCCGTGAGCACGTAGCATTAGCCAACAGTGCCATCTATGGGCCTCTGGGAGAATGCAGCTGGTGGAGGGCAAAATAGAGTGGAAGTTGAGAAATATTTTGTAAACTCTTTGGTGTTGAAAATGTGTAAATTTGTTAAATGGAGACTATAATTTGAGCTTTGGAGATGTAGGCAGACTAATAATGCAGGGTTACTCAAACATTCCAATCCATTTTGTGCAATATAAGACCTTTAAACAGCTAATTTCCTGAAAAATTAAACCCCAAAATGCAGTTACAAGAATGTTTAATATATTCATAATTGACAAATATCTAAATAAGATCAGGAGAATGAAGACAAATGGGGTTTTCACACATATCTGCTTGTTTTGGGTCAATATCTGCCAATACCAATATTTGACACCAATATTTTTTCTCCGTGTGCCCATGTGTCATTCCCACTTTGTCCTCGGTGCCTCAGAGTCGTCTTTTTGAACAGACCAATGAGTAACAATGGAAATAGTAGATTGACAGACAGGTAGTCAGACAGGGTGACAGTAGTTCAGCTTATTGCTTCACTAGAACAAATAGTTTTTTTGTATTATCGTATATTATTTTATTGTATAATCGTCTGGATTTACTTCATCAATATATCATACTTGGTTATTTTTACTGAAATATGCTATGTGAGTTAGCCAGCAAAATAAAATATTGCTATCAGGACAACATGCCAGACACAATCATTATTTTGAAGTTAACATGAAGGTACAGACTTAAAGGTGTCCTATGTATCTGTTTTGGGGGTGGTCCGCCTCCTGCTGGTCTCCATGGAGATGTTATTGCATTGCATTGAACGTGTGTATCCTGGGTTATATATATATATATCTCAAATACCTTGAAAACATGTTAGCATCCATGAAGAATAGATTACTTTTAAGGACTCATATTACGCAATTTTCTGATCTATGTTATCTATGTTTCCTCATCAGAAACAGACCTGGAGTTGTGTTTTGTTTCAGTCACATGTTTAACTTACAAACCCTGCAAATTTAGACTGAGTTCTTCTCTCAAACAGAAAACACTCTGTTCCACTTTGTGATGTCATCATGTGGTAATACAGGAAGGGCTCCACTGTGTTTTGAAACTCCACACACCTTCACTAGAATCGTTTGGATCATTTCTGCCCTGGAATTTCCCATCTCTACTGAACAAAAGGTAAAATGTAGCTGTAACTATTGCTTCATGACATCACAAGGTGGAACAGAGCATTTTGAGCTTTGGAGATGTAGACAGACTAATAAAAAAGGGTTAGTTAAAACAAAACACAACTCCAGGTATGTTTTTGATGAGGTTCTAACAAGTCTTAAAGGTCACAAGAGTCAACTTTGTGTAATCTAGGACCTTAAATGTTGTACTGTGGAATGATCTAGTACAGCAGGTCAAGCAGGCAGCAGATCTTCCTTCCAGAAAAGTTGCATTATATTGTGGTTAGAAGCACCTAGCTGGAGGATTGTGAATGTTTTAGGTTGATGAGGGGAGTCGGAGAGAGGGCTCGGAGGGTTGGCGTATGGATGGTACCGTAATCGGTCAGTTATTTGGACATGGAAACGCACGATTAAGCTAGTCAACTTCTTATTTCTCCACAACTTCAAAAAGACATCCCAATTTTTCCCGACAATTACGACTCATCTGAACTATCCATTTCAAACACGATCGGAAAAAAACCCATCCGAAATCCGAGTCTGAAAAAAAAAAATCTAAAAATGTCTAGGTTCGTCCTTTTGAAGTCATTCACCAGATTCCGAAATACGAGATCATATTCTTCCGAAGCATTGTCGATGGAAAGGACTTCAGATATGATAGGAGAAGGAGCTACCCGCGCATCCCCCTCCTCCCCGTCCGCTCTCATCACCCCCTCTGTATTCAGGACGACTCTTTGAAGTGCGGAACCTGAGAGGCAGGACGGGCTATAGGTGCTGATCTTTGAACTCGGGACGTTTTTAGGGTGGGTGGGGGTTGGTGGAGGGAGGTGGAACAGTTTTGTCCGGGGGGGGGGGGGGTCTCTTACCCCGCGATGTTCGTATGGCTCCGAGGCTGGATTTGAATGGCTCTGGAAAGGTATTGTGCTCGTTGGCTTCAAAGGTATGTCAGGTGAGGTATGGACAGGTGAATTCTGGGATGGCGTATACTGAGATGATGAAAGATGATTTATTATCACTTACACCATTACTTATAAAACTTTAAGGCACCGTATTATGCTAAATAATACAATCCCATACACCCATATTACACTGTTTTCTGATCTATGTTGTTTCCTCATCACAAACAGACCTGGAGTTGGACCATGTTTAACACACAAACTCTGCTGGCTGAGGTCTTCTCTCAAAAAGAAAACACTCTGTTCCACCTTGCGATGTCATGTGGTAATACAGGAAGTGCTCCATTGTGTTTTTAAACTCTATACACCTTCACTAGAATCATTTGGAAAATTTCAGCCCTGGAATTGGCAACCTCTACTGAGCAAAAGATAAAAGGTAGCTATTAACGTCATGACACTTCATGACATCACAAGGTGGAACAGAGCATTTTGAGCTTTGGAGATGTAGACAGACTAATAAAGTAGAGTTACTCAAACATGTGTGAATGAAATAAAACACAACTCCAGGTATGTTTTTGAGGAGATAATAACATGAAGCTCACAAGAATCAATTTTGTGTAATATAAAACCTTTAATAAGCATGAACACAGACTTATGTCATTATGAAAAATAGTTTATTAATTAAATACAATTCAGTTTACTTTTGTAAAGCCCAAGTCACAACATCAGGCACCTCTTAGGACTTTACAGGATAACTGATTTAAACGAAAGAAAGTTGGAAAATCCAACAGTGAAACAGATTAACCAACATTCATAGAAAACAAGCAAATGGAGAACTGTCCCAAAGCGCCCCCTGTCCTTAGACCCACCTTCTCGACAAGGAAAAAAACCCCAAAAGAACATTGTGTGAGAACCACAATGAAGGAGAGATCCGCTCCCATGGACTAAACCAGGACTAAACCATGACCAGGCTGCCAGTGTGTCCTTGACTAACACGTATCCATTTGCAGATAGAGTTCAAGTCTGTAGGACCAGAGCCATGTGAGGGAAGGGGAGGATCTGGGGCCACAGAACAGGGTCAGGACATAGGTTGTGCAGAATAATTCAGGCTTAGTAACTACTTAAAAGAGGTTAGGAGTTCTGAGTTTGTGCTACGTTGCTGGGAGAAACTGGGACACCTAAAATATGCACCACAGGCAAAAATCCTCCAACGAAGCTAGACCTAAACAAGCCTGGCTCAAGATCTGGAGCATAGACTGTATAAAGAAGTTGACTGTGTGAGTGTGACGTCACCCATAGTGTTCGGCTCAAGTCAAATGAAGCTCATCTAAGCTAGCAGTTACAGCGGGGAACATGGAGCCAAGTTGCATATTAGGAATTCTGTCTACGAGTATCACAGCAGCCAAAGTGAGGTTGTTGTAGGTAATGCCGGCTCCCACCCGTACAGCTGGTTTAACAGGGATCGGGCGCTTAGCAACGCTGTCAATCAAACCTGTTGCTAACGCTAGAGGGAATGACCACGAGGAAAGAAGGCACCTGATTTGTCGCTTATTAATGTTCATATCTTGAGTTACAGACACAATAGTGAAATAAAACACCAGGATCATGTAGAGCGGATTAATACGAACATTTTAAGACCAAAATTACAAGCCTGAGGTCACAGTCAGTTTTCCAAAGTAAGATGAACTGGAGCTATGATCTGGAGTCACCCACTGCTCCTGACAGGTTGCCCTCCCAGCTCTGGAGGATGGGTCAAACGCAGAGGACGAGTATCTCGAAATTAAAGGGATAGTAAAGCAAAACTTAACCATGAATCCTGAAAAATAGGCATTTCTTGATTGACTCTCCACATTTGGTGCACGGGGGTCGCCTTACAGAAAGATGGTCGCCAGTTAGTGCCAAAAATCCCCCAAATTATCATTATACAGTCACACACACACGCACACACACATGACACGCTTTAAAACATCAGCTGTCACACATAGAGTTACCAGTTCACCTAGCCTCTAAGCACATCTCCATGTATTTTGTCATGGGTATAGTGGTTCTTCTTCGGCCTTTTGCTCTACACTATCGTAGGAACACGCCATCTTTACATTTCAATTCCCATCCTCACCTCTCAACACGTATCTCCCGTCTCCTCCCCCTTTGCAGACTGCAGTTCCTTTGACTACTCTTTCCCATCTCCATCTCCTCTCTGATCCTCTCTGATGTGTGATACAGATCAGCAGTGTCAGTCACCCGCGGCCATGACACCCCCCACCCACCCGAAGGCCCCACCTCCACCCAAAGACCCCCACCCCCCCTCATATTAGTCATATCGCATCCTTCAAGTGTACCAGCGTCCTTCCACGTGGGGATATGAGCGACCTGACACAGCGGCTCTTTACGCCCCCTGACCCCGCCCCCCTCGCCCCTCCCGGACCTCCTTTAGCTTTCAAGGTCAGGTGAAAGTAGGCCTCGGTTATAACGCGCCCTTTTGACCCATTTCTGTGAGCGACTTTCAATACAACGGGAAAAGGTACAATTCGGCTATATATAAAACAGCGCTAGTTCAAAGCTATTCCTCCTTTACCTTGTTCATTCCAAACATCCTAATTATTCACCGTGATGAGTTTATACGCACTTTTCACAACTCCCAGACCAGAACGGAGTTTTTGCCGTGACGCTAACAACGACTAGCATGCTAACCGTGCAACCGTATTTGTTCTTTACTCCGGCTAAATCTTTTCGCCTTGTGCTAACTATTTAATACCATAAAGAAACAGATTTTTTCTTGAAGAGCACACATTGCACTATTTTCTGATCTACACTGCCCAGCCAAAAAAAAAAGTCACCACTTGGATTTAACTAAGCAAACAGGTACGAGCCTGTAGGTACGAGTCAGGTCGAGGTTCAGCAACAGTCTGTGCTCAAAGAGTGAGGTCAGCTGACACCTGAATATACTGAATGACCAGGTTATTCCATCAGTGCATTTTTTCTTCCCTGATGTCACGGGCATATTCCAAGTTGACAATGCCAGGATTCATCAGGCTCAAATAGTGACAGAGTGGTTCAGGAGCAGGAGACATCATTTTCACACATGGATTGTCCACCACAGAGTCCAGACCTTGACCCCATTGAGAATCTTTGGGATGTGCTGGAGTCAGACTCGACCATCATCTGTGAAAGATCTTGGTGAAAAGTTAATGCAACACTGGATGGAAATCTTGTGACATTGCAGAAGTGAAATCGAAACAATGCCACAGCGAATGTGCTGTAATTAAAGATAAAGGTGGTCCAACGAAATATTAGAGTTTTTTGTTTTGTTTTTTTGGTGGTGGCGACTTTTTTTTCGTGTATGTTATAATGTTGTTTGCTTCACTAGAATCATTTGGATGATTTCAGCCCTGGATTTGCCAATTTCTACTGAACTAAAGGTTAAAGGTAGCTTCAAAGCTGAAAACTACCACTTCATGACATCACAAGGTGGTACAGAGCATTTTGAGCTTTGGAGATGTAGACAGACTAATTATAAAGCATTACTCAAACATGTGTGGAACAACACACAACTCCAGGTAATATAGGATCTTTAACACTGAAATGCTATTGGACTTTTAAACCACCTGCAGCATTTTCATCTTTCTCTCTTTCATTATTAACATTATTACATTATTGACATAGTGTAGCAGCAGTTATGTGTCAAAGGTAACAGTTACGTTCATCAAACTCCGACATGTCCACATTCTTGACCTGTTGCAACAAACCTAATTACGCTCCAATCAGAAGTTCAGACTAGTACATTTCAATTAATATCTCTCGTTGTCTCATTTATAGCGTTTTCATGTACTAAAATAACATCTTGACCTTCCCCTCTTAAGATCTGCAAATAGTGCCGCGGCTTGCATTTCTTCAAAAGTTCTGCAAAGCTACGGACCAAACGGCAACTTTGCTAATTCGTTTCCGTTAAAAAAAAGAAGCTAATTGGAGCGTTGCGTCGCCCGTGCCACCTCTGCGCTGACGACTTAGGACCGGAGACATTAGCTCGTTAGAGTGATGAGGAACAATAGCTGATGCGCGCGGCTTCCTTTGTGTCGGCTTTAATTAGCTAGCTGTGTGACATCTTTGTCGTAGTCTCAAAGAACGGTACAATTTCTTCTCCTTTACTGCGTTCGACTCGGCGAGACCCTTTTCTTTTTTCCGACTCCTGATACTTTTGGGTTTGCTTAATTATTCCGGTAATTGTTCCTAAGTAGATTGGAAGTTTAGGACGTCAACGCGGCTACAAAGACTTAAAGGCCCCATATTACTCTGTTTTCTGATCTTCATCAAAAATATACCCAAAGTTGTGTTTTCTTTCAAATCCTGCGTATTTACATTGTGTTCTTCTCGCAAACTGAGAGCACGCTGTTCCACCTTGTGATGTCATCATGTGGTAATACAGGAAGTGCTCCACTGTGTTTTAAACTCCACACACCTTCACTACAATCATTTGGATAATTTCAGCCCTGGATTCGCCAATCTCTACTGAACTAAAGGGAAAAAGGAAGCTTTGAAAACTGAAAACTGCAACTTCATGACATCACAAGGTGGAACAGAGCATTTTGAGCTTTGGAGATGTAGACAGACTAATAATAAAGGATTACTCAAACATGTGTGAATGAAACAAAACACAACTTGAGATTTGATGAGGTAACAGCATTAAAGCTACATCTCCAAAGTTCAAAATGCTGTTTCACCTTGTAAAGTCATGCAATAGTTTTCAAGTTAACAGCCTTTAATATTCTGTCTGTTGAATGGGAAAAAGTCCTCAAACTGTTGCATACACAGGATGCTCAAACCCATGAATAGGCCCATGTTCTTTCAGTGTTTATAGTCGTATTTTTAAATTTCTGTTGCAGTTCACTTAGCCTTAATGGCTTAAACCAGGGGTGTCACTCAAACTCATTTTCACAGAGGGCCACATCAACAAAATGGTTGCTCTCAAAGGGCCAGATGTAACTGTAAGATAAATGTAACTAAATGCAACCAAATGTAATGTAAAATAAATCCAGCTAATTTTTAATCTTGTTAATTACCTGTTTCTATTTTTATTACTTATTCAAGCTACAAATATTACATATGGATTTGCATAGATATGAAAAAATGGCAATGTAACTGTGTGTCTCTTTATAAACTAATATTTTAAGACATACCTTATAATTAATTTTGTCACGGGCCACATAAAATGGAGTGGTGGGCCACATTTGGCACACGGGCCTTGCGTTTGACACATGTGACATAAACTATTCATTATGTAATAATTTTGTTTAGTGGTGCACTATGTAAATGGTGTACGACAGGGTTTACAACCTGTTTATCTCCATGGAAATCTTATTACTATGAATGGAATGTTCCACAATATTGCATTAAACTCCCCTCTCTCCATGAGAAGAGCACGTAACGCCGCAAAGTCAAGGTACAGGTCAGGTCTGTGGAGTGGCATGTCCGTTCATAGTGAGAATACATGATTTTCAAGGTATTTGTTTAGTTTGCAATGAAAACGCCTATAATTGAATAAATGAAAAGACAGTGAAGTTTAATGTTGTACTGTGGAACATTCCAAGCTAAGCAATAACATCAGCATGGAAGCAAGCAGGTGTTGTACCAATCTCTGTTTTCATTTCATTGTCTCCTTAGGGAAATTTGTCCTCAATCCCGCTGTACGAAAGAAACCCACCCAAACACAGGGAGAACATGCAAACTCCACACAGAAAGGAGCCTTCTTGTTGTAACCATACTGCTGTCCTTTGACCACAATAAAAGAATATTTATGTAGACGTGTGTAGGTGCAGGAATGCCCAGTGCAGCGGTGTCGTAACGATCGGGGCTGGACAGTGCAGAGGTGAGAGGAGGCTGGAGAGAGAGGGCAGATTAGCAGCAGGGTGCCACATTGGAGTTATGTTTGTGGACGCAGCAGAAAATGGATTTCTTGTATTAAAAAAAAATCAGCCTAATGCATAAATCATGACATCTGGGGTCACGGCGGGGGTTTAGGAGGATCACAGCTAATGCAGACAGGTCGGAGCTATGGAGCTAAGAGACCCATAAGGAGGGGGGATACAGAGGTGAGCACTTGGGGGGTTTTAGATCAAATGAAAAGGATTGTGTGATTGGAAGCATTTACCTTTCAAATGTGTCTTAAAGATGCCTTTGTAATTTTTGCCTTGACATTAAAGCGAACGACGACTAACACGCTAACTCACACTTCCTGATTATCAATAAAACACTTTCTAATTAGATGCAGCAGACGCAGTAGAGTTATTTTCACCTCAAGAGCTGCTTTTACAATATATCTGTAAGGGAGCACAACACATTTTGCTCAAATACATGGAAAAAAATGAGATACAGAACTTTTAAAAGGGCTTTTACCTGACTTTAATTTCTTTTAGTTTGTGAGGACCCCTTTTACTCCACATTTCATCTTGCAAAAACAGTTAATTGTGAACAAAAAACTCATGGGATCGCTTATACATTTTAAAAAGCTCTTTTGTTGGATGAGAAACATAACGAAGCAACAAAGACCGATCATTTTGTCCAATCAGAAATGACGTAGAATGAGGACCATGCGGAAACAACTGCCTGCAACTATCCCAGACAGTTGTTATTCTTTCATGGTTCATCGGAGCTAACAGTAATTTTGACAGAGCCTTTACTCATGAATATAAAAAAGTAGTACAGAGCATTAAGGTGAGCTTGTTTAGTGCCCATTATCGTGAGCTTAGCTGACACTCTTAATTAGGGCTGTAGAAATTCTAGGTCGACGACAGATGAAGGGCCGTGGCAAAACGCTGAAATCTTTATGATCTGACCATGTATATGACCCAAACTCCTCAGAAGACTACAACTGCCCTGGACTGAACACAGAAAAACAACAATTTCTAAAGAAAAAGCAAATTACACTCATGATTCACTCTCGAATCTTTAGTGAACTCCCTCCATGACTTCTCCTTTCTGCTGTCATCCCCTGTAACTCCTTTTAATCTTAACAAAATAAATAATCGACCAGTATAAATTTTGGTGAATTTTAGCACTGAGAATGAGTTTGGCGAAGGCGATTTGTCTTTGAAAACACAGAGGAGCACTTATGTCCTTTTTCGTGTCAGATTCGATACTATGCTGAGGAATAACCAACACGATAAACTTGACGGAGGTGAAGTGTCCTGCCTAGCGACACAACAGCGATGAATCAAACCCCAAATAAAACGGTGCGTGTACTCCTGCCCTCTGTGGTTCTATCCCTCTCCAGCTGCGTCGCTAGTTTTGCACACAAGGACGAACGGCATTTGCGTTAGCGTTAGCATTAGCGGGGCAGATAATGGCGCAGCGCACTGTTCAGCGGGAGCGTGGAAGTGCCGGGTCGGACCTATTAGCCGCTAGCCCCATTTCTCTGCGACCGCCGCTAACAGCCCCCCCCACCAGCATTAGATAAAGAGCCTAGCCTGCAGCCTTTGTAATTTGTTTGTATTTTTCTGCTTAATGTAGTTTGCTCAATCTTGTTTAGCAATGATGGAAGCTGATAGCCTTATCTCTCCTGGCCAAGGGCATGATCCACTGTCTGCTTGGTTCCAGTGAGTAACCCAGCTGCTAAATGTGTAAAGGAAACACACTGAATTGCCTTTAAATCTGGCCTTTTAATGAATAGTTTTTGAATAATCTTGATCTTGAACAGCACATCATAATATTAAATAAAACCACTACTAAAATTACAATACCTACGAGTGTTTTAAGGCAGACCTATTATGGACAATGGACTTTACAGAGCTTTTAAACATGTTATAATGGTTTCCCCCCCCTCATCATTTACTCACCTAAAGTTGTATTTGGAGTGATTCGTGCATGTTCGCCTTATTTTCAACTTGTTTTCACCACCACTGGCATACGCCCACTGCTCTGTACATACTGCGTTCTCCAGTAAAATGATCTTAATCGATGATACACGCATAGGATTCAGCAGCATCACGTAGTCATTTTGGTAAACTTTTTTTTTTTTAATCCACTACTCGCTAGTAGGGATGGGACAATAAACAATAATATGGTTTATCGTGATTAAAATGGTTGACAATAATCGTTCGTGCGACATTTTATATAATTGTGATATCTCCAACAAAGATAATCACCTTTATATCACCAGAATGTGCAGAAAAAACACAACTTATCCAAAGGGGAGGACAAAGGGGTCTGTTGTCTGGGGCCTCAGCGTTGTAGGGGCCCAGAATTGGACTCAGGGGGGCCACGTGAGGCTTATTACCCCAAAGCTTCAGTCGACGACCCTGCTTATCGATAATATTCTCTGTTAAAGTGATAATTATTCATATCATAACAACTTTAATCGTCATCGTGATGTAATCGTTAATCGCAATTATTTTGGTCATGATAATCGTCAAAATTTCAATATCGTCCTGACGGCTCCACGACTCTTTGCTGTCATGGCGCGTTCCCATCGGGCACCGCCGTTTTCTAATGTGAAAGCCAGCACATTTGTTTCTTTTATTAAGTCTTTTTTGATGAATATTGCGATTTAAAATGTGCAAATTATAACATTATGATCTAAGGGTGTCATAGATTATAACTATACACAAGCACAATACATGTTCTTAAATTATTTGTGTGATATCAAAATCAGTATCAGGCTTTTAACCTTGAATATTGATTGTAATTTTAATATTATCGTGACTGTCAACGCTAATGCTGTGCTAAAGATCTGTGTAGAAATCTGTATCTTCCTTGAGGGCTAGACACTAGTGGTGCTGAAGATGAGGAAATGGAGAGGCTGAAGAGGATGATGGTTGTGCTGCTGCGGTGGAGTAGGGTCGGAGGAGAGGCACGTAACTGAAACCAGCAGGAAGAAGAAGAGAGAGGGCATTTAGGGATGATTTACAGTTTGAGGGATGATTCGGTCTTTGCTTCAGTTCGCGCCGGAGTTCTGTCTTCATACGAATATATTTTAAACAGTTTTTCCTCACTTACCTTATGCATTTATAACATCCTTTATTCATCAGAAGGAGTTTATAAGCACTTTTAAGAACTTTTAGAGGCCAGATCAGAGTTTGACCGTAATGATGAAAGCAACTAGCATGCTAACTGCACACTTCCTGATTGTCTGAGGATAAAACATTTAATCAGATGAATACAGCACACAGCGGTTTCTTTTCTACCTTAAGAGCTAAATAGAACTTACAGATTTGCTTTGACAGTATGTAATGATGCCACGCAATAAAGGACATTAATTTCATTTCTGCCCTCTGTCCAAAACGGTTTCAACAGACAAATTCAAAATGGGCCATAATTGTTCTAAGTTTTCTGCTCACCACCTCCGTGACTTTACAGCATTCGCAAATTGTACATTTCAACTGCGTCCCGGTAAGTGTCTCTTTTGTCGAGATGAAATATTAAAAAGTATAGTTCGACTCCATTAGATTTCTTCCTGACATTTAGTCGGGCTGTTTGCGTCAACAACAGATGCTACTTTTTGATCGTACGACGGCTGGTATTTCATCTCCACTGTCACGGCTAATGAAAATACAGTTCACACTCCTCACTTTGTTCTCTGCTATTTTAGGTTAATTTCAAAACAGCTGGATGCCTGGCTGTGCTCCGCTCCGATTAAATTTGAAAAGTCGTCGGCTTCTAGAAATACTTCAGGTTGGAAAATGGTCAGGTTGTACTTTTGCAGGAAAGTTTAGTATGTTGTATGTTTTAGGTTTTGAAGTTAACAGCTTTCATTATCTTTGGCTATTGCTTCACTTGGATACCCATTTTCTCTGCAGAGGTTATGATGTCTTTGTCAGAGCTTTCTATACCCAGTATGACTAAGGTATTGGCTTCCAAGATATCGATTTTCATCCAATTTTTTCTATAAATTAGTGTAATAAGATGATTTAATGACCAATGTTGGTATTAAACCTGTATTTTTACCTTGCTGTTTGTGTTTAAACGAAATAAATCCAAAGTAAATCAATAAAAAGCCCAAGTATCGACATCGGTATCAGAACAGAAAAACCCGAAACGGTGCATCCTTCGCAAAAACCTCGTGTATTCGGTCATATGACATTAGCACAGATTCACGAAATGCTAAACAGACTAACTGGATGTGACTACGACGCCGTTTTAATATTGTTTCTTAACACACACTGTTGAGCAAATATTTTCTTAGGTGGAACTTCATGAGAACAGTTTGAGAATGACTTACTTGGAGCACGATGAGGAAACCCAGCGAGATACGGGAAGAGCATGCAAAAATAGAAACCAGTATTTTCTGATGTGAAGCCATGGTCGTTCAAATGATTTATTCTACCTATAACAATTTCTGCCTGCCCCTATTCTCCCCCCTCCAAAAAAAAAATAAAAAACACATTTTGCAATACCCATAATTACCAGAAGAATAACATTAATAAACCTCTCGAAGTCCTACGATGAACTTTTTTCTGTACCTCGTTTTTTTTTTTTTTACACCCTTGCAGCCATCTACAAGTACAAACATACCCGCTTCCCTTTAAGTATCCTGTCTGAGTACTGTCTGACTCTCCTACACTCCATCTTTCAGCTCCCTGCCATTCAGCTTTCCAAAACGAAGAGGCCCGAAACGGCTCTCGGCAGTAAGAGTCGCGGCAGGCCTCCGTCCCCTCCCGCGGCTACAGTCATAACCCGCGCTAGCACAAACACCGCGTGGAGAGCGGAGAGTGGGTTAAACTAGCATTACCGCGCGCTATGTCTCTCCTGGGAGAAGAGGGAATGTGGAACGGTCGTTTGAAGCTGCAAATGATGGAGAACGTTAGAGTAGAAAAGCCAAGAGGCCATATCGTGACCTCAGCGCAAAAACATTTACAGTGTGCAGCGAGTATTTGCCTGTGTTGGACTGGTAAAAGTAATTGACGCTGATTTGACGTTGATTTTGTGCGGCAACTGCTGGGATTCGGTCGTAACTTTCCAGAAACTGATTATGCTGAGTCAAAGAAAGGGAAATCAAGTAGGCTTAGCTATTAACTAAGCTATAAATAAAAATGTAGTAAATTTTCTGCATGGTAGAAATGAGCTTGTCATCAACTTTCCTTGGGTGGGTCAAGCTAACACGAGGCATGGCCCTGTCTGAAGATTACCAGACCAGCCAGAACCACACGCTTTGACAAAACTTTACAAAGACGAGTACGTGGGTCTGGAAACATATCCTGTCTCCCTGACTTCAGAGGGTGGGTGTGATTGACAGGTGGGTTAACCAATTAGAGACATGCATGGTTCGTTCGTGTCAAAACAAACATTGCGGCTTACACGTGAAAAAAAAAAAAAAAGACAAACAAAGATGACCTAGAAACAGCACAGATTTCTGCAGAATCAACAAGCAATGCACTGAACTCTTATTCATCTCAGGTAAAAGAAGTGATATATTTTGTTCTAAATGTGGCTAATGAGAATTTGTGGCGTTTGCTTTTGAGAGACACGTGCTACAAATTAGCTTCATCCGGTTTCAGACCCTTCTGGATTGTAACAAAACGTAGAAAGAACTGGCACAATCTATTACTCAGATTAGACCAATAAACACAGACTGACCAAGAACTGATTTGTGCATGGCATTACCCTTAGTGAGACCCATGTACTACCAAGCTAACTGTTAAATTGTTTAATATATACAGTTTTATTACTTTTGTGCTTTAAATTAACAAACTAATCATACACAGAGCCTTAGTTTTGAACAAGAAATCGAATGTATTCTGAGATTTTTGCCATTTTATTCACCGTGAATGCTAGCCACCACTGCTAACTTTTAGCTTAAAATCGTGATTTTTTTTTTATTGATACATGGGCAGTTGACATAAAGGTACAAAGGGGCAACAAGTCCCTCTCGAAAAACATTATAGCCGCATGCTAGCATTAGCCAATAGTTTTTTAGTTTTGTGATTTTATGTGGTAATTCAGGAAGTGCTCCATTGTGTTTTTAAACTCCACACACCTTCACTGGAATCATTTAGATGATATCAACCCTGGAATTTCCAATCTCTACTGAATAAAATGTAAACGGTAGCTGTTAATTTGACAACTACCTCTTCATGACATCACAAGGTGGAATAAAGCATTTTGAGCTTTGGAGATGTAGAGACTTATAATAAAGGATTACTTAAACATGTGTGAATGAAACAAAATGCAGCTCCAGGTATGTTCTTGAGGAGGTAACAACATTATATCACGGCTTAAAGCTCACAAGAGTCAGTTTTGCGTAATATAGGACCTTTAAAGAGGATAGAAATAAGAAATAAGGCGGCACAAGTATTTGAAGTTGTACATAGCATTGACAAACAGTGCAATATCTTCCTTCAGTCCTTCCACATAGAGTTTTCCGTGGTGACATACACTACCCTTCCTGTCCTTGGCCTGTTCAGATGAGGCTTTGTGCTTGCTTTAGCCATGAACTCCCCATCCCTCCTCCTTCCCGTACCCCGTCCCTGCATGACGCTGGCTGTACCTATGTTTACAGAGCAGTATAAATCTGGGGAGCCTGGTGAAACGTTAATCTGCCTACTGTTTAACCCGGTGCATTTCTCAGTTCTCCAGCTGTGTGCCATGGCATATTTATGCTGCTGTTGTACGCCCAAAACAGCTCCGTCACTGCAAATTAATCACTTAGCTGCAGTATAGAGTGCGTGCATAGGTACAGGCTACAGGTCAGGTTGAACCATTTTTGGAAAGTTTCTGTTTATTTAACTAAAGAACCAGAGCTTAGAATATGTTCGTAGAAGTTTCAACACATGCGGCATTATCTCTATATCTGTGTAATCCCTCAGTCGTCCAGGTAGATTCCATAGTGGTCCACGGGTGTTATACTAGTCTATGTGTCTTATACTTGTTCTGACACAGCTCAAGATCATCCTAAAGGTTCATTTCTGTCCTGTGAAGGTGACTTTTTAAGTATTGATACCTGCTCAAATGAGTGTAGTTTTGATACTAGTTTTAGAATTGATAAGTATCTGCTTTTTGATACTTTTGACATCCCTACTCGACATTAAAAACAAACTTTAAAACCATTATAAAAGATTGACGCGTATTTATAAATGTTAGCTAGCTACATGTTCATGTGTTTAAGCGACTTCAGATGCGTCATACCTCCTGCCACCACCTGTCTACACCTGCTTGTCCCTCACTCATCTGGTCCGGACACACCTGCATCACCTCCTCCACATCTCCTCCATGTCGTGTTTCCTCTCACTGTCGGCCATGCCTGTCTCCGCACATCTCAGGAGCGCGTTTGTTTTGCTCTTAAACCCCGAAGACTGACGGGCAGTGAATCATCTCACCAGCACAAAGAAATGGCGCGTCTTTCAACACCTTCTCCACTGACTTCATTTTGAGCAACGCGAGCAAAGCATTTTCCAACAAAGTTCTACCGGTGTTGTCTTTGCTAATGCGATTTGCAGAAGTTTGTAGACTTTGCTAATCTAGTACATGGATTGGCACAGGTAGAGTATTGAAATATAGGGATGTATCTTAAGATAACAGGAACTGGCTGGTTTACAACTGTCATTTACTGTGGCAAGATATACCTCAATAAAGGAGCCTCAGTTTTTAGAAGCATGTCATAAACTCTTTTCTAAGCTTTGACTTTGGAGCTCATGTCTGATAAACAATTTCTTGCATTTAATTAATTAAAGCAGACCTATTCTGCAAAATCGACTTTTCAGAGCTTTTAACCATGTTATAGTCGCTTCCCTTCTCATTCACCCTCTCCAGGTTGTTTTTGGAGTGATTGGTGCATGTTTGAGTAATCTTGAACCGCTTATTTTCAAGACGCCATATTGCTGACCAACCCAACACCATCGGCGCACACCCACTGCTCTGTACTTACTTCGCTCTCCAATTTTATTTTCTTAATCGATGATACATGTAGGATTCGACAATGTCACGTAATTGTTTTGGTACAAATGATTAAATTCTGCTACTCGCCAGTGTGATCGAGGTTGCTGACTCTTTATTGCGATGACATTTACGGTGATGTCGGCTCCCATTGGACACCAAGCATTGTTTTAGATGAATATTGCGATTTTAAAATGTGCAAATTCTAACTTAATGATCCACGGATATCATAGATTATAACTGTATAGCAATATGTGCTTTCTTTGTAGCACTTCTTCATTTGGAATCCTCTTTGTCCAGTTTATTCACGACATTCGTCCACAGCTGAAACCATTCAGTTTTATTCTTGTTCGGTTTTTCAGGACCCAGCACTCTGACCCACATGCTGCAATAGAATAGAAGAATAGGTTGTGTTCACATGACATGACAATATGGTAGAATCTCTATAGTTTAAACTGAGCTGGAGACAGGTCAGAATTCAATGGTGGAATTTGCTGTTAAACTGTGAGATTGCAGATTTGTTGAGCTGGTTTATGATTAATATCTCTGGAATTATCAGGTCTATCCACATGAAACACAAAACTTCAACATCTTCTCTATCCGCATAAATCAAGTGTTTTCCACAAGAACTTCAAAAAGCGGTGCCATTATTCAACCAAAAGACGTGAGTGTTGTGATTTCAAATGACTTTTAGGCATAAGATTAATATAGCAAGTTTGTGGAGCCAAGCCCGAAGAAATAATGATAAATTTCAACATTTGTGAATCATATGGATATTTCTTTCAAAGACCCAGTTGTATTGGACCCTGCCCTCCATCTGAAACTATGACATCATCAAATTGTAGACTGAATATCTCTGTTCAAAGTAACCCTACGCATTTCTGAAGGTGTGTCCGTTATTACTGTTACCGCACACAAAATCCTTACTGTTTCATATCTACACAAAGAGATGGAAAAATAAACTGCTTAGAAGAGTGAATGAAGTCTGCTTATACTTATGTCTCGGTTGTCTGGACATCCCCAACACGTCCCCGTCCCTGTTGACATTCTATTATACATCGTTGCTTTTGACCCTCCTGACCCTTCTTACATCCCACAATATGTCCTAACCTCATATGAACAAAGCCCGGACAATACCATTAAGCGATCGAACGGCGGACAGCTTTAAAACCGTGTCGCGCCTACTCACTCACTTGATGGACGCGTCGGGGGGGGGGGTGGATGGGCGCACGGCTACGAGGTGTTGATACCATCGCCGCAAAGTGGTGTACCGCCGTGCCCTTGAGCAAACCACTTTCATTAATTCCTCGTCCTTCTCCCACCCTGCCGTTATACCCCGGGCCAATCATCTAATAGGAGTCAACAGGAAAAAAAGAGCATTATGGGTAAAGAGAGGTTTCAAGATCTGACAGCCTTATTCAATTGTATTTCGGAAACCCACTATTTCTCCAAATGGGGTTTTGTATTGTTAAGGGGTGTAATTAAGAAATCACTGTGACAGGCATTGAGCGAGAGCTAATGAGGCTTCTGATGTAGTCCGTATGAATATTGAAATTTTAATATTTGATGGCGTTCTAATTGCCCCGGTTGCCATTAAAGACTTGTGAATAATGCGGCGGCTCCGTGTGGGGTAAGTGGATGTACGCTACGCGCTTTCGGAGGTGATGGACAGAATAATAGCGCCCCCTAGCGTGCAATGTTAATGAGCTAAAACTCCACACTGGCATGTTCTCGAAGCCCAAAAGAATAGGAGTCCAAAACAATAACCATTATGTGGCAATGATGTCTTTTTCACTTGAAATGATTTCGATTGGGATTTGCATTCACGATCCCATGTATTGAAACTGTGGCTAATCCGGGGCTAAATTTGGAACTAAACCAGAGCTAAACCAGGATTAATTGAGAACCCAAGTAGGTCTCACCACTTAACTCCGAGCTAAACCCGGCCTAGACCAGGAACTAAACCAAGACTCGACCAGGAACTAAAACAGGACTAACCAGGAACTAAACCAGGACTCGACCAGGAACTAAACCAGGACTCGACCAGGAACTAAACCAAGATTCGACCAGGAACTAAACCAGGACTCGACCAGGAACTAAAACAGGACTTGACCAGGAACTAAACCAGAACTCAACCAGGAACTAAACCAGGACTTGACCAGGAACTAAACCAGGACTCGACCAGGAGCTAAACCAGGACTAGGGAAAAAACATCTAGGTCTACATCACCACTTAATCCATAACTATAACAGGACTAGACATTACTTAATCGTGTAACTGAGCCAGGACTAGACCAAGAACTAAACCAGGACTCGGCCAGGAACTAAACCGGGACTAGACCAGGAACTAAACCAGGAACTAAACCAGGATTAGATCAGGAACAAAACCAGGACTAAACCGGGGCCAAGAGAACCCATCAAGATCTACATCATCACTTAACCCAGAACTAAACCAGGACTAAACGAGGACCAGGTCTTAAGGAGAACCCAAGTCTAAATCAGGATTATACCAGGAACTAAACCAGGACTTGACCAGGAACTAAACCAGGACTAGACCAGGACTAGACCAGGAACTAAACCGGGACTGGGGAAAAATCATTTAGATCTACATCAGCACCTAATCCATACCTGTAACAGGACTCGACATTATTTAACCTTGTAAATAAACCAGGACTAGACCAGGAACTAAAGATCAGGACGAGATCAGGAATAAAACCAGGACTGAACCAGGGCAGAAAGAGAACCCAACAAGATCATCACTTAATTCAGAACTAAACCAGGACTAGACCAAGATAAAACCAGGGCCAGGTCTAAAGGAGAACCCAACCAAATCTATATCACCACTTCACTAGGAACCAAACCAAGACTAGACCAGGACTAGACCAGGACTAAACCTTGAATTAAAGCAGGACTAGACCAGGACTAAACAGGATGAGACCTGGACTAAACCAGAGCTAAAGGAGAACCCAGCCATTTCTACATCACCATGTTACCAGGAACTAAACCAGAACTAGACCAACAAAAACAACAAAAACAGGACTAAACCTGGGCAGAAAGAGAACCCAGTCTACATCATCACTTATCCCAAAACTAAACCAGGACTAGACCGGGACAAAACCAGGGTTAGAGGAGAATGCAACCAAGAGTGCGCTCACACAACTGAACCGTGCCCAAGCAAATAAAGCCCTCAAAGTGCAGTAAGTTGGTCCAGTGTGAGTGCAAACCAGCCATGCCCAATTGTCTTGTCTCTGCTTGTATCTTTGGGCAGACACATATTTTGACATATTTCCAGACATGTGCGGAACTGAGAAAATATGATTTGCACCTCTCTGTATACAAAGGTGAATGGTATATGGTTGCAAAGGGCCAAAAAACTGCTGGCAAAAAAAAATGTTACTGTTTTGGAGAGGACAAATTTGAATATTTAGTGTCGTCAAAAAAAGACAGAACAATCTAGAGTTATCTCACAAAACAAGTGCATTAAAGTCATTCCTCCCCTAGCCTATGCATGAATTACTCACCATGATGAGTTTATAAGCACTTTTCACATCTTTCAGAGTTTTACAGTCATGGTAAAGCTAACTACAACTAGCATGCTAACACGTGCTTCCTGATTATCAGACAATAAACCAGCAAGCAGCCGACATATTTTGACCTCGAGATCTGCTTATGCAATATATCTGTATCTGGTCACACAGATTTTTTATTTCTGCACTTTTGAGGCATTCACAGACAGTTTGCACATTGCTGATGCATTTTTAGTCTGAATGTTGTTATCAAGATAATGAAAAAAAAAGATATTTTGTGTCAAATGTCCCTGTTTCTTTGTGGTGTAAGTCCTCTGCTTTTATCTTCCCTTGGCTGACGTTTTAATAACTCAGGCCAGAATGCTCCGGTGTGGGGGCTGGATCACTTTAATGAATTTGACAATTAGCAACAGAAGCTAACGCCTGCATGGGGCTAAGTACCGCTCTGGACATGGTCGGGGTTCCATCGCTCAGGGCCATAGATCCTCATTAATAGCCAAGACCAGTTCTTTGTTTAGCTCCTCCACCGATGGGCACTGTAGCACACTTGAACGCCAGGATTAGCCTCCCTTTGGGCAGTGCAGGATCAGGTGAGGATTCCACTGATGAACCAGGGCTGTTAAAAGCACAAGTGCCACGAGTCAGGCCAAGAATCATGAAGTGTGGCAGGTCGCCGGAGTCCAGATGACCTCTGTGCTGGGTTATTTCATATTTCTCAGCGGTCAAAGTCGGGTCTGAACGATTTGGGAAAGAAAGCACGGTTCCCAGACGCCATGAAAATCTTGGGAGAACTTTTTCCTAGCAAGTCTAGAACGATCTCTCTGTATTTTTTCTGGTCACCATCTCGAGTCTGACCAAACATGACCGTCCAATCAGATTTGTTTATTTCAGTGACGCGTCTTAAACAAAGGAGCTCATTGGTCACCTGTGATTTACAAATAAAACCACATTTTTCTGACCTCAGAGTTCCAGAGTTTAGTGTGCTTGCAGAAATCCACAGTGATTTTCAGTCCCTTAGTTTTTCATCTAGTTTTTCATGCTAGTCCCTGATTGGCTAATCCATGTGTCAATCATGCGTATCTGAAAACGGGAGATTCACCATATTATCTTACCTTCTATAGGTATAACCTTGCCATCACAAATACTTTCCGGTGTTATAAATGCAATTCTAGGCCCAAGGTATCATTCTAATAAAAATAAATACTTTTTTGTCAGTACCTTTGGGTTCACATGAGTTTTATATCTAATTCGGTTAGATTTTTGATGATTTTCAATCTCCTCTCTCGCTCTCTCTTCTCTCTTTCCTTTCCCCCTCTCTGTATCTCCTAATTCCCCTCTTAAGGCCGTGACAGTTGCATTGTGGGAGCAGGTTCTCCTCGTGTTAGTACAGAGCTGGCCCTGAGGCGAGTACCTAGAATTACACGAGTGTGCCTGCAGCGCCCTCCCGCTCAAATGTTATCAGTCCAATGTAATTACTGTCAGCGCCTATAGATTTACCTGCGATATATGCAGCCGCGCTGGACACAGTATTAGGGCCACTGTGAGGGGCCCATGCCTTTAAAATGTGTGTGTGCAGGTCTTAAATGACACAAATAAAACAAGCCCACAGAATTGTTCATTTTATATCTTAATTCATTCATTTGTCTGGTTTTGCCAACATTAAATAAAACTGAAATTGAAAATCATAAGACAATGTTATATGAGTTGTGTGTCTCGAAGCTTATGCCATCCTAATCTAAAACTCAAACTAGAACATAAAACCTTATGACCAGGGGTGGAACGCTGGTCTACAAAGTAAAAGTAGTAAAGTACTATACTTAAGTACACATTTTATACTTTTTACTTGTACTTCACTACATTTGAGAGCAGTATCTGTACATTCTACTCCATTAGATTTCTGAGCAGGACTGAAAAGTAAAAGTATTTGTTACGTTAGTTTGAGACCTGCTGAAAAGGCTGAGGGTTTATTTTTATCCTGTTGTAATTTGAGAAAACAAAAATATACAGTTACAATCAGCTAGGAAAAAAAAACTGTCAATTCATTTGTTTCTATTGAACAAAATTCAGCACAAATCTTTATCAAAATCACATCATTTGAAGCTTCCAAATAAATTACTTTTTACTGTTTAAGTATATTTTTAAACTGGTACTTTAATAAGTTTACTTAAATAGATCTTTACATGTGACTTTTACTTTTGCTTGAGTATGTTTTCCTCCGGTATCTGTACTTTTACTTAAGTAACAACATTGAGTACTTCTTCCACCACTGCTTATGACAAAACTAATGACAAGTTGATTATTTCTGTATACAGAATAGTTCAGATTGCGCCACTTATTTAACAGTAGTGAATAAGCTAATGCTAAATAAAAATTTTGCCACAGAAACGGCTACTTCTTAAAACACATCCGAAGCAGTTACGTCTCACATAAATGAAGGCTTATCTATATTTTTTTGTACCTTTTCTTGTCTTATTAGAAGAAAACACAAGCTCTTTGATTATTCATCCATAACTTTAACTTAGCTCGACTTGGGTAATTCCCCATCGACAATGAACAGGACGACGGGGGTGTCAAAAGTATCGAAAATCAATTCACCTTTCCTGAATAACTTTAGAACAGGGGTGTCCAAACTTTTCTCATTAATGGCACATATAAAAACACAGACACAGCCAGTACAGTGAATACTTCAAATCTGTGTTATTATTACAAGTTAGGCTGAACCGTTAGACCTTTGTTCATACTTACATCCTCAGTGGGACACATTAAATATTTGACTCGGGCTTGTTAAAGTAGATTTTCGGAAATGTACAGTAAAAAGCACTGTTTAAGGTAATATGGGCTAATTCACCTGGAAGCTTGAGGGCCAAGAAAAATTGGTTTGAGGGCCGCATTTGGCCCCCGGGCCGCAGTTTGGGCATACCTATTTTTAGAATGATCTCGCGCTGTATCAGTACTACAGCATTAGACCAGTATGCAACCTACCTGGACGACTGAGGGATTACACAGATATGAGGCCACATGGGAATATAAAAGAAAGTACTACCATTTAGTGCTGAAAATGTCATTCCATGGTCTAAAGAAAGCGTTTTGGAATCGGTATTGAGTAGAGATTCAAAGCCTAGGACGGAAGGAAACGCTTTAAGTTACCAGTTCTTGTGTGCGACAATTTGTTTAAGACCAAAAAGTGAAAAAAAAGTTTTGCTGCTCTTCCTCCCTCCATCCCTCCCTGCCTCCCTCGCAACCCATCCGTTATCTGATTAGCCCGCTCACCCTGTTATATGTGTAGCAGCAAGCCGTGGGCAGGCCGTGGGTTTCATTTGGAGAGTACCCGAGGTGTACACTCCGTTGCCTTTAATCAGCGTGTTTATCAGGCAGAGAAAAATTGCACGAGGGGACCACCGGGGGAGGCGGGGGCGGGGGTAGGGAGGGTTATCTTAAGGACCAGTAGCCAGGGAAATTGATAACGGCTACAAGGTAATTTAGTGAAGGCCCCTGCGCTGCTCTTGGCCCGGGCGTTTGGTTCTAATTACAAGCCTTGTAATGGGGTAATGAACGCTAAGGTGGAGGTATCGGGGGTGTGTGTAAGGTGTAGTCTGCATGCATGTAAACAGCAAACATAATTAGATTAAAAAGGATTTGCAAAGCTGGGCTATTTGAAGTGAACAATATGTGTAGATGTTGAGATTATGTGAACAGGATGTCTTCATTTCGTCATAACCTAAACTATCAATATCAGTATTTTGTGGGGTCGTTTGGTAAGATAAATGTTTAAAGATTGTAAAAAGAGCATTAGAAGACCCATCATTCAAAGTGTTTCAGCTTCAGAACATAAGTAACTGGAGCTGGCAAACAGAGTCCATATTTCACAGTACTGCATTATAATTTGTGTGACATTTACTGCAAAATCAAGGACCCTCAGAGTAAAGTGTAAGTTTTAGTGTAGTTTTCCAGAGGTGTCATGTCACCGGCACGACTCGATGGAAATAAAAAAAAAAAAAAAAAATTCGGATCATGTTCTATTATCATTCAATCATTGTAGCCATGGGAACAACATTTTTATGGAAACGAGCAGGAGAAGGTCCTTCTCCCGGTCAAATAAGGGTCAGGTTTGTGGAGAAGCGAGCCCGCTCACAGTAAGGACTCATGTTTGCCTACATATATGACAGAGGTGCCCAAACTTTTTTTATCCAAAACATATTTGAAGTGAGAGCCACAGACCTGTGATCAATACAGTGCGGCGCTTTATACACAGCTTGACAGAGCCGCTGTGTGTTAATGAGGCTTGAAACACATTCATTTTAGGTCTGTATCCACACTGCAATGTGATGTTTGAGGATATAGTGGTAGAAATAGTTTAATTTGCTGTTAAAAGTACTGCTTATGCTCAATTGGGCCGGTTCAGCAGGAGTCCTGAGGGCCAATAAAAACTGGTCTGAGGGCCGCATTTCGTCCCCGGGCCATAGTTTGGACACCCCTGATATATGTCTGATAAGCCTTTAGTACTGTAGGTAATGTCATATTCCAAATAATACGAATTTAGCGTGTTGCAAAACAATACAGTTGTGCGAAGTTTATTTTACCTGTGGTTTGAGTCCTGGGCTGGGTGAGTTTCCTCGTGGTACTTCCCCCATTGACATAAAATATACACAGCAGGCAAAATCCTCCAGCTCAGGTATACTGTACCTATATTTTCCTTACATGCCTTACCTGACCTACCTGGTCACCAGTGGTGGAACAGAGCAAAGTAAAAGCAGTAAAGTGCTATATTTAAGTACACATTTTTGGTATCTGTACTTGACTTAAGTACATTTTAAAGTGGATACTTTTTACTTCACTACATTTGAGAGCAGATATCTGTACTTTCTACTCCGCTACACATTTTTGAACTGGAGTGAAGAGTAAAAGTACTTTTGATGATTGTTTGAGACCTGCTGAAAAGTCTGAGAGTTTATTTTTAACAGTTTCATAGTTTGAGCAAAGAAAAATATACAAAAAAAAAAAAAAAAAAAAAAAAAAACAGTTGTAAAAAAACAACTTCAATTCAATAGTTTCTGTCAAAATTCAGCACAAATCTGTATCAAAATTACTACATTTGAAGCCTGATAATACCTCAAAATCTGCATGAAATTCTTATATTTTTAAAGGTTTTAAAGTACTTTAACACTTTTACTTAAGTTTCTTAGTTTTTTCATGTGATACTTTTACTTGAGTTTTTTTTTTTTTAAATATGTTTTTATTTTTTATCTGTACTTATAATTAAGTTACAAAACTGAGTACTTCTTCCATCACTGCTGGTCACATTCATTCCACAAAACTTGCCAAGAAAAGAAATTTAAAAAAGACTATTTAGAAACATAACTAACACACAAAACGATTTAAAATAACGACTATTTTGGACCTCTATAATATTTTTGAATACAAGTACCAAAAAAGTGCAAACCAGATAACTCCATAAACAACATTGCCTTCTCGTGTCCTTCTTCTCTTGCTTTTAAAAATGTCTCGGTGCCTTGTATCTTCGGGGAACACTCAAAATAGCATCTACATTGATCAGAGCGTGCCTTTTATGACGGCCTGTGTTTATATTTACATGTGTGTCAGCGCGCATCAGCCCGGCTTTTGTGAGGGGAGATTGACGACAACTCAAGGCCTCTGCTCGCGTCTCCCCAGCGCACACTTGTCGCGCTGTTTGTGAAATATGAATACGATATGAAAAGCAATTAGATTAGCCCTCAGCCATATTAAAGATACATGCCACTCAGGCGCAGTGCAGGGAGCGGGGAAGCGGGGACGTCAGCCGGGATGGCGGCGGAGCTCTTAGGAGGGCTGGGAAATGAGCGTAAATGTCAATATACAAACAGCTAGGGGGCGGTGTAGTCGGGGTAGCCATGTTTTTTATCATTGTCAGGCGGTCTGGTACGGCTTTGTTTGAATATATTTTAAAAAAAACACTAAAGCTTTTAATGAATTTAAGTTTTAAGGTGAATGGAAAAATATGTTTTCTTAAAGGGCCCGTATTACATTATTTTTGCATCTATGTTATAATGTTGTTTCCTCATCAAAAACATACCTGGCAGAGCTCCACTGTGGTTTTAAACTCCACACACCTTCACTAGAATCATTTGGGTCAATTCGCCCTGGAACTGAAGGTAAAAGGAGCTGTTAACATGAAAACTACCACTTCATGACATCACTAGGTGGAACAGAGCATTTTGAGCTTTGAAGATATAGACAGACTAATAATAAGGTGTTACTCAAACGTGTGAATGAACCAAAACACAACTCCTGATATGTTTTTTGAGGAGGAAACAACATTCGAACATGCATGGCTTAAAGCTCACAAGAGTCAATTTTGTGTAATATATGGGATCTTTCAAGGAAACATACTGTGCAAAATTGACTTTTCTGAGCTTTTACCTTTGTTATATTATCCCCTCATCACAAACATACCTGGAGTTGTCTTCTGCTTAATTCATGCTATGTTTGCATTTTACGTGGATTGTTGTGTCACTGGTAAATCTCTAGACCCATAAACCATCACCAGATTCATGGTCAAATTGTGTTCACAACAAACCCATGGGTGTATTAGCATATTAGCATGTTGCCTAATGGCTTAATTTGTTATTTTTTTCATTGTTTATTCCTATTGCTTACAGCAGAGGGAGCTCCAATACCTAAATTCCTCAATGGAAATGGAGGTGTAGTTATAAAGTATGTTTTCCAAATGCAGACATTATATTAAGTTAGAAAGAATATGAAATACTTATCCCAAAAGAGAATTAAAGCCACAAGAATGAATCATATGTGTTTTAAGTGAAATAAATCTCAGTAAGATATGGCTGCCATCTTGGGAGTTTTAAGGAAATGCTCATGTTGGGTTTGCTCTGTTGCATTAGAGCGAGAGTACAGAGTATAACCTGTGCCAAACGCCATAGTCTGCAGGTGATGGTCAGAGGGGCCGATGGCGCAGATTGCCAGCCTCGCTTCTATTGGCCTACCCCAGGGCAGCTGTGGCTATAATAATAACTTACCACCAGAGAGTGAGTGAATAATGCATTGCAAAGTACTTTGGGTAAAAGGTCATTAGATTGTGTGTCAGGGCATTTTGAGGAGAGTTACAGCCTTCAGGACAAAAATGTCCCTCCTCTGCCAGGTGAACTCTCACACCTCTCACTCTGCACTTTTATTTTAGTCAGTGATGAGATGGGCCATTCTGTCTGGAACGTCTTCTGTTATATTTGGTGTAGAATGTTGCATTGTTGTAAAACATCTGTAACATTTCAGAGCTAGCTAGTTAGCATAGCTTGTCCCATGCAGGGTCACTGTGGATACAAGAAAAACAAACTCCTCAAATAAAATCATCTAATAATCCTTAACTTCCATCCTTTGAACTGTGCATACTGCACTTCTTAGTTGATCAAAATACCCAAATGTCAAGTAAAAAAGTTTCAAAACTGCTCAGTGTGCCAGCCAGTCGACCACAAGAACAGCCAGCCACAGCCATGGCATCCCAGGGAATAAACATGACAATGTGCATGCTGGATAAAAGGTTCTACTACCATAGATATTCATGCGGGTGTTTGTTGATGTTTTATGGCTGTGTGTATCCAGTGCATTGTGGGCCGTCTCTGGAGGATATGGCCCTGTTGTCTGTGATATCTGTAGAGTGTAAACATCCCCAGTGTCACAGAGGAGAGAGGGAGCTGTGTGTTTGCACTGTGCCTCCTCTCTACCTGCGTGTTATGTTTACAAGTGCTCACATAACACTCAGGATCCCATTGTACTATGAATAAGCAGTATTTGGCCCTGTGGGAGATAGAGATGTGTAATGGAAATGTCTGAGATGTTATTTCGACATATTTTTACTTACTTTGCCTTTTCCTCATGTGAAGAAGTACATATAAAAAAGTGGAAACTATGTTTGATTTGGTCTTGTATTGGGATGGGACGATGGGATGATATTAAAATTTAGACAATTATGTTGACCAAGTCACTAAAACATCAATTATGTGTAATCACCTTTATAGTTTTTTTTTGCTGCAAGTGAAAGTAACAATTATTAAAATATTAATAATAAATGTGTCAATTATATAACTCTTGACTATAAAAAACACATGAACCAGCTGAGAAAGCCCTCAGAAAAAGGATTTGATAAAGAATGTGCTGCATCGCAGCCATCAGCTGTGCAAAATGCTATTTAACTAGCACTAACCTGGCGATAGCAAAGTCGACACAAACATGTACCATTATTCATAAAAATACATGCGACATTCAGTAGTTTACTTCACATGGTATACTACTTATGATGGATATTTTCAGCTCAAGTTTGGCAAACACTGCAGGATGGTTGTGCATGTAAGTTGCTTGTGTTTGCCCTCAGAGCAGCGACTTTTTTTCGGCAGGCTCTGCAGATTGGTGGCCCATCTTGTTGGTCTTGTGTTTCAAAGCCATAATAATTCCACACGTCAGACTTCACCTTCCTGAGTGTAAAATATAAATGTGTGGCATCATCTGGATACAGATCCACTGCCTGCTCACCAGCCATGATGTGACTGACAGTGAAGATCCATCTCCAATTCAGAATAGGCACAGAAGCTAACAAGTTTTCATTGGTATCATTTTAGAGGACCCCCTCATGGGCAAACACCAGAACTAACATCTAAACATTGTATTGAAACTGAAAACATGGCAGTCTGGTGCCGTAAAGATGATTATAATCGTATGTGACAATCACGATTATTAAAATTTGCCACAAATGATTAACTTTTTTTTATCATGATTAGTTCCCATCCATAGTCTTGTATTGCCTTATAGATATGGTTCTAATTACACCCTGTAACTTTTCTGGTGGGGGGTCCTTCAGCTGCTTGTCTCCATGGGGATGTTATTGGTTTGCCTCCATGTTCCGTGGTCTGGCATTAAACTTATCAACGCATTAATTCAATTCCAGGTCCGGGGCCTTGGCCTGGTGGTGTTATCTGCCTATCTCCAATTTAAATAGATATGTTTAATGCCATACTGCTGAACTTTTCAGGCTAAACACTATAACATCTCCATTTAGACAAGAAGGTGATGTACCCTACCAGAAAAGTCACGCAGTGCACCTTTAATCATCTGCACAATTTTTTAAAGCAAGTAATCTATCTAAGTTATTTAAAATCTATTTAATTACTATAAAAAAAATACACACACACAAACAAAAACAGTGAGGGATAAAAAAAAACAAAAACACTAAAAAGTTATGATTTAAACACAAAAATGCCACTTCTGCACCACGACCTCTAATAATTTATTCAAGGATGTACATAAGACAGGTATAGAAATCTACAAGAATGACGACTGAATGTGAATAATTTCAGTATTTCTCTTTATTATATAGTATTGCTTATATGATTCATACTTTATACTATTCTTTCTTTGTGTGCCCAGGAGAAGGAGCACGTGGAGGCAGTGTCTGTTGGGGCCATTCTGTCGGACTACCAGAGGGTCCGGGTGGAGAACGTGTAAGTGTATCTCAGAAAAAAGCCTCACCTCTCCTCCTCTCACCTCCCCCCTGATGACGCACATGCTACATCCTCCATCTAACCCCTCTGTCACCCAACACGCAGCCTGTTTACAAGGCTTTATTTAGACCTGCTTTGATTGTGTTATTTCAAGTTGATAAAAAAAAAAGTACTGGGTAAGACTTTGAACTTTTTAAAAACGCAATACTGTGACGTTTGAGAGAAGCAAACAATACATAAAAAATAATAATACGACTTTTCCTCACCGTGATTGGGGAGGAGTGAGGTAGGTAAAGTGTCTGGCCCAAAGACACATGGGGCGTTCAAACCACTAACTGATGTGGTTTTGGACAGAGACGTTCAAACCACTGAAACCATGAATAAATCTATCTGGTAAGTTGGACGTGGGTGAGATGGGACTTGGCAATTTACCGTTTCATCCAATTTTGTCCTGTCTGAATGAATGAATAAATAAAGCCACAATAAAGGTGCACCATGGAACTTTTCTGGCAGATGGTCAACAGTAGCTCAGTTGGCTGAAGGTGCGATTTCAGTCCCCACCGATCTGCTGAAAGTCCTTGGGCAAGCTTAAACCGCCTCTCCCCCCGTGTCTGCGCCACTGAGTGTATGAATGTGTGTGTGTGAACAGTCGGTATGGTGCCTTGAAGGTGTACAGTATGGTGTTAGCCTTATGCATCTCCATGGAGACTAGCGACGCCGCCTGGCCAAGTTACAGGTCGTGTTTGTGAAGAGGCAAGCCCGCTCACATTAAAATTGTATGTTTTCCAAGGTGTTTTTGAGCAAAATGTGACCTACATTTAACGACATACAGTGGTAAATCCCTGCCAAAGCAATAGCATAAATATCCAGCTGATGGGGGTTACTCTCAACCAGAAAAAGTTACATAGTGCACCTTTAAGACTGACTACAAAAATGTGGCCATTGCTTCTTTAACTACTGTCGACCTGTAGACAGCAGTGCAGCGCCAAATGACTTTTCACTTGATACGTTTCATTGATCTTGGACAGGAGTACGATCCAGCCTGAAACGTCAACAGCCTCAATAAGTCATAGAATTTAACATGGAAACATTGTAGATTATAAAAAATATTTCAGACAAAGTTGGATTGTACTTTCTGTTACTCACCTCTTGTGCCAAATGTGAAACAGCTAAACATATCGCATTACACCCCAAAACCTTACGATCCATTTTTCATACAACACAAAGCGCTTTCGCAATTCAAACAAAGAAGAGCGTGCGGTTCTTTCTGCTGTGGTTTCTTGGACGCTTCACTAAAGAGCCGCTGAGGTAACAGTCTGGCAGCGGGCGCGCTTTGACCCTCGCGTGACCCGGGCTTCTCACAGAACGACAAAGACCCACCCCGACCCCGCTTTGAAGTGGTCCCGAACGCGCCCGCCGTCCCATAATAGCCTGTCCTCACCTGTTGTGCAGATGTACGCGGCTTGGCTTGCAGCCCCTCGCCTACCTGTGGAGGAGGGACCAGGAGGAGCTACTGTCCCAGATGATATTGGCTAACCTCCACGCCATCCTCATCAAAGTGGCTGCAGTAGGTGAGTTTGCGTCATGTGACTTAGGCAGATGGCGAGTACTCGGGCCTAATAACCCAATCTGTATCGCTGTAGTCAACACTAGGCCTGTCACGATAACACATTTTGAAGTGCGATACATTGTTGAAGCTGAATTATGCCCCAAAAAAGCTATACTAAATGCACAATATAAAAAAAAAAAGCTGAAAATAAATAGCAGAATGAAACACTTAAGTAGTCTGTATCTACAAGTTATATATTCAACTTTCTACAGCTCAAATAAAACAAAAATATCCCACTACATTTGTCCCTCGTTATATCGTGATATCGTGATATCGTGATGTCCGTCGTTGCGGATTTTTACATGCAATTTTTTTTGTTTTTTTTTTCAGTGAAATTGACATAAATGTTCGATCGCAGTGTGACTCTTAAGTGCTGTATGTTTGCAAGTTTTCTCCCCGACAAAACCCACAATGTCGATGAAACGTTCTGCACCGACAAAGACACCTATGACAGTTTGAACTTTGAGAGTCTTTAAACAAGAGAGAAATGTAAGAAAATGTTAATGCCTGTGTGAGAAAAAGTGTATAAAGTGTGTGGTGAGGGGTTTTACAGCCAAGAAACACATAGAATAACTGTAAAAAATAGGGGTTATTTGGTTATTTTTAGAACATATCCCACACAATAAACAAAGGACCACTGTACTGCAAAGAAAATGTATCCATGATAAGTTTTTCATCTTCCAAAAAGTATTGTTCCACCTGTCATGTGTTGAACGATGAGTCAATATAGTAATTACGCTAACAGCCTAATCAACACTGGTAACACTGGTTGTTCTAACTTGCAGCAGTGCCTCCTGGTTTCAGCTGGTTAAAAGAAGAAACATGTATCCACCACACTAAAAAAAAACATTGGATAAGAGTTAGTCATAGTGTCTGGCTTGATGTAACCCGATCGGATTATTTACATGTCACTGAATGTACTGAGAGGAACACAGTGCATTGTAGTCTGTAATTTAACTACGCCACCAACAGGAAATGTCAGCACCAATCCAGAAAGACAACAATAGAGTCTAGACAGAGCTCGGCTTAGATTCAGTCATGTCACGTCGGTCGCTAAAACAACTCACAATAAGAAATATTTGAATACAGTTTTGCTTTATTATCATTCGGGTTCTGGGAAAATGCAGGAAAAAAGTACAAGATGTAAGTAGTATGGTGTATCTTTGGAATTAAGAAAATCATAAATGTACTTACAAATGAGTTAGTAATTACACACCAGTTCAATTTGACTGGTTACTGATTATTTTAAATGTATATAGTTATAAATATTATAAGATAAGATAAGATAAGATAAGATAAGCCTTTATTAGTCCCACAGTGTGGAAATTCCAGCATTAAAGCCCCAATATGTAACTTTTTGGCCAAAATATAGAATGAAAAAAAAAAATCCTGTTTTTTTAGGGGTTTTTTTTTTTTTTTTTGGATGTTGTTTGTTTCTTGCACTGAAAAACATTGAAAAACATGTGTCTTTACTTAGACCGGGCTTGCATCTCCACAGACCTTTCTCTTATTGGGCCTCCTCCTGCTTGTTTCCATGGAAATGTCGTTCCTTTGGCTATAATCTTCCACAGTATGGCATAAATCGTATCTATCTCCATGACGAATGTTCTGAAGTGCGGTTTTAACTTTTTAAATAAATTGTATACTTTTTGATAGAAATGATATGACTTGCTTTGGAAGGTAATTATTTTCCAAAATTGTGTCACTGTATTAAAAAAAACAACCTCACACTCCACTCACCTGAAGTCTCAAAAGTAATTTCACCACAGTTGTACTTGTTGGAAACCACTGAAAAAGTTGTGCTTTGGAAAACATGTTAAACTACTTTTTTTTTTTAAGTCAAAAGCATCAAAGCGCCCAAGAAACCCAAAAAAAACGCTGTGAAAGAACAAGAACAGTAGAGGGAGGCGAGCTCGAGTAATGCCCCAATCATTAATCTAGGGCTTAGCAGCAGTTCGCCGACTTGTGCCAGGGGCGAAACCATTGAAGCGACGAACAATATGAGACGATAAGGAGCAGCGGAGGGGAGGGCGGAGCTGTAACAGAAGCTAAACGCTCTTTTGTTATTGGGTGGCGCGGAGCAGGTGATTGGCCTTAAAATAATATGAGCTGTCAATATCTCCATCGCAAAACACGGCAATTTGCACTTTTGCACTTAGGATCTATGGAGTGTGAAGACTTGAGGAGCGGTTTAAGCTATTGCCTAAGCATGAGGCAGAGGTGACGTGGCGCTGAAATGGCGCTGGGGTAGGAGGATAAGATGACGGCAAAAACAGTGGAAGGTTTTCAGATTATTCTATGGAGGTGCAAGGTTAATCACAGTGAAGTCAAAGTTATAATATGGATGGTAATTATCAGATTGCAGTTACTTAATCCCGTTTTAAACATGCTTTTGGTCACCTGGGGATGACTATTTTGTGTTTTTATAACTTCAAATTATGTCTGGAAAACACGCTTTAGGAGCTACACTTACGTTTCCGATGAGGCGTTTACGTGTTGGAGCTCCCTCTGCTGTCGGCAATGTGAAAGAACAATGGCAAAAATAAATAAATGTAGCTCATAGGGAACGTGAATGCTATGCTAACAGAACCGTTAGCATACCGTTCGTAGTTAAGACAGTAGTTTGACTGCAGAATGAGCCCGGAGACGGTTTATGGGCTTAAAAACTGCAGGTGAAGTCCAGATTTTTATCTATGACGAAACAATCCAGGCAAAATGTAAATGGTATTTTTGAAAGCTCAGGGAAGGTTACTTTGGATTAATGTAGTCATGAAACAAGCGTGAACGAAACAAACAAACAAAAAAAGCTATTATATTTTACTCAATGTTCTGTCCTAAAAGTTACATATTGTGGATTTAACTTTTTAATATATTTTTTGATACCTAATACCTAAATTTACATGAATTGGTTATAAAATATCAGAAAACATCGCAATATGTTAATCAAATATCGCATTTCTCAAATCGTGCAGCCCTCTTACTTTTTTTTTATCTCATTTTCGTGATCTTCTCCCACATGTTTAGTGCTTAAAATGGATGTGTTAAAACTAACGCTCTTCCCATTGTGGCCGATGCTCGTGCTGCGGTGTGACCCAAGTACTCTGCATATCTTTCAGCAGTCCTTCTGCGGTATGCACTTGTCAGATCATTTATCTCCTTTAACGGTTTGATGATGAACACGCCTCAGGTCATAAATCATGTGATCTGACATGTGACGCAAGTGATGTCATTTTTAAATAGGCTGACAAATGTTTGGATTTTTATACTTAACAGGGCAACCGAGCAATTTAGATAAGATCGATTGTGCAATTACAATCACAATGTATGTCATCAAAAGGTCAAAACTACCATAACTTCAAATTTCTCTTCTCCCTTTGAACAAAAGATACAATATCATTTAGGTAATTAATTTTTACTCATTTAAGGTATAGGTCAAGGCAGACTTTATTAATGTCGTGTGATCGAACTTCACCCTCTGCATTTGACCCATCCTTCAATCCTTAAAGTTGCTTCACTTATGCAAAATCATAGAAATCATTACCAATATGTTCACTCCAAGTAAAGCAGTAAAAATTAGGTTAAAAACAATAACTACCAGCTTTAAAGTGGATTCTTGTACTACATCTTAATACAGACATGTAAAACTCAGGCCCGCAGGCCAAATTTGGCCCTCGATATGGCCCGCTAGCCACCGCACTAGTATAGCGTTTGCACCTCTAGTACTATGAATCCCAGAATGCTTTGCAAATGTGTTGGCGCCAGCTCCACTCTGCTACCTGTCGCCTCACTCAAATTTAATCCACCCTTTCTTGTTGAAATTTTTCAATAAATATTTTTTTTGGCCTGTGACTTAATCACAGTTTTTAATTTTGGCCCTCTGTGAATCTGAGTTTGACAGCCCTGTCTTGTTAGTAGCTTGAGTGCTGAAATGAGTCTGGCAAAAGTGTAAGGACTTTGGAGGACTACATCTTGGAATACCACCTAATGATGTCACAAGGTGAAACTTAAGATGTCTGTGTAATCCCTCAGTCGTCCAGGTCTGATCCTTAACAAAAGACGAAGTTTAAATCTATCAGCTGAACAAATCATTGTAGGAGTGAAGATGTTTCACTGTTCTTCAGTTCTGGTTGACCAGAACTGAAGAAGCAGCTTGGATGAGCAGCAAAACGTTGACAGATTTAAACTTCGTCTTTTGCTAAGGTGAAACTTAGCATTTTTCGCTCTGGAGAGGAAGACAAATTAATGCATTTAAGCTCAAATGTTTGAATGAAACAAAACACAACTCCAGTTTTTACGCTAACAACAGTGTGACATGGCAAAAGCACAAAACCCCACATTTGCATAGAAGACATTTGAAGTGCATATTGATGTTTTTCACTATGACTTAACAACAGTGTTGGTGGCAAAAGCACAAATAGTACCTGTGCATATTGATGTTTTTCACTAGTGTATGGAATAGTACCTGTTTTACATCAGTTATCATAGTGACAGTTAAGTTGTTTGAAAAGAGAAGTAAACACATGCAGCAAGTAACAGTGCCTTAAAACGGATTAACTCGACCTGCGTCATCAGCACAGAAATACAAGAACATTTACACACACATTTATCTGACAGGTTAAACCCTGATTTAAAATAAAGGTGTTATCATGTATTTTTTCATTTGTTTGTTCATAATTATTGTGTACTTAAGACAAGTTTTGGCCTTTGTTAACATTACAGTTGCTTGGTAACAGAACTTTAATTACCGCTGCGTATGTCATATCTACTGTCCATGTCCAACCAGGAAGTAAAACTATGAATTTTACCAGACAAAACTAGCCAAAAATGTTTGTTAAAAAGTACTGTAGCCTCATCATCGTTTGCACTTTAAATAAAATATCTGCAGTTTATACAGAGACCGCTTCACTCCAGGCGCCACAGTAATCATCGATCATTCCTTTTGCCAAATGACTCTTGTAGTGAAAACAAACACGACCCTGAACCCAGCTCCGTTTAACCTCACCGCTGTCGGCAACACTTCAACTTCTGCGAATTTTCAGCATTTTTTGTCAGATTATAATTAACACAGAAAATTACCTCAGGTGCCCGGAGCTGTTCCTCCGCGAGCGATTGTGTCAGAGCATCGCTGTGTGTTTTGGCTACACGTGGAAAAAAAAAAAAAAAAAGATCTTATCGGGATCTGACTCCTCACCTGTCCTGGGGCGCTTGTAATTATAAAGGAGAGGAGTGAGTGGAGGTATGAGAGCTTTGGGCGTTTTTGGCAGGGTTTGGATAATTGCAGGTCTAAGCGTTAAGGCGTGCTTGTTTAAATATCTCAGGTGACAGTGGGCATACCTGCCGAGGGACGAAAAAAAAAAAAAAGATTTGAAAGGATTTACTCTTACCAAGCAGCTGCGCAAAACAAGTCAAGCCAGGGCAAAGGTTAAGCGTCAGATCCCACATGACAGCCAAAACAGCGTGTGATCCCCCTGCCAAGTCGGGATGGGTGGTTTTGAATAGCAGGAAGCCAGTCAAGATGAAAATGAGTTTGTTAGGTACTTGAGTTGACAGGTAGAAATTAGCAGTGATTTGGTGTCTGAAAAGATGGTTTAGAAGGTTGTATGTTGTGTTGTCTCTAATGTTTTACACTTACATGATTGATTATGAGACTCTAAATGAAGTAACTGCACGTTCAGAAACCTATTGTGTTTTCTGGTACAGTTTAATCAAGGGCGCGTTCTTGCATTGACAGATTTGATTTTTTTTCTTTTCGTATAGATCACACCTGGACGACTGAGGATAGACATTAGCAAAGTAACAAAATTAGCAAAGTGAATGTTCAGTGCTGCAAGAAAGCAAAAAGGAACTCATTTCTGGCATGAGTGTGAAGATAAGCTAAACCCTTGAATGCATTATCATTAATTATTTTATCAATAAAATGCAGTCTTTCATTTTGAGCTAAAAGTAAAGTTTAAGGTAATATGGGCCAATTCACCTGGAAGCTTGACGGCCAAGAAAAATTGATCTGAGGGCCGTATTTGGCTCCCGGGCCTCAGTTTGGGCATGGCTGGGTTAAGGGCTACATGAAATGAGATTTTCCAGAATTTGATATTGCATCACTATGTTTTTGTATTAAGGATTTTTTATTGCAATATTTTGTTCTTCTTTTTGACACCTTAAGTTCAGTTAAATTAATCCCTAAAATGCACTACTTACATACTACTAGTCAAACACTTGTAAGACTGTAAGAGTTTTCTGTCAATAATCAGAACATTTCTTTCAGATGGTGAACTTTGCGTTGCTTTCATTTACAGTTTTTTCTTGCAGCGTCTAAAATATCAGAATCAGAAGACTTTTATTGCCATTTTCAGTGAATATAACACACAAACTAGGAACTTTTTTTGGTGATGAAGTGCAACATTAAACACTGAATAATAATAATATAAAAGTTGAAAAAAATATGCTTAAAAATAAAATAGTCTAGAGGTAGATATATACCACAATATCAGAGCAACAGTGCAAACATGATTTATTAAGGTGACTGATATTATAAAGTGTCCAGTGTAGTACAGATATTCTAAAGTGTAGCATTAGCAGCCCCAAACAGTGAGCACCACACTGCTACTCCGGGGGATCTACCTCCAAACCTTCGCTGGTGGATTTTCCCTATTGTGCATGTTTTGGGTTGATGGAGGAAACTGGAGTGCCTGGAGGAAACCCACCCAGACACGGGCGAAACATGCAAACTCAGAAGCAGAAAGGCTGCGACAACCTGGGAGTCGAACCTTGAAGCTTCTTGATGTGAGGCAAAAGTACAAGCCACCATGCAGCCAAAACTCATATCCTCCACGGAAATACTGACAGTGATTTTTCAAGTTTTCAAAATCTAAAAAAAGGCATAACGGGAATACGCTTTTCTTCTCTGCTCTTCACGGTGCCTGAAAAGCTTCAAATCATTCCAGATTAATATTCCGTCATTAGCCACTCCAGACGACAGGTAGAAATTAGCAGTGGGCGGACGGAAACGCTAAATGACTTTGTTTCTTAAGGCTGGGATACATTCCTCGATGACAAATCCCTGTTTTGTGAAAAGACAGCTATCCAAAGGCAAGATGATCCTCTAAGTGAATTCTCTCCTCAGTCGCTGACAGCGCCTTAAAAAACCCACAAAAGATTGAAAGACCGACTTTGAAGACGCCAAATTGTAAGAAAAAAGTTGAACTGTCTGCGCTCAAGAATGTTAGGATACATCTAATTAGCAGGGAAAACCTCGGAGCGGATTGTTGTTCTGCAGTGTCTTTTGAACTAACCTTGGTAATTGGCGATTCCAAAAGGCAGTATTATTAAAAATTCATATCCGGTTAATGGATTGATTAGCGCAGGTGTATACGGGGGCGTAGGTCGAGCGGTTAATTGTTCGTCAGCTCCGAGGGTAATTGGCACGTGTGAAATAGAAGTATATCCATGGGAAAACCTTTCAACACAGTGTGATCTTTACCCCTTGGCAAGAAAAGATTTATGCTACAAATTAGCTTGTATAATCAACATGCGTAAAGATATGGAGTCGGGTATATCACGGAAAAATGACAATTACATGAGGAAGATGGTTCTGGTGTCAAATGGATAATGGTTGAATAATGGTTGATGTTGTACAGTTGGATAATTTGCAAACTTTAAAGAGAAATATGATTGATTTGTTTGGGGAAAAATGCCACAAAAGGTCTGTAAATACAAATCTCGCTAACTGGACAGTTAGCTAGGCCAAGTCACAGGTCAGATCTGTGGAGAGGTCACCCCGATTCCTGTGTGAATGCATGTTTTTCAAGATGGTTTTGAGCAGTACACATGACTGAATGCAAAACAGGTAAGGTAATTGCCATACTGAACCGGGACTGAACCGGGACTGAACAGGGACTGAACCAGGACTGAACCGGGACTGAACCAGGACTAAACCACGACTGAACCCGGACTGAATCAGGACTGAATCAGGACTGAACCAGGACTAAACCAGAACGGTACCAAGACTGAACCATGATCAAACCAGCGCTAAGCCAGGACTGAACCAGGTCTAAACCAGGACAGACTAAGCTTAAATCAGGACTAAAGCAGGACTGAACTTAGACTAAACCAGGACTAAAACTCGGCAGAACCAGGGCTAAACCATAACTTCACCATAACTCCACCAGAACTAAGGGCTAGTTCATAACTTAACTAGAACTAAATCAGACCTGAACCAGGACTAAACCAGAACTACACCAGGACTACACCAGGAGTAAAACAGGACTAAAACACGGCAGAACCGGGGCTAAACCATAACTTCACCAGAACTAAGTCAGGACTGTCAGGACTAAATCAGAACTACGCCAGGACTAAGCCAGGACTAAAACTTGGCAGAACCAGGGCTGAACCATAACTTCACCATAACTCCACCAGAACTAAGGGCTAGTTCATAACTTAACTAGAACTAAATCAGAACTGAACCAGGACTAAACCAGAACTACACCAGAACTACACCAGGACTAAACCAGGACCAGGAGTAAATCAGGACTAAAACACGGCAGAACCCGGGCTAAACCATAACTTCACCATAACTCCACCAGAACTAAGTCAGGACTGTCAGGACTAAATCAGAACTACGCCAGGATTAAGTCAGGACTAATATATTTTTTTTTTCATTTTCTTGCTCTCATACAGTAACACACTAAAGCATACCTCATCTTTAAGGTACACTTTTTGTCCTCTGCGTTTGATCCACCTTTCAACACCACTGGGGCATCTGATCAGCAGCAGTGTGACCCATCTCCAGATCTTGAACTAGTCTTGGCCAGGACTTCCTTAGCTGGAGGATTTTGCCTATGATGGATGTTTGGGCAGATGCAGGAAACCAGAGTGCCCAGAAGAAACCCACTCAAACACAGGGAGAACATTCAAACTCCACACAGAAAGACCCGAACGACCCAGGAACCCAGTCTGGAACCATGTTGTTGTGACGCATGTCTGCTCGCTCACCCACCGTGAAAAGGGCTAAACCTATTCAGTATTGCATCACCATATAGATAACTGCACATTATTCATATCCACAGGTTAATTTTCCCACTTCATTCACTTTGATATGTTTGCCTGCGCTGATCCCATCTCCTGCGATTCTTGCTTTGCTAATACCCCATTATTCCCTTCACAGACTCCCAATCGCCCATAAGCTGCTGACAAATTTCACACACAACCTTAATCTTATCACGCTTTGTTCGAACCCCCCTCCGTTGCCTCTCTCCTGCAGATTAGCCGATAGCGACGCGGGCTATTGTTTCGCCGTATAGGCTTTTGTCATCTCGCCTACCTGGCAACGCACGCCTCTTCCAACCATTTAAAGAAAGGCTAAAATGTGACACATCATGAATCCAATTTCCCCGGGATTAAAGGTGAGCTGTCAGACCCGGCGTTGCCAGATCTGACGACTACCAGCAAGGCGCAGACAGTATCTCCCATCTCCCTGACTTCTTTTAATTTGGCATTAGGCACGGTAAGCAAAATCGCAAGTGGTTTCAATTAGATAGGCGAGAAAAGTGTGGATTTCCGTTGGGAGAGGCGCTGTGGTGGCCAAAAGTCTATCAGGATCATTAAGAGACTGGTACTAAAGTCTACTCTAGAGATAATTGCCCTTGACATCTTGGAATATGTGTGATAATTTTGAGATTGGGTTTTGTTAGCATTAAAAGAAAGCGCAGGCTAAGGAAATATTTAATAGACTGTACTGTAAACTCATGATTCACAAGTTTAATCTGTATAAATTTATATAAATGCATTGTTTCCTAGTACTTTTTCTGTATAAATAATAGTTTTTGCATGAACTCCTCCTGCAGGTGTAGTCTTGTGAGTGCAATTTGGGTCAAATACATAGAGATACGTAGTAATTTTGAGAGCTTTTGCAACACCCCGCTTTTAGTCGAGTATTTGATGGGCAGGACATGTCTACTACAACCTAATTGCACTGCGACCTTTTGTCGATCCCCCCAAAATTGATGAATAAATAATCGAGTAAGTCAAATAATAAGCAACTATGATCATGTAAATGGAAATACTTTACTACAAGGGTTTAACCTAGTCAGCAAAAGTCATTCACAAACTCCCAAGAAACCATCTGGCCCGAATCCAGCCCAGGCCAACAGAGGTACAGACCAATCACAGGCCGCCATTGTGGTTTGGGCGGAGCCAAAAGTGAAGCGCACAAACCAACCAAACAAAACAAACCTGGATGTACTTGGACCCATTTTGTTTGTGAAAAATGTGCAGAAGGGAAGCACTGTCTGCATTAATGGAGGGAAAAATGTCTGTGCGTCACTCTCAACTGGATGTAACAAAAGGTCGGCAACCAATCAGACTCAAATATTAGAAATGACGGTCAGCCTTTTCCCGATCACTTTCAGCGAGAGATAAACGTGTAGAACTCAAATCAGACTGCTGCACATATCACTGGTCACATAGCGCTTTTACACCGTCAAGGCCACTCGCCCATTCACACACCAGTGTACACAGACACTGGGTGGGAAGTGTCTTGCCCAAGGTTCAACCAATGATCTTTATGCCGAGAGCAGGATTCGAACCAACAACCTTCAGATCAGTGGACAAACACTACTAACTGAGCTACTGTTGCTTGCAATCTGGCTGTTTTTTTTCTAGTTTGAGTGAAGACACGGCAGATAACATGCAAACTCCGCACAGAAAAACCTTATGTAGTCCTGTAATTGAATCTGTGACTCTTGTTCTTGTAAGGATGAAATGTTAACCACTCTGCCGTCACGCCACTGATACATTGTAGTTCATCTAACCCCTCACCCATATCGTTTAGGAATAGCATTTTTTAATGTTTGCTGTTTTATGTTTTAACTAATTTCCATAGTAATTTTTATATCTTGAGACAGTTTCTACGAATTCTTGTATAAAATATGTTGTGTTGTTACAGAAGCACTTCTACATCCCTTCTCTGAGTCCCATTTAACTGCAATAACCCAACATTTATTTGCAAACTTTTTAAGACATCTATTTCCCTAACTCTCAAACTTAACCTTTTTTTCTTTTTTTTCCATTCCCCATTATTCTTCATTACAAATACTTTGGCTAATAAGCGAATTCCCGATTCTAAAGTTAACCTGTTTTAATTGGACTTTTATTGGCTCATTTGAGGTGGAAAACCCTGTTAAAGCTCTCAGCCTTCCCTAGTGTCTCTGGAGTGCACTGCGGCGGGCTAATGGCACACTCTAGTGCTCCATAATGAGGCGAGCTGATTGGTTTAAAGATGGAGCTGTGAAGATCATGTCTGTGAGTGAAGCTAGATGGCACGAGACTTCTGAGGGAGTCCAAACCTTTGGGTATTGGAACATATTCGATGTGCTGGTTACATTTAACATACATTGTGTTTTTTTTGTTTTATTGCAATGTCACAAGATTTATTTCCATCCAGTGTTGCATTAATTTTCACCAAGATCTTGCATTGATGATGGTCGAGTCTGATGCTGCACAAAGCTTCTCCAGCACATCCCAAAGATTCTCAATGGGGGTAAGGTCTGGACTCTGTGGTGGGCCCGTTTAAATCATCGTCCCAGTAAAGTGAATACAAGTTGATGGTTGTTATATGTTGTTGGCCACAGATGAGGTCGGGCGGAGAGCGCTGTGGTTGGACGTGTCAGGAACGCTTCACTTGGATCGTGGGTAATATCCTGGATAGGCAAAATAAACTGCAAAATACTCATGAAACATCTATGTATGTGGCAAATGCAAAACTACTATCAGTGTATAGTTGGAAACCATTAGCAACTACACTGCCTGGCAAAAAAAAAGAAAAGGAAGCCAAAGAAAAGGTCACACACTCTAATATTTTGTTGTTCTGCCTTTTGCACAAAGCTTCTCCAGCACATCCCAAAGATTCTCAATGAGGTTAAGGTCTGGACTCTGTGGTGGTCAATCCATGTGTGAAAATTATGCTCTTGAACCACTCTATCACTATTTGAGCCCGATGAATCCTGGCATTGTCATCTTGGAATATGCCCGTGACATCAGGGAAGAACAAATCCATTGACGGAATAACCTGGTCCTTCAGTATATTCAGGTGTCAGCTGACCTCATTCTTTGACCACAGACTGTTGCTGAACCTAGACCTGACTAACTGGAGGAGACTCGGACCTGTTTGCTGAGTTAAATCCAGGTGGTGACTTTTTTTTTGGCCAGGCAGTGTATGTATATGTTTATTTTGGTAGTACAATAATAAGTATGTATTCTGTGAGCTAGGTCATCTCAAATCTGACTTGTAACTTGGCCTTTTGATGCCACCTGCTTATCTCCATTCAGATACTTTCTTAATTAAGTAAGGTATACACTTTTTTGTCCTTGTAGGGAAATGTGTCCTCTACATTTGACCCATCTTTCAATGCAATTCAATTCAACAACCGCACTGCTGCGTCTGGGAACCCGTCTCCAGACTTTGAGCTAGTCTTAGTCACAACCTTATCTGGAGGATTTAACCTATTGCATGTTTTGGGTTAATGGGGAAACTGGAGCGCCCCGAGGAAACCCACCAGACACGGGGAGAACATGAAAACTCCACACAGGCGACCCAGGAGTCAAACCTGGCACCTTCTTGCTGCGGGCTACTTGAGGCCACAATGTCGTGAAACGGGTCTCCTCATATCTGACGTGTAACGTGGCCTGTTGGGGCCCCTGCTTTTTTCCATGGAGATATTTAGATATAAACAAACAAGCAAATATTTAGTTTATTGCCATATTGTGGGAATTTTTGGCGCTTTCTACCATCCCTGAAGAGGTTTGAGATGTCATCCATGCACGTTTCAGTAATCCTGCGATATTTCTTGGGCGCTATTTGAAGCTTCAAATATAGCACTTTCAGAACAATAAAAGGTATCACAGTGATCTATATTTCCTGGTCCTATATTACACAAAATGGATTCTTGTGACCTTTAAGCCATGTTATAATGTCAGGTATGTAAAAAACACACTGTTTGAGTAATCCTTCATTAATAGTCTGCCTACATCTCCAAAGCTCAAAATGCTCTGTACCACCTTCTGATGTCATCGAGTGGTAGTTAAGTAGTTAGTTAACAGCTACATTTTACCTTTAGTTCAGTGGAGATGGGCAATTCCAGGGCTGCAAATTATTCAGACGATTCTAATGAAGTTGAATGGAGTTTAAGAACATGGTGGAGCACTCCCTGTATTAGCACATGACATCACGACTCAGCCTAAATATGCAGGGTTTGTGTGAATGAAACAAAACTCAACTCCAGGTATGTTTTTGACGACAAAACAGCATTACAACATAGATCAGAAAATAGCGTAAGATGTTCCCTTTAATGACATCTTAATACCTCGTTTCCAAACTATTCCTTTGAAAATCTATCCTAAAAGGGGATTAATCAACCTCCCTCAAATCTACGAAAAGCATAGCCTTCATGTCATCACTCACTCCCTTTGACAGACAGCTCTTTCTACCACCGAACCATCAACCATCATGTTTCATATTTTATTAACCGCGCTATACGCTAATGAACGCATTAAACTCACGGCATCCCCTCAGCAATTTGAAGCCAATTATTACAATTTGTTAAAAAGGCATGACTAATTAAAAAGGATATATAACCGAATTGAATTTTAATGCTCCCTTTTTCCTCATTACCTTTGTTGGCGGGGTTAAGATGAGACGGGACGTTGAGATTAGATATTCTCGGGCTAATTAAGACGCAAGATCTCCCGGGAAGCGAAGAAGCTAGTCCTTTTTTACCGCAAAGCCTATAGCAGATACGATTATTGCGAACCTCCGAACCCCCGCCACCTCCGCACACCGCCAACCCCCACCCCGTTACTTAAGCTCCCAGGCTAGACCCTCTCTCCACGGGCTCCGAGCGGTGACCTTTGGGGACGTCAAGCGAAGAGATAGAGAGATTCGCACATTACGATTAAGCTAGCGGTAATTAAACACATAGAGGGGGATTACGGAATAGAATCGGTAATTCGCGATTATTAAAAAAAAAAAACTTGGCCCAGATTGCAATGGCATTACTGTCACAACCGGGCTTCATCGGCCATAGGTCACCATTGGCGCGTTAATGATTATGTCAATCAATTAATAGGATTTCGCAGACAGAGGGAGAATTGGATCGTGGTGTAAGAGGAGTGGAGTTAGGGGACGTTTTCAAAAGTGATGGTCTGATGGAACGGACTTATGGCACCTTATATTACGCAGACAGTTATTAATTCTAATGTCATGGTAATGAGATGAGCGAGGATCGGGCTCGGGGGTGTAGTTCGAGAAAGTTCTTCGGGGATGGAGATGTTCAGAGTGCATTTTGGAGAATAAGGAGGAGCGTCAGACTGAGGGTACTACTTGATCCATGCAAGAAGGCAAGTTTGTATAGCACAGTTCGTACACTAAGTTGTGGCTGTTAAAGTTCAAGTCTGAGTCCTTTATTACCCCTAGATTTCTGGCCTGATTTGAAGGTTTTAGAGAGCGAGACTGGCGGTGAAGACTGACACGTTCTCTTTATTTCTGTGGGCCAAAGACTATGACTTCAGTCTTGTCTGAGTTTAGCTGGAGAAAGTTGTTTTGCGTCCACACACTGATCTGTTGGATACAGTGACCGAGTGAATCCATCGGTTCATATTCACCTGCCGCCAGTGACACACAGGACACATTATTAACTGTATTAACTTTTTTTCTGCTACATCCTTGACCAGATTAAATGCTTCTTCAAACATTGGGTTGAAATAACTTTAAGATAATTTTTTAAAACGCCTTGAATACTTTCATCGACTGCCTCTCACAATGGGCTCTGTGCACGCTAGCTAGCTCGCTGTGTCTTAAAGCTAACAGTCACTTTTATTAAAATTAGAAAACAAATTCAAATCAATTAAAATAAACAGTACCCAATCGTTTTTCTGTAATGTCGAATACTTCAGTTTGTGGTGTTGTTTTTATATTTATCATGCCTGAAAGTTAGCGTTAGCATTAAGACAGACATCCATCCATTTTCTTCCGCTTAACCCTGTCCACTGTCTGATTTTTCCATATTTATTCATTTTAGACTTGGCGAAAACCTCATAGAGATCTCTGCAACTGCACAGGAAGTAGTGACGGGTGCTGTTGTGCACAAAACTTATTTAAAAATCATTTGTTTCTATTCTCTAAGACGGCTTTTTCCTTGGACCCTCGCAAAGAAACATAGAAAGAGCATTTTGTTTATTGGGCAATAAAGCGCGCACGTACTTTAAAAAGTTGTGTATTTTGTATAAATCTATATACAAAACCATTTCAGGGGCCTGTATCTGTGTGCAGCTGCAATATCATTTATTTTTTTAATTTTTTTTTTTTTTTAGGTCTGGATCCAGAGAAGCACTTGGGGAAATCTCTGGCCCAAATGCAGCCTTATCTCCACCAGGTCAGATGTGCTGTTAACATGTTCATCTCAATCCAGCTGTCAATATGTTTTTATACTTTTATACCTTTTTCTTTATTTATATGGAAAAGCTAATGGTAATTTGTCTTGGTTAGATTAGACTAAATCATCTGCCACTGATACGATTCTGGCTGGCAACTAAATATCACTTTGCTAATGCTAATGAATTGATTCCAAGGGCAGATTTACTGTATTTTTTGTCTCCTGGGTCGAGGTGGTTGATAAGCCAAAAACAATCATCAGAGTTTTGTAGAATCTAGATCATGATTTCAGTTTGATCATGTTTTCATACAGTTAGCATCTTTATACTGTTAAGACGTAACTAAAACCATCTGCTGCTCCATAGACTTCATAATTTAAAGGTCTTATATTAAACAAAATTAACTAGGAGAAAAGCGTCTGTGTTTAAGCACCATGTCAAAAGATCAGATCCCCTAACTGTACATCCTGTTGTGTCCAGCTCTCGAAGAAGTACGGCGTTCATATTTGCGGCGAGGGAGGCGAGTACGAAACCTTCACCCTGGACTGTCCTCTGTTCAAAAGGAGGATCGTCATGTGAGTCCATATAGGCACACACGGCATTTATACTTGGCGTTTAGAATGGCTGAAATGTCTTGCTAAAGGACACGACACTAGCAGAGGTGTGGAGATTCTTGAAATAAGTGTAACTGCTGAGATTCAGATGACGTCGCATAATTGTATAGTTATATTATGTAATCCAGATGAGGACAGACAACATTTGTATTGTTAAAACGCAGATCTGTGTTGTAATACAGTGAGCTTTTGAGTCTAGTCACTAATAGAAATGATCAGGTTCAACAACTACAACACCTATAAACCTAACCAAAATATGAATAATAATAATTTAAAAAGAAAGTGATTAATGATTAACTATGATATGCTCGTGAAATGAATAGTCAAACCTGTCATATGCACAAGGGCCTATATTACGTTATTTTATGATCTATGTTTTATGATCTGTGGTTGTGTTTTGTTTCATTCACACATGTTTAACACACAAACCCTGCATATTTTGGCTGAGTTCGTCTCTCAGATTGAAAATGCTCTGTTCCACCTTGTGATGTCATGTGGTGATACAGGAAGTGCTCCACTGTGTTTTTAAACTCTGTACACCAGGGGTCGGGAACCTTTTTGACTCAGAGAGCCATAAAAGCAAAATATTTGGAAATGTATTTCAGTGAGAGCCATATAATATATTTTAAGGGTGACTTCAACTAAATGTGAGTATAATAAGCTTCTGAATTTATTCTTTTAAATAATGTTATGATACTCACCATTAATGCGACTTGTGGTGCTTCATGGAGTTGCTGATGGCTTTGTAGTCTGGCTGGTGCTTGGTGAGGTTACGCTTCATGCAAGTGTGGAGGCTTTGATCCGTTAAATGCGATCGTAGGTTGGACTTGATGTTTTTAAGATGTGAGAATGACTGCTCACATCCAGACATGGTCAATACAGCAATACTCACACTCACATATTAAAGGAAATGTCAGAATATACTGCATTTTTTCACACAACTACCTCTATTTTACATATCCATTCGAAAATTATCCAAATTATATTAAAATAGGTAAGGGTAAACCTTGTTCACGGTTTTTCTGCTGTGTCTAATTGGAAAACAATTTGTACATTGAGTCCTGCATATTCATGTTTTGCTACATGTTACAGGCCAAATCTCTAATGTAATATACACACATAAATATTCTGGTCCAGCCCCTCTGTCAAATTTTACAACCCCTTGTGGCCCGTGTGTCAAAATGTTTGCCCATCCCTGGTCTGTAATGTGTGAATGAATCAAAACACAACATCAGGTATGCTTTGATGAGGTAACAACTGTCCGACATGGTTTTAAAGCTCACAAGAGTCCATTTTGTGTAATATAGGACATTTAAAGACATGTTTGCTCTGAGATGAATAAAAATATAGAGATATTCTTTTTGTCAGTACTACTCACCCTAAACACTCGTCTAATACTCCTGTACATCTGACTTTCTTCAGTTTGTTTGTACTTCCCTGTGTTTGTGTAGTGATGCGATGGAGACGGTGATCCACTCGGCCGACGCCTTCGCTCCGGTCGCGTATCTGCGCTTCACCCAAATGCACACGGAGAACAAAGACACGGTGAGTCCGACTTCTGACGGAACGCACGAGTCCAAAACCGGCTCTGCGCAACACGGAATCAAAGCTGTTCAAGCCACAACTGGAAACTTTGGTAACTTTGGGCTGTAAACTCAGGAAGAACAAAAACATAATTCGAGGGGATTTTGTCGTTGTAGTCAGGTTTTAGGTCAGGTTTGGTCCTAAATATTCAAAGCACTTAAAATACAGTAAAATAGACGTTTATGTATTTAATTCCTGCTCTGTATTTACCCGTGATTATTCCAAAAAATCTGACTGCGGATCATTTAAACTTCAAAACAGTTACTTAGTCATTTTTCAACACTAAAAACATGTGGATGTAAAGTGTAAAATTCGCTGCTTGTTACAGTAAAACGCCACTGTATGAATCCTGTCTTCTTCGTTTAATCAAGCCCAGTCCTGCTTAGCTTCTGTGAAAAATTTTAGGCAAGTAATAACATCTCCATAGTTATAAACAGGTGGCGGACCCAGAAAAGTTACATTGTTCACCTTTAATTGCACTGAACAGTCGTATATTACACAATTTGAGAGTTTTAAGCAAAGATATAAGTCTGTTACCTCATCACTAACATACCTGGTCTTGTGTTTTGTTTCATTCACACATGTACACACGAATAATCCTTTATCATTAGTCTGTCAGTATTGCTAAAGCTCAAAACGCTCTGTTCCACCTTGTGATGTCATGAAGCGGTTTTCAAGTTAACAGCAACATTTTACCTTTAGTTCAGTTAGTAAGTAATTCCAGGGTTGAAAATATCGAAATGACATCACAAGGTGGAACAGAGTGTTTTCAGTTTAAGAGAAGAACTCAGCCTTTAGTAAATTTGCCTAAATTTGCAGGGTTTGTGTGTAAAACATGTGTGAATGAAACAAAACACACAACTCTAGGTCTGTTTGTGATGAGGAAACAACATTATAACATAGATCAGAAAATAGTGTAATACGCGCCCTTTAAGTATCGACATTTCATGCAGGATTCAAAAGTAAAAACTCGCCTTTTACACAATCAAAGTCATCCGACGCCCAATCGCGATGAAAACTCTTCGCTTTGGGCTTTTAAACCGAGAGCAAAAACACATAGGAGAACAGACGCCTTCAGTCTTGTAAATCTATGGTCACATCCACTTTCCTAGGGCCTTTCCGGTCTCCTCCTCCGGCTCCGTCGCTCCTCTTCATCCCCTCTTCATCCCCCTCCGCTCCCTCCCGCCAGCCCCGCGCGGCCTACTTCGACGGCCGCAATATTCGCGGCTGCCCCGAACTAGCCCCAGATTAATAAACATGTCCGCTCGCATTAGAGGAGCTTAGCATTCAGGTAGCTGGCTAAGCACTCGGGGGGGGGAGGGAGGGAAGGAGAGGCGGGGGCTTCATCAAAAAGTGACACCAGGGAACTTTTCTACACAAGCAGACGAGTTTATAACGGTAATATTATTGCCAATTAAAACGTTGAGCTAATTTGGCTCTTAATTACATTGCTATTAACTGCCCATGTTAATAAGAAGACGGCCAGTGGATGATGGATGCGTCTGGTGATGGGTGAGGCTTCTGTGTAAGGCCAGACACTGCAGCTTTTTAGTTTTTTTTATATGGATTTTGAGTATTTAAAACGCCCAGCTTGCCTATTTTAAATTTATAATAATTCAACAGTATCCTTTTTCTGTATTATCCATATGCGGGTTTTATGCAGAATTGACTTTTTTGACCTTTCTACCATGTTATGACATAGTTCCCTCATCAAAAACACGCCTGAAGTGGTTTTATGTGTCATCCACGCACGTTTGAGTAATCTAGCGATCTCTCCCGAGCCTTATTTGAGCGCTTCTTAAAGTTGGTAGTTTGATCCTACCCAATACTCGGCTCACAGGCCTACACAAGTATACAAGAACCGAATATAACATACATTACTATGATCAAAATGCAAAATTCTGATCTGTTGCTCTGAAAGGGGGAGTGACTTAACACGGAGAGCAAAGGGAGAGCGGGCTTGGCATCAAAAATGAAAGTGAAATGTTGTTTTCTACGAGTATATTTTCAAAACGATAAAAGGTAACACGGTGATCTATTTATGTGTTAAATAATAAAGTGTAATACCCCCTTTACAAAGGTCCCGTATGAGGTTACGCTTGAGTTCACTGCATGATGTCATTAGGTGTTAATCCAGGAAGTGCTCCTCAAATACCTACAGTTGACTCATGCTGAACAGATATTTTTTCTGTATTTCAGTACATTTGAGGGTACACACCGACGTACAACCATGTTAAAGACGACATACATAGATCAGAATTTTGCATTTTGATCATAGTAAACCACAGTATCAGTGTAACACAGCTTAATATTACAAATAGGTCCATTTTCTTTCTTTTCATAGTGGCAGATTTTTATTTATTGTATTTTCTGGAGTATAAGTCGTACCAGAATATATGTCGCACCAGCCAAAAAACGCATAATAATGAAGAAAAAAAACATATTTCACATATAAATTGCATCTGAGTATAGGTCACACCCCCGACCAAACTATGAAAATATCGTTGCAAAATGGCTACAAGATATTTCTGAATCCTTTCCCCTGTAGTCTTAATTTTTTGGAATAATCATGTGCAAAGTTTTAATCAATGCTATAGTGTTGTTTCTTTGTCAAAGTCAGAAAACACTCTCTGCGCCACCTTGTGATGTCAGGTGGTAATACAGGAAGTGCTCCACTGTGGTTTTAAAGTCCTTCACTAGAATCATTTGGTTAATTTCAGCCTTGTAATTTCCAGTCTGACATCACAAGGTGGAACAAAGCATTTTGAGCTTTGGAGATGCAGACAAGCTAATAAAGATCAGATAAGATAAGATATGTCTTTATTAGTCCCACAGTGGGGAAATTCCAGTATTGCACCGCACAGTTAAAGAACAGAAGGAAAATGGTACATGCAATAAAACAAGATAATAAATAAATAGCTTAAAATAATGAAAAAATAGACTTTAAAAAAAACTAAAAATAGACTCTAATGTAAATGTAAATGTAATAATAAACCAGGATTACTCAAACATGTGTGAATGAAACAAAACGCAACTCCAGGTCTGTTTTTTGGGACGTAGTAACATGTCTAAAAGCTCACAAGAGTACATTTTGCGTACTAGAGGACCTTTAAGTCATTTTTGCGTTTCATCTCCCCTTTAAAATCTTAAATAAAACACAACAGGAGCTCTCTGTACAGTATTATGCATGTATTCTTATGACTCACTGCACTGGGGACAGTTATGGACAGAAAACATACCCCCCACACACTGCCTGACCCCGCAGCCTCTCTCCCTCCAGCTATATATTTTACCCCCCCCCCCCCCACACTCCCCTCTCTCACGCCCCTCTACCCCCCAGACAAGCACTGGGGGAACCAGGGGAGAACCAGCCCCGCTCCGGCCTGCTCAAACGCTTCTCGTCAGGCTGACAGATCCGCAGTGACACCCCTTTCTCCGGTAGCAGAACCAGGGTGCTGGGTAGGGGGCGGTAGTAGTAGTGGTGGTGGTGGTGGTGGGGGGTAGGACCACCATTTGCCCTCACGTTAATGCTAGTCAAGCTATTTTTCCATGCCCGCGCCAGGAGAAGAGAGGGGCTAGAGTGTAATTAATTTGATTACCATACGGCGTAATGCGGTTGACAGCAGACAGGGGGGGCAAGCAAATGTGAAAGATGTATTCAAATGTGATGCCCAGCAGGTTTGGCAGGTAATATGTACGGCCTTGAGAGAATGATTTGTTATTTAAAGAACAAAAAAAAAAGGGGAAAGGAAATGTTACACTGTGGGAAGACGAGGCAAACCGGCACATGGCATCCCCGAGTTTTGACTGACAGGCAGCGTGATTGAATCTACAATAGCAGAGAACACCACTCCCCCTTTCGCCTAAATCGTGAATACGTTAGCATGGTATTTCATTTTCACTCACCTTCAAGTCGTCTGTCGCTAAATGCCATCTTCGTCGGCTAACGTTTCGATCTCGGATGAGGCGGAGGCGGAGGGATCGATTCACCTGGCTCACACCGGACCGATACGTGTAGCGCTCTGATACGAAAATCGCCGAATGTGATCGAGAAAAGGCGGAACGTCATGACGATTATTTGAATCCGATCGAAGTGTCACAACAGCAGGACAAGCCGGAAAATCGAACTTTTTGTTATATCCAGTTGAGAGAAAAGCACAGACACGTCCCCTGTCCACAAAAAAAGTCTGTACCTCCTGCATTTTTTTTCACAAACTAAACCGTCTGTGTTTTTGCTAATATAGGCTGAAGTTCATCTGTCGGCGTTTGTTCGTTTGGGCGTTTCGTCTTTGGTTTCCGCTCAAACCACAATGCTAGGGATTAATTATATATAAAACATTCACTTACTGTGCTGAATGAGAAGATGCTGGACTCGGGTCAGTGATTATACAGATCTTAGCTGTAAATCAGACGCACATCTGTATTTACACCATAGAACAGATTGTTTTTTGATTGTAAATTTTGCTAAATCTTTTTTTTACTTGGTGTCTGGTCTGTCGGCACAACTAAGCGGATTTTTTTTGTCACTGTAGTCTCAATACGTGGCAGTGTTTAGATAATACAGGTGTGACAGCCAGATGCCCAACATTTTATCCAAAAGATTAATATTAGTTTAGTGGTGGAGCCAAAATGTGTAGATTATCTGTTTTTAAAGGTACAGTATGTAACTTTCTGGACTGTCTGTGGCACGTCACCTGCACGGCTCCACGGAAATCGAAAGTTAAAACCGTACTTCAAAACACTCATTGGAGATTTATAGGTTTTACGCCATACTGTGGAAGGTAATAGCGAAAGTAACGGCATTTATTTTTGACAAATATATGTAAAAGGTAACATGGTGATCTAAATATGTAATACCCCCTTTACAAAGGTCCTATCTGTGGTTATGCCTGGGTTCACTGCATGACGTCATTAGGTGTTAATCCAGGAAGTGCTCCTCAAATACCTGCGCAGGGACTCATGCTGAACAGATACTTTAAAGGCTCAGTATGTAACTTTCTGGACCGGAGGCGGATTTTATGCCATACTGTGGAAGCTTATAGCGAAAGTAACAGTATTCCCATGGAAGCAAGCAGGCGGAGACCCTCCTCCAGGCCAAATAGGAGTCAGGTTTGTGGAGATGCAAGCAGGGTAATACTGTAAAGACAACCAAAATGAAGAAAAAAAACGAGATACTTTTATTTTAGTCAAAGTTACATACTGTTGTTTTTGTCCTTCAAAAATGCCTCTCTTCTATTCAGTTATACGGCCTCCTGCCCTCCATCTCAAATGTTCACATCAAACTGTACACAGAGCTGCACCCTCCTTTGACCCGTCCTCCGTCTCATCCTAAACAGAGCCTTTAGAACTGTACCACACCACATTATCATGCAGCATTTTGTCTGTCTTAGCTGGGCATTTGGCCTCGTGTATTCCCTGTGGTGATTTTTATTTATCCCCCCCCCTCCCCTTCTTTCCACAGAACGCCGCAGCCAGCGTTTTGCCCCGTGGTGCTTGTCCTTGCCGGAGCTCCATTGACAGGATGACGGAGGAGGAGGAATGCGCTGATCAAGCCGAAGACGAGCCCCCGGAATCTCCATCAGGCGCTAACCTCAGCTGTCAGCGGGGCCGCGGTGAGATGCATTGTGTGCGGGGCTGTTTGGTGTTGACGTGAATAAAGCGCGCATATTTACGGCCCCCGCGCGAGAGGAGGAGGGGGGGGGGGGGGGGCGGGTCCGACGCCATACCCCAGTTCGGTGTCACTCGGCCCGGGCAGTGACGGCTTGACGTGCGCTGTCAAGTCCCCGGTGCTGATTTGTGACAGTGGCTGAATTCATTTATCCTTTGACATAAACTGCACATGCATTTGGATTATAGAAGCGTCGGGCGTGTCCTACTTACGGAGAAGCAAAAACAACAAAAAGCACGTTCAAAAAAAACCTCTGTGAACTATGGGGTTCTCAAACTTTTTGAGGGACACGACCCCTTATCGGATGAAAATCGCAACCCCCCCCTACTGTCGTTCACTATGATGTAACTGTATATCATAAGAAATTGTAGTATTTAAGTAATGATCAATGTTATCACAAGTTTTGGGGGACTCTCGTCTTTAGACTGTATAAAGAAGTGGACTGAGTGAGCGTGACGTCACCCACAGCGTTCAGCTCCAGCCAAATGAAGCTCATCGAGGCTAGAGCGGTTACAGCGGCCAGTTTGGAGCAGATTTCCAAATTTGGAATTCCGACGATGAGTATCATAGCAACCAAAGAGCCAATCCAGAGCGAGGCTGTTGAAGGTAACGCCCCTTCCTGCCCGCACCACTGGTTTAGACTCAAGACTCGAGACTCACTGCAGCAGTTACAGAGAGAGGGGCGACAATTTGAAGAGAATCGACTGCGCCGGAAGCGATGGAGCACTTCCTGTTTGGAACACGGCGGCTTGTGCATTAGCTCTGTCCATTTATATACAGTCTTTGCCCTCAACACATGGTCCAACGCTCCCCACACCCAACTTTGAGAACCTCTGAGTATTGCAGCCAATTTGCTCTTTTGTGTCTAAAAAAAAAAAAAAAAAAAAAAAAAAAGATGAATACTACAAATAGAAATTTTAAAGCGCTGTACCTGATTTTTTACTGCCTTCAAAACGCTTCAAACCAAACTTACTACTTCATTTAAAACTGTTTGCGTCGGTCCAAACTTATTCTTCACACATTCTGAGCATTCTATTTATTCACTGCGATGAGTTTATAAACGCGTCTCAATTTTCAAAGGCCAGAGAGGTACTGGTAACAAACATTAGCATGCAAACAGTGCACTCCCTAATTTTTTGAGAATAAAATGCTTCATAATTTGATATAGACAGCACACAGCGCACAACATAAAATGAAGTACAGCCACTTTAACTTTACTTAAAGCCCATTACAGCATGTAGTATGTTGCATTTAGGAAAATACTAATATAATTGAATTGAGTAATGAGAATAATTTGATAAATAAAGATGATGTAATGCATTGAGCCACAGTTTTCTTTTCAATTTTGCCCGATTTAAAGAAAAAAAGATTCACAATAGATTCTGAATTCCGTTTTTCAAATGAATTTCTGGCACATTCACTGAAGATTTTGCTAAAACAAGAGGAAATGTCTCAAAACAAATACATAAGCCTATAATAAATCGTCTTTTGTGGTTTTTTTTTTTTTTTTTTTTCCAGATTTGTCTCCCTCCTGGTCCCACAAGAGTCCCACAGGGTTCCAGTGGGTCGGGGGCATCCGTGGTCTCCAGTGTGAGGAGCTGGACGTCCAGAAGCAAACATCCGCTGCCTTCAACCAGCTCCAGAGTAAGACCGAACTCCTGAACATGCAATATCCACAGTAAGACATTAAAAATCAGGTAAAGCTCCCACATCCCAGCTTGTGTTAATCAGAAACAGGTTGTATTATATGAAAGGTGCACTGTGTGTTGCCTGGAATGTTGGAAACTTTTATTAGTACTTATCTCCATGGACACAAGTTACAGGTCAGGTGTTGTATTTTTGGGCTCAGTATTTATCGCGTGTACATTTGTCTACAGTTTCTTTGCAATAATGGGGAAAGTTTTGTTATTTTTGTTGTATTATAAGAAGATTTGAGCAGTAGAGGGTTGAATAAGTCACTCGTTTGGTTTATTATTGCTTCATTCTTACGAAACGGTTCACTTGGATTATCCTGCTTGATGGTTACGATGTCACTGGTCTAAAGTAGGTTCAATATTATCATTTATCGTTATATTTCTCTGCCTATTAAACACATAAATGCAAAAAAAAAAAAAAAAAGGGAGTATATTATAGTAATACAAATACCTTCACAAACCTATCTTGCACTCACCTTTCTACAAATCTGACCTGTAACTTGCACTTGTGGCGCCTCCCGCGTCATAGATAACTTTAATGCCATACTGTGGAGCATTTCAGGCAAACTTTTAAAGGGCCCATATTGTACTATCTTTGATCTATGTTATAATGTCGTATCCTCATTAAAAACAGACCTGGAGTTGTGTTTTGTTTCATTCACACATGTTTAACACACAAATTCAAGTTCTTCTTCTCTCAAACGGAAAACACCCTGTTCCACCTTGTGATGTCATGTGGTGATACAGGAAGTGCTCCACTGTGGGTTTTTTTTAGTTTTTTTTAATTCACACACAACTTCACTAGAATCATTTGGATGATTTCAGCCCTGGAATTGTCAATCTCTATTGAACAAAAGGCAAAGGTACCTGTTGAATTAAAAACTACCAATTCATGACATCACAAGGTGGAACAGAGCATTTTGAACTTTGAAGATATAGACTAATAAACCAAAACTACTCAAACATGTGTGAATGAAACCAAACACAACTGGGTATGTTTTTTTGAATCCGTGTTGTGTAATACAGGACTTTTCAGATAAATTTCGACCTTTTGTTTGTCCCGAAATATAGAAACATAGTTGCAACAGAAAAGATTTGAAATAAATAAGACGTCCACATAGGTAAAAGTACAAATGAAGATACTAAACATGAGCGACAGTCTCTCTTGGTCGGTAGAGTGTTTGTCCTCTCAGAATCTGACGACTTTTATTGTCCATCGTCAGTGAACACAGCTCACAAACTAGGAACCTTCTTCGGCGATAAAGTGCAGCATAAAAACACCGAATAAGTACAAATAAGGGCACACATGAGGTTAAAAAAAAGATATGTTTAACAATAAAATTAAATAAAATACTTGGATCCGAAGGTTGGCGCTTTGAATCCCGCTCTTAACATAAAAAAAAAAAAAAAAAAGCGTTTTGAGCTCCCCGAAGGTGGAATTTATATAAAAATGTGACCGTGACCATTCACTAAAAAGCGAAATATGAAGATATACCACAAAAACCTATGAGACTTTCTTACAAAACGGTACCTAACACTCCCCTAAAAGTACATTTCTACTTAATACAACTTTAATGCGTTCTCCATCACAGTCCTTTGGTCCATTATTTATAGTACATAGCGTTTATTTCAAAGACGCGCTAGCTGTACCTCTTAGCATTCTCAGGCTACATCCTCGTACATACACCAAAGCCTTTCTGTCCCTCGGGTGCCTTCGTTTTTCGTGCTAGCTTAGCGCACGCGAGGAGGAGCGCTCGGTTGACAAGTTATTTCTTATTCAAAAGTACTATCAGACAAAGCGCGCACGTCAAACTTTCTTATATCCAACGCTGGCCATCAAGCAAGGACAAATTCTTCAAATATTTTCTTTTTTTTTTAATGGTTCAGTCACGTTGGGTGGGTTTTTTTTGTTTTTGCCCCCGAGATTATTTTTAGATTTTTTTTTTTTTTACAGTGCATCTCACTCTTTTCTTCTTTTTGACGGAGAGAAAGAGGGGCGAAAGATGAAAAGCATATTTAATATTTAGCCGCGTAGAAAAGCCTTCAGAGTTGAGACAATATTAAACAAGTTAATATTTAATGGACAGGCCCTTTATATGGGGCGAAGAGGAGTCTGGTGAAGAAGAGGAGGGAAAACTAACTCGGAGATGTTTGGAAACGCGCCACGGTGTTTGTCTCCACGCTCTACGGTTTTGGTTAAATCGCCCGTGTTACACTATTTTCTGATCTATGTTATAATGTTGTTTCCTCATCAAAAACAGACCTGGAGTTTTGTTTCATTCACACATGTTTAACACACAAACCCTGCAAATTTAGGCTGAGTTCTTCTCTCAAACAGAAAACACTCTGTTCCACCTTGTGATGTCATCATGTGGTAATACAGGAAGTGCTCCACTGTGTTTGTAAACTCCATAAACCTTCAATAGAATCATTTGGATAATTTCAGCTTTGGATTTTCCGATCTCTGCAGAACCAAAGGTAAAAGCTGTTAACTTGAAACTACCACCTCATGACATCACAAGGTGGAACGGAGCATTTTGAGCTTTGGAGATATAGACAGACTAATAATAAAGGATGACTCAAGCATGTGTGAGTGAAACAAAACACAACTCCAGGTCTGTTTTCGAGGAGGTAACAACATTATAACACGGATTAAAGCTCAGAAGAGTCAATTTTGTACAATATAAGACCTTTAAAGGTGAAAAATACATGTATTAATGGATGTAAATTGCACTATTTAAATTAAAATCAAACGTAGAATAACGACACATCATTTTACAATCAGAAGGTTAAAGAGGGAGGTGTATTACAATGCTATATTCACCAAAAACAACAATGTCAATGGATTAGTATCAGTTCTGTGCACATCACATCAGGTTTGTGAAGTTGCACTGCATTCTTTTGTATCCGCTTTTGTATATTCATAGTAAATGGCCGTGGGGGAGCATGGGTGACGTAGTCTAAGGAAGGGTTCAAATAGGGCCCAGGAGAGATCACTCTGTTACTCAGACATGCGTGGATGACGTCTAACTCCTCTTCAGGCATGTTTTTGATGAGCGAACAACATTGTAACAGAAAGCTCCAAAAAGTCCACTTTGCGTAACACTCCTCTTTAACAGATCGAGTCCTGCTCTAGCGTGCCACTTTTGTTGTCACAGATGCAGAGGGCGAGCGAGGCCGCCAATCTCCATCACAGCCGTCACACACCATTCATTCATACTTAACTTTTGTTCAGTTTCTTGCCCAAGGACACAACGGCGGTATGAAATTATCAGAAGATGATCAAACAGTTGTGGGTAAACACTAATCACAGAGCCTCTGCTGCCAAAAAGTCAGCACCACTCTTCATTTGTAATGTTTTAATTGTCCTCTGGTTTGGCCGACATCAAGCACATGTACAGTTAGTCTCCCAAAGGAAAGTAGTCCCATAGAAAAGAAGATCCACACCTGACCACACCTTCCAGACAGGCCCATTTTGACCACCGTGTCCACTCTGTCGTTCAGGTGAGCTGGACAGTAAAGGCTGGAACATGAGAGACATAATCCTGGTCCATTTGTATGTGAAGAACATGGAGGACTTCGCACAGGTCAACACGGTGTACAAGAAGCACTTTGGAGTCAACCCTCCAGCCCGGTGAGCCTGGAGAGGGACGTGTGTGTGTGAAATCATAACATTTTAAAGACCTACTGTTTAGTCAGACTATCAGGGCTCCAGACTAACTCTTTGGGGACCTTCCCGAAACTGCCCCGATCCCCAGATTGAACCATCCTGAATAGATTTCCTTCTGTCACTATAAAATTATGTTTAAAGTTTAAATTTAGTTTATTATTAATACTGATATTTTACTGCATATTTGCGACATATTGTACACAAATGAGTATTTAACCCATTATTAGTTAGTTATTAGTTCATGTATTAGTTTTACCCACTTATATTTCCATCTCTTGTAATATAATTCCTTAATTATTGTAATAAAGTGTGGGGTTACTTACTTGACCTATCTGATCCTAGTTAAAAGCATTTGATTTGTCTGTGACATTGATTTAGTGACTTTTTTTTTATTGGGCAAACTAAGAGAAAAACAGCCCCCACGCCTCTGTCCTCTGTGTGGATACACTGTGGACTTAGTTAGCTTTGAGCATTTTACTCTAAAGCTGCTTTTCAGATGAGTAAACCTAGTTTGCAAAGGACTCCGAAATAGTTTTGAAAAAAGTCAACAGAGCTTCAACTCAACTGCCGCTGTGATCGCACTTTTCCTGAGAACGCAAAAGTGAATGAAATAAAGCCTCCCATAGGTACGGCATAAATAAATATTCCCGTGGGCCGCTGATGTGCTCAGTGAACAGCTCTAATGCAGAGAACAGGCAGGGCAAGCAGATGCACCAGCAGCTTGCCCTGTGAGTCCCCCTGCTCTGAGGTGAAGAAGAGGAGGAGACGGGCTGACAGGCCGTGGGATGTGGCTCTCTTTAAAGCCTCGATACAGCAGTACTTGCTCTGCGGCACACTGAAAGCACTGTAAAGGACGATGATGATAATAAAGTGTATGATGAATCCACTAATGCTGCCTTTCAACACCTGCACAATAAGACTGTGACGGGAGGGGGCTGAGTCTGTCCCCGCCTCAGTTTTTACCGTCTCCGGCGAGTCTCGAGCCCTGAAATCTGAGCACAACTGATTATTGGCAATTGACAGAACTTTAAGCCTGAGTTTTCCATCTAAGGTTTTAACATTTAGAGTGGCCTCACGCCTCTTCTGCCAACTCTTCACTTCAAATCCTTCTAAAACATTTGGCACGAACTAATTACCTGCCTGTGTTGGAGCTTTAAGGCTGATGGACAATATGCTTAATTCACAGCTCATTATCAGTTAGGCTAAAAGTTACATAATACTGTACATTTCATATCTCATAATTATATCATGTTATATCTTTATTTCATGATGTTCTAAGGTAGTACTTGTCTTTCTTGTCCAGAGTGTGTCTGCAGGCTCCTCTCCCGGCCGGTCAGCTGCTGCAGATGGATTGCCTTCTCCACTCCTGGGCCCCCTCTCCAGTGGGTCCCGTGGTGCAGGAGGAGGGCTGCTACCTACGACGAGAGGCCCTACATGTCCAGAGCCTGTCCCACTGGGCTCCAGCCAATATCGGACCCTACAGCCAGGCCTACAGGGTGAGTGCTGGACGCTGGAGGGCGCTAGTGGCCAATTTGATCCCATTGACCTTTTCTGCCCCGCACACTTTTGTCTCTAAATGCTCTTACCCTGTTCTTTTGTTGCGACACTTCCGATTAAGCGGGAAACCCATTCATTTCAATGGGATTCCCGGTTTACCGTTCAATGTGACCAAGTCAACACTGCACTGATTCTCTAGAGGCTTTAAAACGGCTTTAGAGTCCATATAGAACACGTTTGCTGTCAAGATCTGCAGACCCATGTAAAATATTCCCCAATGGCCATGGCGGCGCCCACGGCAACATCCGGAATAAGGTGAATATTAAGTAATCAGGAAACATCTACTACAGAGGTGCCCAAACTTTTTTTATCGAGGGCCACTTCTCAAAACAATGGCGATCAATACAGTGCGGTGCTTTATACGCAGCTTTGACAGAGCTGCTGTGTGTTAATAAAGCTGGAAATACATTCATTTTAGGTCAGTATCACACTGCAATGTGATGTTTGAGGATATAGTGGTAGAAATAGTTTGATTTGCTGTTAAAAGTACTGGTTATGATCAACTGGGCCGGTTCAGCAGGAGGCCTGAGGGACAATAAAAACTGGTCTGAGGGCCGCATTTGGCCCCCGGGCCATAGTTTGGACACCACTGATTTACTAGGTCGGTCTAGTTTTATGTTATATCATTATCTGGTACATTTATTAAACATTTGCTTATGTGCTAGAACCCGCTAAAAGTTAACACAAGCGTCACACGCCCTGAACTTCTCTTCTTATGCGGTGCTTTGCAACATGTTCACAAATACCAACTGATTTAGCTTCTGACTTGATAAATACACCTGTTCATGTTTAAACTATTTTACATCAGATTTTACATTTGAGTCACAGCTGACATTTCTTAAAGCCTATTCTGCAAAATTGTTAGTATAGTTGTTTTCTTCCCATTTACTCTCTTGAAGTTGTAGTTGGAGTGTTTTGTGCATGTTTTAGCAATCTGTAATCTTTATTTTCAAGACGACATCTTCTGATCAACTCCCGTTTTCACTGCCACCGATACATGTTCACTGTGACGTACTTACTTTGTTCACCAATTTTCACCACTCTGTGACGTGTAGGACTTGGCAGGGTCACGTAGGCATTTTGGTACAAATACAAATAAAATATCAGTTTCCATAGACAAAGATGACAAATAATTCAAACCGCCATTGTTTGCACAGTCATAACATGCTGTGAAAACTTTGAACAGTTCAACATAACATTTACTTGGTTAGTTTATCGCCTTGGAAACAGAAATTAGGTTTTGGTCAGAGAATGTTCTTTGTGGTCTTTACTCTAAATGACTCGGCTCATATCTGAGATAGTGCTGTCAAGGGTCACAATACCAGAATTTCAACCTTCATTTTGATGCTTTACATAAAAAAAAAAAAAAAAATCATTTCAACACAACTTAATAGCGTTTTCCTTAATATTACCCTATGGCCTCATACTTTTTCTGATCTTTCCAGACACATCCAACTCATCAAAATGTATTTATATATCATTCTTTCAGTATTTGAGTATCTAGTATCAACCTTTGTATTGATTAGTATCTGGGTATGGATTTTTTGACAACCATAATCTGTGTCAAAACACCTTTAGTGGGAAAGGGTCCGATGTACATTTTTAGTAATTCCATATCTGATATTTGTCTTGCTTTTGTGACCGACACTGATATTAAACCTTTAAAAACTGTAGTACAGGCAGCATTTATGTTAAGTTATAGTGAACTTTACACATGAACTTGAAACTGTCCGAGTGTGACGTCACCCTTAGCGCTCGGATCCAGTCAAATGAAGCTCGTCGTGGCTAGCAGTAACAGGGGCGAATTTGCTTAGGAACGCTGTCAATCAAACCTGTTGTTAACGCTGGCGGGAGCGACATCTCGGAAAGAAGGCGCCTGATTTGTCATGTCCCTATCTTGAGTTACGGACACAATGGTGAAACAAAAATAGATTCGCGTAGAGCAGCTCAGTGCGAACATTTTAAGACCAAAACGATGAGTCTGACCGCAGCAGTTACGGAGAGAGGGGCCATAATTTTTCAATAGAAAGTGAATTGGAGTCGATTTAGCCGGAAGCGCGCCCATGATCACTTCATATTTGGAATACATACATTTATATATATATATACAGGCTCGAAAAGACAACTTTGATGAAATGAGGACAAACTGGCATTGACACATGGAGCGGTGCAGAAAAAATATTGATGCCAAATATCGACTAAATTTATATCGAAAAAACACGATATCTGGGGAAATTCTGCGATATTGCTCATAACCGATTTCCCATATACCATCCCTTGTCTTTAGTCATACAACTTTTCTCTTATAAGATTTATTACCACCATTTTAACTACAACTTTACTATTTTTTTTTTTTTTTTTTTTCCCCCAGATCCATACCATGTACATGCAGCATTGAACTTTTACTTCAGGACAAACTCACCGCTCCTCGTGATTCTTTGGTTTTTATCGTTTTTGATTAGACCCCGCCTGTCCATCACATCTTTGTTTACGCTCCTCTCCTCTGTTCTAGAGTTTGCGGCTATAGTCGTGCGCTACGTTTGTACTTTTCGGTGTTTACTAGTTACCAGCACAAGGCTATCTTCCCTGGTTGTTTGTAAAGATCCTCACTTTTGTTTTGAGAGAGAATGGGGAATTTCAAAGCTCGCTCCGCGGTTGCACGCTCAGCTGGATGTTCTGTTTACCCTGTGTGTGTTATACAGGATTAGGCCTGTCAAGGTACTGTCAACAAGGAGCGGGCCCGTGTCCTCAGCGCGGTCCTTGATCCCAAATCCAAATCCCGTCCTGAGTGAGAACACGTGTGGATTAGCGGCCGTTCCGTGGTATGTTGAAATGTTTGGACGCTGTGGATTCCGGAGATGTTTTTGTGCACGGGGCAGCGGTCTGAGTAGACTTTTGTCAGAGTCAGTAGACGGGTTTATCTTATAGGATTTGATTATTTCAGAAAGTCCAAATAGAGGGGTCAATACTGCTCCGTGGGTGAGGAAGTATTCTTATAATGTGCAAATGTTAAAGTGGGACTAAACACCTAAACTCCGCCCACAGCCACATTTCAGATAAAGCCGCTAAACTGGGCAGAGGACTAAAAAGGGGGCGGGGTCTGAGGGTATAAGAGCAGTGTGATTGGTCTAACAGGTATACACGCTTCAGACTCCGCCCCTGCAGCCAGGTGTTTGCGATCAGAAACAACCGGCTGGAAACAAGGCAGTCCTGTGTGATGTCACCAAGTACTTAAAATTGCAGCGGCAACTGAAGGCAGCGCAAACTTCGATGTTTTTGACCAGAAAGCTGCAAATGTACCTAATTTGCACTAAAATTGCAGGAACAGGAGATAATACTACACACATATACACACCATACACACAGTTTAGTAGTGAAAAAGTGAATTTAGTGTTTAGTTTCACTTTAAATCTCACCACAAATTCACTGTAAATCTTAATTGGTTTGGGATTTTAAAATATATCTTTGTAATGACTCTGGATTACTAGTTTCCAGTACCTTTTTCCATCTAACCAATAGTACCTAAACTTTTTTGGTCCTGTTCTGGTACCTTTAAATTGGACCCAGCCCTGTCCTCTTTGTATCATTTCTTTGGTGTTTCATGTCGTGTTTTACCAATTCCCTTACTTGTAAAACAACTTTCTGTACTCTTTTATTTTAAATGTATGTATTTTTATTTCCCCGTTTGATTATGCTGAGTGATTTGAACTTAAAACCTAAAAATCGCAGAACGACTGTACCTTGTGATGTCATGAAGCGATAGTGAAGTTCAGGGCCGGCCCTCGCTTTCAGGGGGCCCTAAGCTGAATTTGTCTCTTGGGCCCCTGACAGCGGATGCCTCCTTGCTCAGCTATTGGTGATTCACATTTGACACATTATGACTCTGCTCTCATCACCTACAGCTCTTGTATTTATCTGACCAACATCAGACTGAAAACATCCAGAATGAACAGTAGACAAATATATAAGGAGGGTCAAGATTTTTAAAAATTCTAGACATTTTTTCTTTGTTTCGGGTGGATTTTAATGTGTTCCAGTTGGCGACAGTGGGCTTAGATGTACATTATAAAGGTCCTTGCAGCGGTGTAAACACATAGCTGCCCTCACCTCTGCCCGACTCAAAAACAAATGTAACAGCGATAGATATTTTGCTACTATAGATATAAAACAAATGTAATTGTTTGAGAGGTATAGTTAGGCTGCTGTAAACACACAAGCCCTGTGTCCAATAAAATTCAATATATTATATTATTTTCAATATAAATCTATGGGCTCTTGAGGGCCCCCTGCTGGCCTCGGGGACCCAAGTAGCTGCTTAGTCTGCTTATAAACTGGGCCGGCTCTGGTCAAGTTAAGAGCTACCTGTTGCCTGTTGGTTTCAGTAGAGATTGGAAATTCCAGTGCTGAAATTATCCAAATAATTCTAGTGAAGGTGTATGGAGTTTAAAAACACAGTGGAGCACTTCCTGTTTTACCACATGACATCACAAGGTGGAACAGAACAGGGTTTGTGTGTTAAACATGTGACTGAAGCCAAACACAACTCCAGGTTTGTTTCTGATGAGGAAACATTATAACATAGATTTTAAAATGGCGTTATATGGGCCCTTTATTCACTCAGGGCTCGTTTCGTCCTCTTCTGGTACATAAACATATCAGATCACTCATCGTGTATTGCTCGTAGTAGGAGGTAGCGATCACTGTAATGTTCATTTGCGTTTAATTTGCCCAATATTTGCTGTTTTCCAATGAATGATCAGCGAGACATTAAATTGGCCTCCCCCTGGTGCTGTCTTAATTTCTCATCACTGTAATCATCTTTCATAAAACCATTTCATAATTCTATAAACAATATGGCTCCCAGTGTGACTGCTGCTCCGTCACAACACACTGCCTTCGTTTCAGCTCGAGTAGATGAGCACTTCTGTATCTGCTGCTAGCATTTACACATATTAGCACAATTAGCCCCATGCTGGGACTACAAATAGCACAATGACTGGATTTTAATGGGGATTTGACTGTTGAAGTGGGCTGGACGTTTGATGCTTTTTGAATTACAAGCAAGATATGACCCCCGTTTCCATGAATGGCTAATTTAAGATTAATTATGCCGGTAGATTGAGTTTACAAGGGTTAAGATTTGATAGATATTTTAATTTAATGCCTTAACAATATTACAGACAGTAAAATTAGCCGAATAATAGCCATTTTAAGTAATTATTCAAGCTAAATTATTTAATTATTTTTGTAATGTGTACATTTTTTTATTTGTCTATTTATTTCAATAATTTTTTGACTTTTTACAGACACACTGTAATAGCCTCTGTAGCTGAATGCTAGCTAAATCACTCTTATTAAAATCAGAAAACATAATTAATTAAAATCAAGACTACACATCTATTTTTATATGTAGAATACTTCAGTATGCAGTGGTGTTGTAATATTTACTATGCCTCAAAATTAGCATTAGCGTTAGCACTGAGACACAAACATCTCTCTTTCTAAAAACAGAAGTGTCCTCCGGTGAAGTAATCATTATTTTTGTCTGTGGCATCGACCCGCAGCTCCCCGTCCACTGTCTGCTCTTTTAATATTTATTCATTTTAGCGTGACTCTGCAAAAACCTCATGGAGATGCAATTGGACAGGAAGTAGTGATGCTAACACCAAAGATGCTAGACACTATTGTGCACAGAGCCGATTGGGTTTGGTCATATAATTGAAGTGTCTTGCTAAAGAACACATTTTGCATTTGGGTGATTTTTGAATCAACAATTTATTTCTGTAGGAATATTGGTGTTCAAATTATATACCAAACGTTACATTGTTTTTCCATGATTTTTTTTTTTAATATTAGTGCCTTCGTCGTACTGGAAATAAGCAACAATCCATGGCCCTCTTTTTTAACCATACTGAAAAAAGCATAAGATCTTGCAAAACAAAACATGATAACCCAATTTTGTTAATTAATACTGATAATAAAAATAACATTTCCACTTTATCCTTATCTCCGTGGTTACCATTCTTTTCACTGATGGCATATTCCAACTAACATGTCTGTCCCAGTTGGACTTGCATCATAAGCACATGACTGGCCGTGTGTGATGGATGCTGGACCCTCCCCTCGTCCATCTGGCCCCCTGTCACGTCCCGCGGCCCTCCTCTTGGGAAACGCCGTTCTGACAGATGCAGATCCCTGCTGATTTAAAGAATTAGTTAACCTTTATGATGTCAAAACTGAGGGCTCGTGCGATTGTATGTAAATACGGGAGCTGTGGGCCGGGAGCAGGGAGAGGCTTCATTTACGCTCAGTGTCGACATGGCGATGACTGTGGGCGTGTCTACAGAATAACCTATAAGATGATGTAGATATGCAGCCGTGACAATACACAGAGGACATTGTGCATTGAGGTTTTAAACATTTTATATTGTTGTCCCCTTGTCAAAAACATAGTTGGAGTTGTATTTTGCTTCATACACACTCGTTTAATTAATCCACTAATCCATAATCGTCTTCTCTGAGAAATTTACAATGCGCCATTTGCATTTTTCCTGGATTGTTGTGTCACAGGTAAAAATCCAGACTTCTGTAGTTTTTAAGCCCATAAACCTTCACCAGGCTCATTCGGTCAAACTGTGTTCACAACAAATCATGGCTCTATTAGCATAGCATTCATGTAGCTGAGGACCTTCAATTGTTTAATTCTCATTGTTCATTCCCGCTACGGACAGCAGAGGGAGCTCCAATGCCCTAATACCTCAGTGGAAACAGAGGCGTAGATTTCCAAAGTTAGAAAAGATGATACTTATCCCAAAAAGACCAAAAACATGTTGAAAAGAGAATTAAAACCACAAGAATGCATTACAAAGGGAATATCCAAAGCTCAAAATACTGTGTCCCACTGGATGATGTCATTAGGTGTTGATCCAGGAGTGCTCCTCTATGTTCTTAAAGTCTGGACTGATACAATTTTTAATCAGATGTTACATCCTGGCAATTACTGTTTATGTTAGAGTAGTAGTTTTCTCAAATACTTTCTTTTACTTGAATAATTTCTTGGACCATTACTTTGTGTAAAATTTTTGGGCTGCATTGTTATACCTTTGTGTCCTTGGGCACATTGCTGAAATCAACTCGTCTTTTCCCCAAAACCTGTCAATATTTTAAATGGGCTGTTTCTTACCCCATGTAGTTGAATGCCTCTCTTAATCTACATCGGACTGTGCTGTTACATGATGCAGCGAGTACGCATCGGCTTCTCCTGTGTGTTATTGGCATCTGGGTGAATCGCGCCACACCTCAGTCATACTTCCCAGATTTACATACACTTTGCTAAATTGCTTTAAATTGGACAAGGCCTGTTATCTGGATTTTCCGGCGTGCATGTAAACGTAGTGAGCGTTCCATGTGATAATAGTTGATATAGTGATCATCTCCTCACTTAGAAGCTCAGTCCCCTCATACCGTTCTCGCCTCTCTCCCCTCCAGCGCTGGGATGTTATGGGCACATTACTTCACGCATGCCCTCCTCTTTTATCAAGTGCATCTGGAGTCATGTTAATAGAGTAGAAAATGGAGACGTTTATGAAGTATGGGCTGTGTTTATGACAAAATCCATACAGAGAGACGGAGAGAGGGCTCTGGAGGGGAGATAAAACATACTGACAGATGCCTCGCTTAAGACACTTGTTCTGTAGAGTTAAATAAGCCCCTCGTTCTACAATAATAAGCCAGTTTTAGACATTCGTTGGATTGGCAATCGGCTTTGTCCTGTTTTTCAAAGCATGGGTGAGCATAAATGTCAGCCATTTGCCACTGATTAATTAGCTTTTGTGGTATTTGCACTTTCTAAAGTAAAAAAAAAAAAAGTTAAGATTCAAACACGCCATACTCTGCAACTGCTTTTTACTTTTTTCATTGTCTTTTTTTCTTTTTCTGAACATGTGTAGTGTAATCTGCAGCTATCCATAGTTTGGGGTCGTCAGTAGTCAGAACATAGACTGTATAAAGAAGCGGACTGAAGGAGTTTGACGTCACCCATAGTGCTCAGCTCCAGCCAAATGAAGCTGGCAGCTAATTTAGAGCCGAGTTCCATATTTGTCAATCAAACCTGTTGCCAAACGCTAGCGGGAGCAACCTCGGGGAGACAGTTGATTGATCTGTTATTAATGTTCATGTGTAGGGACAAAGCAGTGAAATAAAAACACCAGGATCATGTAGAGCTGGTTAATACAAACATTTTAAAGTCAGAATGACAAGCCTGACAGCAGCAGTTAGGGAGAGAGAGGTGACGCTTTTTCAATAGAAATTGAGTTGGAGCCAGGGTCAAATCGCACCCGTGCATGCTCAGGAGCTTTGTCCATTTTTATATACAGTAACACTTTGTTGTGATGCCATTTATGAGCAGTCTTGTTTCTTTTTAGATCAATATTGTGATTTAAAATGTCCTAAATATAAAATAATGATCCACAGGTAGCATAGAAAAGAAATACATAATATATCTTCTTTCAGTACATGTGGAGAAGGTTTCAGTTGTGTACACTGGACCACTCCTGCACAAATGAGGGATTACACTGTCTCTTTCCTGAATAAAATGAAAGCATACACGTGTGGCGGTTCACCATTCATGACCTGCTTTTGAGACTGGGCACATCTCTCCTCCGTCTCACTCGGCCATGTTGGTGCTGTAGTTGGACGTACAGTGACTAACAAGTTTGTGCTGCTCCAGTCGGCTGACGTGAACGTCTTAGATTGAACACGGCTCTCTGCTCTGTACCTGTCGCGTTGGTTTAACCATCGGCGCGTACACACTGTTTGCTCACGGGTGGCCCCTGACTCAGCCTGACCTCTGACCTCTCATCACATGGTCGGTCCACAGTTCATCCCACTGTTAAAGACGTTTAGGTAATTGACTGTATTAGCTTTTGACCGTGCTGTCGAGTAGTATTCTTCATCAGATGCATTGTCGTGTTTGGTTTGTAGTAATGAGGTAAATTATTAATTAATTTCCTTCTAAAGTGTTCTAAATTGTTGTTTTTAACTATCTAAACAGGAAATTGAAACCAGGAAGTGCTCCACCATGGTTTTAAAGCCAGTACAACTTCATAGAACTAATTTTGATCATTTTTGCTTTCACGCCAAAGCTTTTATCTGCTCGCTATGCATTTTTAAAATTAGCTCAGTGGCTTGATGCAAGAATTCTTACTCTTTTCCAGAGGTTGGTGGTTCAATCCCTGTGCTAAGCTGCTCATATTTCTGTTGTGTCTTTAGGCAAGACCATTCACCCATCTTGCCTAAGTATGAACGCTCTGTGATGTCGGTCGTAGCCAAAAAGGAAGCCACATCTGTCAGTCTGTCCCAGGTCAACTTTGGGTACAGATTTATCTTTCACTTCCCGTCACTTTTTAATTAGCTAAAATTATTTACATTTACATAGTAAGTTGTAAACATAATGTCCAAAATATTATTCAAAGCCTGTGTAAGTAACTAACTTTGTAACTTTTCTGGTTCTTCACCACCCCCATGGAGATGTCTTTGCTTTCCCCACAGTATGGCATTAAACTGATCTGTCTCCATAGAAACAAGCAGGTGACCCCACCAGGCCAAGATAGAGATCAGATCTGTGGAAAGGTGACCCTACTTGTGACCCTACCTTCATGTCTTTCTACCACTTAAAACACTTGTAATTGATAGCGAACCCCCCACCAGAAAAGTTACACAGTGCCCCTTTAACTTTTGACACAAATTCTTAACGTCAGACTTCTCTTGTCTTCCCTTCCAACCATTCGCTTTCTTTTTGACAATTTCTGAAAAAAGAGGAAGAAAAAAATCCAATGCAAATCCCACTGCGGCCCTCCCTTACAATATCGACTGTCACTCACAATTAGGTCAATGAGGCGAGGAGGGTTAGCGCTAGCCAGCAAAACCCTGGGCTAGCTAACCGCACAATCTGATCAGCACGTATAATTTAGGCCCGCGAATCTCCCTGGGGTGAGCCACTTTACCTTAACAGGAAAGAGGAGATGTTTAACAAGCGCGCCGGCTGATAGCTTCCCCATTCAGAAGGCGCTAGGCTATTGTGCGCGCCGAGGTAAATGCTAGCTCCGGAGGGAACGGGCCGCATTCATTTACAACAGATCCAGGGGAGAGGGAGCCTAATGCGGGGAAATAGAACATCATGGGGCTGTTTTGAAATGTGTTAAATGGTGATGTGATGTGGAGGTTGATGGAAAAAGGCCACTAGGGTGAAGAGTGAATAAAAATAAATGTAAACGCAGCAATGGAGTTGATTTCTTCAGCTTTGGTACGTTTGCATTCACGGAGTATGACGACTTTTATTGACAGCTAGGTCTGCCAGATGTTTCGCAATCAAGTAGGGCTGTCAAAAGTACAGAAAATCAGAGAACTAGGGTAATCAAAACTAAAACTAGTATCGAAACTAGTGTAGATACTCATTTGAGCAGGTGTTGATACTAAAAAAGTCACATTCACAGGACAGAAATTAACCTTTCCTGAAAAGCTTTTGAGTGATTTTGAGCCGTATCAGAACAAGTATAAGACACATAGACTAGTACCAAAATCGAGTTTGGGTATCGTGACAAATGGTCAAGGAACCACTCACACGCATATTCATACACCAACGTACGAGGAAACTGGGGGCGAGGTGGGCTAAGTGTCCTGCTCAAGGACACAATGACAGCATTCATCTGTTTGGAGCTAGAATCGCACCGCCAACCTGTGGGTCTGACCGCTCAACCCATCATGTTTCGAGCGAGCAAACTTCAGATCAATGGACAAATAGTCAAACAACTGAGCTACTGTCGCCCGACGCTACAGTTCAACGAAATCTTAATTCAAATGGTCGCCGAAAGTGCAAGTATTTAGCTAGCATGTCAAAAACTGCTGCTAACCTGTAGTTTAGACCTCTATAAACAGGAACTGGCATGTATTCATGTTAAAATCTGGACTTTATAAAGAATCCTGCGATCAAAACCCCAATCACAGCTCAAATCATAACCCCAGTGCTCGTCAGTAAAAACAACAATTAGATCATTTTCCAAAATCGTTCGGCCCCGGTCACAGCTTGGTCTTGCCGTTTGATAACTTAAAGATTTCAGCTTCGATCCATGATGTTGTTGTGCGACTTTGAGCCATGCACTCATCTTTTCTTATGCATGTTTGTAGTGTGATTTAATGCATTTGACTGTTTTTACGGGGCCTTTTTGCATTAAAACTACCAAAATGTTCGATGTCTTCAAACAGTGTTGATGTAATTCACACAAAGGCTCGGTTATAGACAGTAGATTTCCATAAAGACAAAGCATCTGATGGTTTAATATTTATTGATCTGATGTGTTGTTTCGTTCTTATTGTGTTCATCTTATTGCACGGCCTCATGTACCGTCTTGTTAGATGTTGTATAACAGACCTGGGCCTGTTCTAATCCGGCCCCCTGGGATAATAATAATTGTTATAGAGTAGTGATTTTATTTTACTATAGTCTGTATTTAATAGAAATTAACTCATGGGCATTTGTTACTTTAATGATGTTGTGTTAGTCCAGCCTCTGTTGTATAATTTTCATACAGGCTGCAGTGGGAATCTGTAATTGATAAGGATTAAATTAAAAACAATAACTTTAATGTTTTCGCTTGAAATCTTGAAAGATGTAGTCAGAGTTTTGCAATATTTACAATGTGTGTTTTTGTTCAGGAGGAATATTACGTTGATTTAAACCAGGGCTGCAATATATATCAAAATAAACTTGGCTCTGTGCGCAGCGACCTCACTGTTAGTGTCACTACTTCCTGTCCAATTGTATCTCTATGAGGTTTTTGCAGAGTCACGTAAAAATGATTAAATGTTTAAAGATAAGGCAGTGGACTGGGAGCTGCGGGTGGACGTCACTGACAACATGTTAAACACTGCGCAAATAAAATGAACACTTCACCGGACGACTCTTCTGTGTTTAGAGCGAGAGATGTGTGTGCCTCAATGCAACACCACAAAATGAAGTATTCCATATATTAAAATAATTGTGTGGTCTTTATTTTAATCAATTAGAATTTGAATAGGTTGTTCATTTTATGTTTTCCAATGTTAATAAAGAGCTAGGCAAGAAAGTTTGTTTGTGTAGCACAATTCGTACTCAAAAGTAATTCAAAGTGCTTTACAGAATAAGAAATAATGAACGTAAATCCATCCATCCATCTTCTTCCACATATCCGGGCCGGGTCGTGGGGGCAGCAGTCTAAGCAGGGACTCCCAGACTTCCCTCACCCCAGACACGTCCTCCAGCTTCTCTGGTGGGACCCCAAGGTGTTACCAGGCCAGCTGAGAGACATAGTCCCTCCAGCTTCTTCTGTCTTCCCCGGGGCCTCCTTCCGGTGGGACATGCCCGGAACACCTCTACAGGGAGGCGTCCAGGGGGCGTCCAGAAGATGCCCGAGCCACCTCAGCTGCTCCTTTCAACGTGGAGGAGCAGCGGTTCTACTCCGAGCTCCTCCCGTGTGACCAAGCTCCCACCCTCTAAAGGAGCTCCACCCTGCAGATAAACATCAATAATCATCATAAAATCATCATAAAATTAACTTTATGTCGTAATGGGCAGGAAAGGTGGACCAAGTGGACCAGTGTGCCATCTGAGCAGAATCCTTAAGACATATATCCCAAATTTTACTGAAAAATTACAACTCTATTGTCTTTTTCTTAGTCATGCAACATATAGCCTATAAACTAACTAGCTCCCCTCGGCTTCAGACAACCTGATACAAATATTTCTTGATTTTGATACTAAGGAATACACTCGATACTCAGTACAGATTCAGATACCACAATGATAATAAAAAACACTCTTTATTCTGTGTAATCCCTCAGTCGTCCAGTAGGTTCATAGTGGTCCATGGGCGTGTACTAGTCTATGTGTCTTATACTTGTTCTGATACAGCTCAAGATCATTCTAAACTTATTCAGAAAAGGTTCATTTCTGTCCTGTGAATGTGACTTTTCTAGTACCAATACTCGCTCAAATATGTATCTCGTTTTAGTATGTGTAGTATCTGATTTTCGATACTTCTGACAACCCTACCTCCTAGCTTACATGTACCTGCTTGCCCAGCCCCTGTTAGCAGACTTTTGTTTTCCCTGAATAGCCCGGCCGCTTCCTCCGTAATAGCCTGGGTTTAGCGCTCTGACTAGCTCCTTTTGTGCCGGGACCCTTTTGATTGGCAGGCCACCCGTCCCCCCTCCTCCGAGTCTCAGAGGACTTTCTCAGATCTGAGGCCGCGGACCGGAGGTCAAACGCGCTCACTTGAACCCGACTCACCAGAAACAAACCCCGACATCAAACCACCGAACGCTAAGACCCTGGCTCAGAGGCACAATGTCGGGGGAAGCGGGCCCCGAGGCCAAAGCCATTACTGCGGTGGTAGAAGCAGGAGAGGCTACAAAGGTTAGAGAGAGGTAGTGGACTGGACTGGTGGCAGGTAAACTAGTTAAAAGCTTGTGTAGTGGGTAGTTTGAAGGTCCTGCATTACGCAAAATTGTCTCTTTTAGCTTTTAGCCGTGTTATAATGTTTTTACCTCCTCAAAAACATACCTGGAGTTGTGTTTTGTTTCATTCACACATGTTTGAGTAACACTTTATTATTAGTCTGTGTACATCTCCAAAGCTCAAAATGCTCTGTTCCACCTTGTGATGTCATGTAGTGGTAGTTTTCAAATTGACAGCTACATTTTACCTTTTGTTCAGTAGAGATCGGTAATTCCGTGGCTGAAATGATCCAAGTGATTCTAGTGAAGGTGTATGGAGTTTAAAAACACAGTAGAGCACTTCCTGTGTTACCACATGATGACATCACAAGGTGGAACAGTGTGAGTGCTTTCAGTTCAGCCTAAATATGCAGGGTTTGTGTGTTAAACATGTGTGAAAGTAACAAAACACAACTCTAGGTCTGTTTGTGATGAGGAAACGGTGTAACATAGATCAGAAAATAGTGCAATATAGTAACAAGAAGTAGCTGTAGTACTAGTAGTTTTATATTGACAATTATGGTGATGTTTGTGGTTTTACTTCCTGGTTGGTTGCACACGTGCAGCAGATATGACATATGTAGAGGTTATTCTGTAACCATAGCGACCATACAGTAAACAATTGTCAAAGCTTTTCTAAATTACACAAGTGATATTTGATCATGAAATAATAGTAATGCATTAGTTTTGTATATATTTCCAGGCACTCAAAATCGCTATAAATGCATTTTTCCCTCCATACTCGATGGTGGTAAGTTACTATTGTAGCCACAGCTGCCCTGGGATAGACTGCGGCCAATCTGTGCCATCGGCCCCTCCAACTAGCACTACCGGTCAAGCACGCACCACATTTAATCTAGACAAGGGGGGCGAAGTGTGTTTTGTCTTAGGACACAGCAACGGTTTTGCCACTGACGCCCCACAGCATGCTCACCTTTCACCTATCCCCACCCACGTCCCCGCCCTTAGCTGCGATTATGTGGAAAATGAAGAGATGTAGGGTTCTGAAATGTCACAAAACCACTTAAAAAAACAAAAAAAAAACATACAAATTCCACATGAATTAACCCCTACGCATTAGAAGGCCCAAATTATGTCATTTTCTGATCGATATTATAATGTTGTTTCCACACAAACCCTGCATATTTAGGCTGAGTTCTTCCCTCAAACTAAAAACAGTCTGTTCCACCTTGTGATGTCATCATGTGGTAATACAGGAAGTGCTCCACTGTGTTTTTTTAACTCCACACACCTTCACTACATCATTTGGATTATCTCAGCCCTGGAATTACCCATTTCTACTGAACTAAAGGTAAAAGGAACTTGAAAACTATCACTTCATGACATCACAAAGTGGAACAGAGCGTTTTGAGCTTTGGTGATGTAGACAGACTGATAAAAAAGCGTTTCTCAGACATGTGTGAATGAAACAAAACACAAGTTGATTTAACAACATTATAACATGTAACTCACAAGAGTTGACCTTGTAACGGACCTTTAACGTGCTGCAGATTTTGTACACAGATTTGTCTAAAACTACTAACGGTGTAAAGAAGTCCCATCAAAATGTTTGTTTCGAGGCCTGTGTATTGAACCGCAGATGCCATATACCTTTTTAGTAGGTTGTTATCATGCTATTATCTTATGCTAACACATTCCGCACATTCAGGCACACAGTCGATGTTTGCTAACCGATGTACGCAAACATATACGCACAGATACGCCGACACAGAGGAGCGAGGAGAGTCCCGAGGCAGCGTCAACTCGCCCTGTTCCCTTCTTTGCAGTTGTGCTGTTCTGAATGCTCGAAATTAGGGCTAGATACTTTTTTTTTTTTTTTAAAGGTACAATATGCAACTTTCTGGAGATGACACCTGCATGAGTCCATGGAAATCGAAAGTTAAAACCAAACTTTGGAACATTCTCCATGGAGATAGATGGGTTTATGTCATACCTGGAACTACAGATGAAAAAAATTGCTTTCTTGGCTAATTCTGGCAGATTTACAGAAATAAATTATTATTACCATTATTATTATTATTATTATAAACATATTGTAGAAGTTGGCAAAATAGGAGTCAGGTTTGTGGAAAGGCAAGCCCGCTCATAGTAAGTAGTGCATTAAACACAACCAAAATTACAGTGAGACTCTGCAGGTGAATAGAAAAATATCTGAAATTTAGAGATATCAGTTTGAAAGTTCTTCTGCAGTTCATATCAATTTTATATAAATATAAGAATGAAATGTATTACAAGTTTGTTTTCATATAAAACTAAAGCTAACTGTAATGTTTTCCTATAAAACTAAGGCATTTTATGTGTAAAAACACGTAACACACGGGACCTTCAAAACAGAAAGATGAAAAGAGCCTGGGATGAGCTTCATTTAATTTTTATGTTATTAACAAGCAAAATATACAGGGGGGTTTTGGATATCTTACCAAATCATACTGAAAAATTGGCTAAAAATTCAAAATTTCCTTCATTTTTGGGAGTTAAAACTGAAATAAATCAGATCAAAAAATCCTTCTGTATGTTTCGTCAAACGTACAAAGTATAAAGTAAAAGACTGGAGGGTTCGGTGTGTGTAGGTGCTACTTTAAGGAGTGATCCTTGTGTCCCTATGAGGGGAAAATGTATTTTGACTGTTGAAGTTACACTGTCACATATAACTCTATGGATGCAAGTTGATTAAATTAAACATTAAAACATTTTGCAGTGCAGAATGGACAGTTTTGTTGTTTCCACATGAAAACTTGTTGCTAAGAGACCAAACTGTCCAAAAAGCTAAAGTTTTGCCTGTATTGTTTCCTACATAAGCCATGTTAAAACCTCATCAAAAACAGACCTGGAGTTGTGTTTTTTTTCATTCACACATGTTTAGTCCTGCATTATTAGTCTGTCTACATCTCCAAAATGCTCTGTTCCACCTTGTGATGTCACTTAGTGGTAGTTTTCACGTTAATAGCTATGATTTTACCTTTAGTCCAGCATGAGATTGGTAATTCCAGGTCTGAAATCATCCAAATAATTCTAGTGAAGGTGTATGGAGTTTAAAAACACGCTGGAGCACTTCCTGTTTTACCACATGACATCACAAGGTGGAACAGAGTGTTTTCTATTTGAGAGAAGTTTAAATATGCAGGGTTTGTGTGTTAAACATGTGTGAATGAAACAAAACACAACCCCAGGTCTGTTTTTAATGAGGAAACAACATTATAAAACAGATCAGAAAATAGCGTCATATCTGCCCTTTAAATCTACATACTGTCACTTTAATTTAATTTGCTGTAGGCATTTTTTTCTCAATGAATCTCTCAGCGTCTGTAGACTGATTCACATTGCCGGTTTAATATTTGTTTAGCCTGAAATCCCAATAACCCGATAGCATTTTGCAGCACTAGCAGCTACTCCTCACATTGTCCTTCCATGTTGTTTTTACCCCTGGCTGGTAGTAGCTTTTGCATTAGCCTAGGACAGAGCAGACAGCACTACTATCTGTCAGACCGCATCTCCTCTCCAGCGTCCCACCTCCTCCACGCCTCCCCTCCAAATCACCCCCCACCCACCCGGACTCGGACCCACCACCAGCCCCCCCATCCCCATTTCTCTCTCATTTACGGGCCCCAGCGCGACAACTGATCCTAATTGGCTTTGAGCAGCTCTTCATGTATTATTGGTGGGTGACTGCGTCGGCTTCGTGTCGACATGGCGGGGACACGCTAAGGGACAGGGCGAGCTTTTAGCCTCGTACCTGCGCGGCTGCGGTGTAGGCTAGCGTGGACCGGAGATTAATATTCATATGGACAAGTGTGTACAGCAGACTGCGCGCTGCGGCACGTGGAGGTCGGAGTATTAGGGGTAGCTGGACCTTGTATATTTGTAAGTTGTTAAATGTGTTTTAAGTGGAATCAATGTGTGATGTTAGTTTTCAAAAGCGTTAAACTAGGTTAGGATTTGTCAAGATAGCAAATTTTGAAGTACAGTGGTCCCTCGTTTATCGTGGGGGTTATGTTCTCAAAATAACCCACAATAGGCGAAATCCTTTATTTTATACGAACAATTATTATATATGTTTTAATTCTGTAAAACCCCTCACCACACACTTTATACACTTTTCTCAGACAGACATTAACATTTTCTCACATTTCTCTCTTGTTTAAACACTCTCAAAGTTCAAACCTTCGTATATTCTCTCCCTTTTCCCCGATGATCGGTTTAAATGTGTTGTTCAGGTGCCTCTGCTCCAGCGGTATCCACAGAGGCGCCTCTTCGTGCAGAGAAACACTTAACTCCAAAGCGTTTCTGAAATTTGTCGGTGCAGAACGTTTCATCCGCATTGTTGGTTTTGTCGGGGAGAAAACTTGCAAACACACAGCACTTCAGAGTCACACTGCGATGAACATTTATGTAAATTTGTCTGACACATTCTGTACTGTACAGGAGACACGGAGGAGACTGATGGACAATGGTCTACAGTCCCTCAGCCAATCAGGACGCAGAACACAATGCACGATCATAAGCTGTAAATCAAAAAGCATGGGGAAATTAAACACACAAAAAAAAAAAAATCTGCAAAACAGCCAGACCGCGAAAGGTGAACCGCGATATAGCGAGGGACAACTGTACACCATAAACGATAATACTGAAACTAATTAATGCTTGAATTATCCCCAAATAAACCGCAGAATACCACACTTTGGTAGTTAGTTTGTATCTATAATGACTCCCTGAAGTTATTTAACCAACCACGAACAGCTCCTGACATGGCAAAAAAAAGTCGCCATGGTAAATATTGACCCCCAAAAGTTATAGTTCCATCTGACATATATTAAACGGTAAGTCGATGTAGTGATCGTGACAGGCCAAGCTATGATTTTTTTTTTTTTCACCACTAGATGTCACATGTAAAACTAAACAGTTTAAAGAAGACATGTTGTGCTTGTGTTTGCTATACAGTTATTATCTATGACACACGAGGATCATTATGTTAGAGTCTGCACGTTTTAAATCGCAATATTCAAAAAACGACTTGATAAAAGAAACGAGTTTGCTGACTTCCGTGTTCAAAAACTGCGGCGCCCAACGGGAGCTGACGTCGCCGTAAAAACGTCATCACAACAAAAAGTCAGCACATCCGATGGATCCTACTTGTGTCACCAATTGATAAAATAAAATTGGAGAACGAAGTAAGTACAGAGCAGTGGGCGTTTACCAGTAGCAGTGAAAACGGGGTTGATCGGCAATATGGCTTCTTGAAAATAAGCGATTAAACATTGCTGAAACATGCACGAATCACTCAAATACAACTTTGGGTGAGTAAATGTTGAGGGGGAAACAACTATAACATGGTTAAAAGCTCTGAAAAGTTGATTTTGCAGAATAGGACTTACAATAGTCGATTACAATAGGCTACTTATAACCTATTGTATAAGTAGCCTATTGTAATCGACTTTATGTGAATGAAAGCAATTTAGGAATTCATGTTTTTTTTTTTTATACAGGTCTCGTTAATTTTGACAGTCACAGTGTAAGTCTGGCATCCTCTTGATTGAACAGGCCTCTATATATAACCACATAACGACCACATTTGACCGCTACCACAGATAAGTGACAGAACTGTGATCGTGTTGTGTTTGCACGGGCAGCACCTTGTTTACTTATCCTTTTGTCATCCGATCAGAAGAGGAACCCCCCCGCCCCCCCGCACACACACACACACACACACACACACACACAACACACACCTCCCCCCCAACGCACCGCAATCACCCAGCAGTCAAAACACATCAACTGCTCCCATATCCCTCGGCGTGAAGTACGAGCAGGATCCAACCATCAGTAGTGTGAGGAGTACTGCGAATTTGTGCTCAAGTAGATGTACACTTACCTCGCTAATAATGTAGCTTAGTCAAGTACAAGTTCTGCTGTCGAAATTGTACTTAGTAAAAAGTACGCATCAAAAATATTATTCAGTTATTCGAGGAGCAGTTTAGATCACAGTTATATACACATTTTACATCACAGTCTGCTTGTTCTCACACAGATGGGGCTGGGACAGTACTCGGTAACTTCTAATTTAATTAAGGTCCATATTATTGTCTCCATAGAGCAGGGGTGTCAAACACATTTTCACCGAGGGCCACATCACAAATGGTTGCTCTCAGGGCCCAGATGTAATGTAAAATAAATGTAACTACTGTAACTTGTCTGTATTTATTACTAATTCAAGTTACAAATATTACATACGTGTTTGCATAGATGTAAAAAATACGGTTGTGTAACTGCGTATCTCCTGATAAACTGCCATTTTAGACAGTCATAACTTTTATTTTATGTTGTCGCGGGCCACATAAAATGACGTGGCGGCCCACATCTGGCCCGGGGGCCTTGAGTTTGACACATGTGCCGTAGAGAAATTTGTCCTCCGCATTTGACCCACGCATCTCATCATGAGCCGTGGCGCCCCCTGGGACCCATGATCTTGAGCTAGTCTTGGTCAGGACTACCTCAGCTGGAGGATGTGACGGGGGAAATGGAGTACCCAGGTTCCTCCCGGCCGCCGTAACTAACATAATTACACAGCTAGAATTTTACACAAGTATGGGTTAATAAATGTACTCAGTGAAGTCAAATGACCCTAAAAATCAGAGTAACGCAAGTATTTGTGATTATGTACTTTCGAATCCTGCTAACTATTCACTTCCTCGTTCCTCCTGTTATTTTCCTCTTCCATTTCTAGACTAGCAAGCGCCAAAACAAAAGCGAATGCGCAGATAAAAAGCAGCGGATCGTGCCCTGTCCACCCGTATCACCGGCGATGCACGACCAGCCCATTACTATGGTAACGAGGCGCTATATTCAGAAGGCAGCCTCTCTCCGTCCCCCCGCGGTGACGAGAAGGCCGAGATGACAGCCCCCCGTGCCCGCGAGCCCCTCCCCTACCCAAACACACACACACACACGGTCACGTTTACGAGGCTCGCGGGGTCCGGGTGTAGACTAGTGTTCATTTGCAGGTGCCGTGGCGACGAGCGTGTTTACTACCGGTGACATTATAATCTGCTGATAGCGTTTATGTTAGTATTAGCCATGATATAATGCAATTTAGTGTTTTATTCCAGTCACACATGTTCTAGTGATAGTGCGTGAATGTTTAAAATGATATTAAACATTTTTGGAAAGCTAGAGAGTAACTAATGGTAACTAATACAATTCTAGCTGTAGTTTATTTGTGGAAAAACAGCCTTTAAACTTGAATTTTTGCAAAAAGTGTGCAGGAAAAATTGAATGGGACCTTTACTTCTGGAAGGTCTGTGGGCTTCGAAGTGGGCGGGGCTGATGCTCGACCCAGGAAGTACTTACTCAGTCATTTTGGGTCGATTGAAGCTTGAAGCACTTATTTTTGTTGGAAGTAAAGTAGTTGTTCTTTACATTTTTCTGTTTTATTTACATAATCAGTTGCTATTAGAAAATAAATATACTAAAGTATCATTTACATCAAGTGCAAAATTATACAGCAGCTGAAACTAAAATGGTAGTAGTATTGGATTGGTTGATTTTATTTTATTTCATTTTTTTCTTCATTTTCATTCATAAAAACACATTTAACATACTTACATGCCCAAAAAGTTACATTTATAATTTGACATCTTGCATTAAAATGATAAAAATATTTCAAGTTTTTTTTTTTCTTTTGTCAGATAAAAAATATATTTATAACTCAAAAGTTTGCTCTCCTCACACGCCTGTACCCTTCTATCCTCCTATGGAAAACAGCTCAATATGTTTTAACAGCTCCGAGTCCCCACACGTCTTCATAAACACGCGCACACACACATATATACGAGGAGTACAGGGAGAAGCGGAGATCGGGTGCAGAGAGGCAGACAGATCCTGGTTAATAGGACGTACGGCTACAGGAAGGAGATGTTTTTAACCCCTTCCTTGACAGCATTTTACCGCTACGTCGATGTTTTATTCACAACAACACGCGGGTCACCGGGAGATTTCGGATGTTCGCAGACAGTCGTGGACCGGCACCAATTTTCATGCATAAAAATGTTACGGATTTTTTTTTTTTTTTTGTCAGAGCCTCAAAATATGGTTACATGTTTTTGCCTATTCCTTAGTTTTGAAATTGAGTTTTAAATTTTAGTATCGTACTGGTCACATTATAATTTGCTGTTAGCTGTTTTTAGCATGATCGAATTTTATTGCCAAATTATTTCAGCATAAAGTTTTGATTTTTCAGGATAATTTTAGTAGAGTATATATGTCTGTATTTTTATTTATTTTTTTTATCCAAATGACAAAACTGAAACCACATTAAATCCCCATTGCGTAACATTTCCACTTAAAATTACACGTAAAAGAAAAGCGTTTTTGTAATTACCGGTGTTTTAATATCTCAAAAATACCGTAACATATTTTGAGTGAGCGCTCCTTTGCACAGATCTGACCTGTAACTCGCAACAATATTAGTCTAAATAATTTGATTTTTTTTTTTTTTTTCCCTACAATTTTCACTTTTACGGTCTTTAAAACGTAAAAACAGGACTCACTTATGCATTCAGACCATGCTAATGATTCTCCACGATGAGTTTATAAGCGCTTTTCACAGCTTTTCGAGACCAGAGCGGAGTTTCAGCGTCACAGTAACAACAAGTAGCATGCTAACCACACACTTCCTGCTTCTCGGACAATAAAACACTTGATAATTAGATGCAGATAGCACACAGCGGACTTATTTTGACCTCGAGAGCCGCTTACACGATATATCTGTTCTGAGAGACTCGTTTCTCTCAAATACACGGGGAATAGTCTGTTTCTCAACACACAGGACTGAACAATTACTTTTGAATTCCTTCGCGTTCCTCCGAGACTCCATTTTGAATTTCTGCTGCGTTTTCGTGGAGTCAGACCAAAGCGAGTATTCATATCCATATTTTGTCATAAATTTCTCAACAATTCTGGAGTCGTGACTTTTTATCCTGATGTGACATTTTTAAAGGCCATTCCCATCAAAACTAAACGGGTTACTCTGCACTTCTCACCGAGTATAATTTTTATTACACTTTAGTGGCATTATTTATGTAGAACACCTTGTATGTATTCATAATTTACAGAGGTTTAGTCACAAATAGGCCTTTTGCTGTTGCATTTTCTGTTTCAATATTTCCCATCATGCAACTAGAACTAAAATGTTGCAGCATTCTCTTAAAAAAACTATTCATATTTGTTTTGATAATTTCATAAACTGCGTATTCCGTGTTGTTGGGGAATTATTTGAGCAAACATTTGATAAAGGAGGAAGCCTGGACTGGCCCAGAGGTGTTTTAAATGCAGTAAGAGTGCCATCCTTTGGCCATAACTGGAACTGCAGCTGTATCATTGTCACAGCATAGAAAGAACAAACACTGGAAGAGATGAAACCATTTTGAAGAGTTTAGCATTTAAATATTAGTAGTAAAGTTTGGCTTATTTTCTGATATAAATTTAGATTTGATCAGTCGTCATGGAGACAAACCAGGCCAAATTACAAGTCACATCTACGGGGAGGCGAGATCCAAAGTACGAAACATGAACATGAACAGTTGAACAAATACGCTGCAGATTGGTTTCAAGGTGCGTTACGTAACATTTCTGATGGAGGGTACACCACCTGCTTGTTTCCATGACGATGCTACTGCCTTCCTTGGAATGTTCCACAGTACGGCGATGAATTGATCTCATATAGATAATTCAATACTGGTGTTTTTATTGCTCGTAAATACCTTGACAAACTTGCATTCACACTGAGCGCCTCTCCACAGATCTGACCTGTAATTTGGCTATAGTATCATCACTTCGCCTGGGATCCAGAACACACACTCGAAGATGTGAGTTTTGTCACTGGTGAATCTCAACTTCATCAGAAAGGCATGATTGACAGGTGGATTAGCCAATCAGGGACACGCGTGGTGAGTACAAAACAAACATGGCTGCTCAGAAGGAAAAAAGGAAAATATAATCAAAAATAACACAGAACCGCAAAATTTCGAGTTACCACTCTCTGTTTCAGTTTAGACAAGATTCATTTTAAAGATTAACTCTATAACGGCGGATGCCATCGTCACCGACAGACTCGCTTTTTATTACCGTAACTCTGCAACCAATTGTGCCTCATGTAAATTCAAACGGCGTCTCAAAGCAGCGGCACGAGGCTCTTTAGATATTTTACTGTCATTACAGTGATCTGCCTCTGTTGTCCCTCGAAGACGACGAATGAGAGCGCAGGTGCCGCAGGGATTTTCGCTTATTCAATGCGTCAAAGAAAAAAACAATGGATATGTAAAATACAGGTAGTTGTGTGAAAAAATGCAGTATATTCTGACACTTCCTTTAACATGATTTTGACGGATACAAAAAGAATAAAAGTCTAGGTGAGCTATACTGGTCTATAGTGTGCTCAGTCCTTAAAGGGTTAAGTTCATCCTTTTGGGGCCCAAAGAAAAAAAAGTTTCCGCCACGACCGAAGCAGCTGTCTGTGAAAGAGTCTCTCCAGATCACAGGGGACTGAAAAACATGGTGGATTTCTGCAGAATTAATGAACGAAGCAAAAACTAAAGTCTGATGTGAGAGTTTAGTTTTTGATTTAGTTGTAAATGGTAGCTGACCAATGAGCTTCTTCATTTCACATGTCACTGAAATAAACGAATCAGATTTTTTGGACGATACTGTCAAACTCTGGGTCAAGGCGCGACGGAGGGAGCGGAGACCAGACTGATGTCCTTCTGTATAAAAAATCCAGAGAGATATCAGTCTGGATCTGTAAATGTATTATTATTTTTGCTATCACTTGCTTCTCGACATAGAGGTAAGGCGAAAACATCTCCATGGAGACGAGCAGGTGGCGAACCCTACCGCCGAAAAGTTACACAGTGCACTTTTAAATGAATAACTGAACATACAATCCCACTCACAGGCCTAACCGAGCCTCGTTTTTTCCATCATTCTGTCTGTGTCAGCTCCAACCGTGGATTCAGATTATCCCATCCCACAAAAAGAGCAGATCTGAACCGACAAGAGGAGCCACCGCGTCCCCCGCCAGAGCCCAGGGACGCGAGCCTCCCCTCAGCTTCACGCGGTCGGACAGCGCCATGCCCCCCGGATGCCCCCCCACCCAACCCGCTCGCCCCTCCGTTTTCCTCCCCCCCTCCTCTCTCCCCTCTCTCGAATTAGGCACATTAGCGGCAAAAATACCGTAACTCGGGATGATGGAATTCGTCATCGTTCGCGTTGTCCTGGAAAGATGCGGTTTGATCGGGCGACTCGCGGAGAGGGACCCACGGGCAGGTCGCGGGGCGGGGAGGGAGGGGGAGGAAGAGGGAGAGATGGCAGGACGGATCTTTGAGGGATGTGCATCAGTCGTGAAAAGCTCCGAAGCAATCCGTCAGAAAGCAGGGACGTTAAGGCAGTGAAAAGAGACAACATTTGGGGACTCGTCATGGAAAAAAAAAAAAAAAAATACAACAAAAAAAACACAAAAACACTGTATTTTGCTGCATATTCTGATTCAGTCGAAGAGATTATAATATTTTAAGTCAAATTATTTGTTGTTGTCATGTTGAAATTTAAATTAGGAGAATATAAGGCAGAATTTTGTTGCAAATTTAAATTATTATTTATCAGACTATTTTTTTATAATTTAAATTTATTTTACAGAAAGATTTTAAAACTAGCCTGTGTTTTCCGTAGTCGTTTTCAAGAATTGGTTTTAATGAAGTTTTTCTTATATTATACACATTTTTTTTTATAATAAGACAAAATTTATGTTTTTTTTATTTTTTGTGTCATGTTTTTTTCTTAATTTTTTATGATGCAACAAAATTTAAAAATCACTTAATTTTAACTTCCATTTGCAATATACAGTTTTCCACGCACTTGTCAGCTCGATTAATAATGTGTATGTTTCCATGTCATAACAAAAAATGCATTCATACTCAATGTAACATACAGTCCCGGTTACCGCGGGCGATAAGATGCGTCCCCTGCTCGACCTCTGACCTCTGACCCGGACATGGGCGGATCATGTGACCGTGTGACCAGAGCTGACCTGACAGCTCCACACGCTTCACGGTTTACATCCACACCGCAAAAAACAAACCCCAACCCTCCACATGAGTCCAAATGACCTGGATTTTATTTATTTATTCATTTTTATAAAGTTTTTATTTAATTGTACTTAATTATTTGTATTTTTAAATGTTGGACTTTTGTTCCTTCTGCACTTCAAATATTAAAACCAGTGAAATCAGTGCGGCCTGTTACTTAAATCTATATAAGCCACACCAGCCAGGATACACCAAATAAAAAAAAAAACTATACTTTTAAATACAAAAGTCACTGGCAGTTGAAAAAAAAAAAATCTCTTTACTCTTTTGTTTCGAAATATTTTTTATTTTATTTTTTCAGAGCATGTAGAACTACCCTTCTGATATTAATATGAGCAAAATAGCACCAGCACGAACCCTCATTGTTCAGAAACCCAGTGGTGTTACCGTCGACATTTTAATACCAGAGATGCCCGGAGTGTAAATGCCATTAAAGGAATAATAAGTGTTTTTCAAAGACAGGGGGCAGTATGTGATCTCCACAGACCTGACTAGTCCTGATTTCTTCCTGTGGGTCTATCTTAAAGAAAAGATGTTTGTGAATAAACCCAGACAATAAACGACTTAAAACATAACATCGAGGATCAAATAAGAGCCATAAGCCCGGAATGACTTTCAAATTTTTACTTCCCCTAGTTTAAGTAGTGATAAATTAAGTGCAAGTGAACAATTATAACCGTATATATTGCCAAAAATCTCGTAAGGTTCAGTTTATCTACTGCTACAATTTGGTGAGTATAACTTAAGAATTATAGGAGCAACTGAAGATTTAAAAGTGTCAGTGACTTTTGGGCCACCCTGTACTTCATAAACATAATCTGTGCCATTGCATGAATATCATTTTGTTATTTTATTTGGCAAAACATTTTCCATGATAAGAAAGTTGTCTACATTTTATGTTCTGGTTAATGGGTTTTCTATGACATCACGACATTCCATGGGCTTTATAGTATTTATTCCAGATGGGGACGGCTAAACTTGATATCGTTAAAGCGAGAGTATTATGCAAAATTGACTTTTTGGAGCTTTCTACCATGTTATAACGTCGTTCCCTCATCGAAAACACGCCTGAAGAGGTTTTAGATGTCATCCATGCATGTTTGAGTAATTTAGCGATCTCTCAGGCCCTATTCGAACCCTCTTTACGGTTAGCGTGATGATTCTGTCCAACGGAGGACTCATCAAAAACGAAAATGAAACTTATAAAACAGTGAATATTGCATTTTCAGAACAATAAAAGGCAACATGTTGATCTAAATATGTTACGTTTTAGCAATGATCACCCCATAGAAGTAAAATACCCCCTTTTTAAAATGCACAATGTGTTTTATTCTGGCAGGATCTTGGGTCTAGTCACATTCTATAATCTGAAAACCACCAATATGGCCGATAATGTCATTCCCAGCTCGGGTCGTGTCGGTGATACTCTTTTATTTGCACATTTTGGATAGATTTTATAGTTTAGTTGGTTCTATTTTCCATTCTTATGCATTATAGCGTCTGATACTGTAAACTGAAGAGAGACGGAGGAGGAGGCTGCTGCGTTATCCCACCTCGTGCACGTGAGCTAGCCACGTCTGCGTCTGTTTGCTAACACTGATGTCGTGTGACAGCGGGGCATTCCGGGGCATTCCGTGATGAGAGACGACAGGAAAACTGACAGAGGCCGGAATGAGATGGGAGGCAAAGGGAGATATATGCAATCAGTGTTTTTTGGGGTGTTTTTAATGTTGTTTTTTTCCATATTTGTGGCAGTTTTTTCAGGGTTACAAGAGAAACCAGTTGCATGGTGATTTGTAAGGTTTTTGCGCCGGATGCCCTCCCACCCGCAATAAGCCGGGATGGTTTCGATGTATTTTTTTTAAATATTCCGATGACAAATTTTGGACAAAGTTGTTTCTGTTCTAGTATCAGTCCTATATCTGAGACACGGGATTAAAAAAAAAAAAGGCTCAGTTGTTAGTGTTTGTCCCCTGATCTGAAGGTTGGCAGTTCGAATCCCGGTCTGATCGGTCTGATCCAGTAACCCACAGGTTGGCGGTGCGATTCCCGCTTCCACATGAATACTGCCGTCGTGTCCTTTGGCAAGACACTTAACCCACTTGGCGTGTGGTGCATTCAGGCATTCTATATATAGTTTTGTTGGTGATGATATGCTCTACAAACTAACAATTTCAAAGTTAAAAAAAAAAAAATTCCCATATATTCCCAATATTCCCAATATATTCTCTCCAAGTTTCACCAGATCAAACCAGGACTAAAACAGGTCTAAAAAGGTTTAAACTAGAGCTATTTGTGGGTTGGCTTCCTGTTATATGCAGTGGTGGAATGTAATAAAGTAAAAGTAGTAAAGTACAATACTTAAGTACAGATTTGAGGTATTTGTACTTTAGTCAGTCTTAAAGTGGACACTTTTTACTTTTACTTCACTACATTTGAGAGCAGGTTTCTGTACTTTCTACTCCACTACACAACTGGACTGGGTTTATTTTTAACACGTTCATTATTTAAGCAAAGCAAAAATATACAAATAAAAACTGTCAGAAAAAAAAAAATATCGATTCAGTTGTTTCTGTTGACAAAATTCAGCACAAATTTTTATCAAAATCACTGCGTTTGAAGTCTTATAAGACCTCAAAAATGCACAAAATACTTTTACTTTTTACTCTTTAAGTATATTTTTAAACAGGTACTTTAATAATTTTACGTAAGCAGATTTTTTCATGTGATACTTTTACTTTTACTAGAGTTTTTTCTTTTTTTTTTTTTTTTTGTTTTTTGCCCTGGTATCTGTACTTTTACTTAACAAAATCAAGTACTTCTTCCACCGCTGGTTTTACGGTGCCATTTTGAGGACGACTGAACATTCAAAAGATATATTTTGTTTTCAATTATTGTTACTATGGTTCTCACTATGGAAATTTTCATCTTTCTGAAACCCATGGATTCAAGGACTATAGTCATATGTTAACCACTAGAAGTAGTAGTACCACAGCTTGAGAACTTCTATAGACAAGATACCTCCAAATCCAAATGCAAACAGAACAATGCCATTAAAGACTTTGTACCTGATAAGTGAAGAACTAGTTCATTTTAAACAGTTTGCAATGGTCCAAAGTTATTCCACACTTATCCTAACTAATTATTCACCTATAAATTATTCAGCTATGAATTTTTAAGCACTTTCAGAGACCAGATCGGCGCTTTGCCATCACACTAATGCTAACAAAACTAGCATGCTAACACACACTTCTGATTCTCAAGCTATAAAAAGCTTTATAATTACATAGAGACAGTACGCAGCAGACTTATTTTGACCTCAGGAGCTGCTTATACAATATTCCTGCACCGGGGCAAGGCACGTTTTGCTCAAATACATGAAAACTCTATTTATCTTCCTCCAGGTTTACTTTTTTAAATTTGCCATTTTCCAAAAGGCGTATTTGATTTTTTTTTGTATGTTTTTTTTTTTTTTTTTCCCCTAGATGAGGTGTCAGGATTGTCGGATGTGGCAAAGTGCCTTCCAACAAACTGGGATTAAACAGTCAAAGCACATCAGACCCTCCCCAAAACCTCGCTAATGTATGCACTTAATTCTGCTAACTTCAGCCTGACTCCGTGATCCCCCTGAACTATTTGGAACGACTGACAAAGCTGAAATATTCAACAAAATGTGAAAAGAATGTGTCATCAATGTCTGCCAAGATGTACCGTCAGGGATTAGAGTGAAAAAGAGCGTTTAAAGAGCCCGTATCGCACTATTTTCTGATCCATAATGTCATTTCCTCATCAAAAACATACCTGTAGTTGTGTTTTGTTTCATTCACACAAACCTTGCAAATTTAGGCTGATTTCTTCTCTCAAACTGAAAACACTCTGTTCCACCTTGTGATGTCATTATGTGGTAATACAGGAAGTGGTCCACTGCGTTTTTAAATTCAATGCACCTTCAATAGAATCATTTGGATAATTTCAGACCTAGAATTGCCCATCTCTACTGAACTAAACGTAAAAATGTAGCTGTTAACTTGAAAACTACCACTTCATGACATCACAAGGTGGAACTGAGCATTTTGAGCTTTGAAGATGTAGACAGACTAATAATGTGTGAATGAAACAACATAACTTCAGGTATGTTTTGAGGAGGTAACAGCATTATAACATGACTTAAGGCTCACAAAAGTCAATTTTGCGTGATATAGGACCTTTAAAGAAAATGTATGTATAGTTTATGATGGAAATGTTGGAATCTAGTTTGGATTGTATTAACAATTTAGGGTATTTCTTAAAACAGTACAATAGGACATGCGTAGTTGGGCTGTACTTCAGAACCGGTCTTGGTGTTGACATGTCATGATTTTATCGATTATCCAATCAAAAAGCAGAATGAGCCTCACATGAATCTCTCATTCGGGTTGAAATCCGGTCAGTTTAAAACTAAAATACCTCTCTCTGATCTGAACGGTCACTACCTAAACCCCAGCACGTGCACCCAATCACGAATCAGTGCTAGTGCAGCCTCTGCAGCTCAGTGAGTGAATTCTGGAGGTTGTGAGCTTTAACATGAGGCCTGTCCATAAACTGAGAATGAGAAAAACTTGTCTGTGCCTTTATCTGCAGGTTAAGACTCTGGCAACACAGGTTCAGATGTGATTGCAGTACCTTTTTTGAAACTCTAAAAGTGCAGGCTACATACAGTTCTTCAGAATGTAAAATAATGGTCTAAGTATGCAGAGTTGAATACTAAATACCCCCTTCTGAATGACTTTAGTGAAGGCTGGTCCAAAGAAGGTTTGCACACAAAATTATCCATGAAACAAAACCAAAAAAATACATATCCATTTTCAAAGCAAATATTAATTACATGTGCGTCATACCCCATATACCTGATACTCTGCTATCTGTACTTAGTAGCTTGCTTACATCTCCCCTCACATCCACGAAAACCTACACCAGCCTAATTTATCCCATTTTACACATTTTGTCTGATCATTTTCCTGTATAAATTATGCATGACGTCTCCATGGGGGGAGCGATATGACCATTAGCATATCTGATAGTAGCTTCGGTGCTAGCTCCCACCTTTGGCCGTCCTTGCAACCTGACTGTTCATCAATACCCCGGTCACTTTATCCATCGGACCCCGGCACGTCCTCGTGGCCCCCCCGGCTCGGGCTAATGACACTGGGACTCGCCGAGCGGCTAGGTGGCCTCCAGTCTGGCACCGTCTGGTCATCTGGTTTTGACAAAAGCAGCAATTAGCAACACCTCCGACAGTCCGCGGTGAAAGGAGATAGCTTTAGCTCCTGACACCGCGGGCGCTAACTGTCTCCAGGCCTTCTCCATAGCGGGGCTGTTTGTGCCATGCGTGACCTTTTGACATGAGGTGAGCGCGGTTTCAGGAATAATGGTGGATTTGTTAAGAGTAAAGGGCAAAGTACAAGGAAAGGTATGGGTAATGAGAGAAGAGGGAGGATGGCGTGTCATCTTTGGGAGTGTGATGATGTTCTTCGGGCCTAATGACTACAGGAGACATCAGTTTGTGTAGAAAAAAAAGGGAAAAAAGAATACATATTTTGCCCAAAAAAAAGAAAAAAGGGGAAAAAAAGAATACAATGTCCCACTTTTCTCCAATGCTCCTCTGTGTTTTTAAAGTTCACCAGGCATCTTCAGTGCAAGTCAGCGCTAATATCCACTGAGCAGTTCAGCAACTCTAACTGCTGTCATATCACTGTATATACTATTTTAGCTTCCCTTCATGGGCTGCCTGTGCTTTTTAGTACTGATTTTAAGATTTTACTGATCACTTTTAAAGTTACATTTTTGAACTTTTAACTCACTACGAGCTCTGCTGCAGCCTTAGATCCTCAAGTAGGTCCATGTTAGCTGTTCTCCTGCAGCCTTAGATCCTCAGGAAGGTCCCTTTTAGCTGTTCTAAAGTTGAAGCTCCGGACCAAGAGTGTTGGAGCCTTCTTGATCCAAGCCCCTTAGCTTTGAAATGACCTCCCTGAGGACATAAGGCTTGCACCTTCTTCAAACAAATTTTTATTGTCAGGCCTTTTTATGAATTGTCTTCTATTTTTATCTGTGCATCTTTTCTTTGTATTTCCCTGTTTTGTGTTTTATCTTCTGGATGTATATTGTGTTTTTTTCTTTGTTGTGAAGCACTTTGTAAACTGATTTTTTGAAGATGCTACGATGATGATGATGATTATTTACAACTTGTACATATACACACTGTTCCCCTCTTCCGTGTACCTTACCCCAGCTCAGACTGCATATGGTGCAGCTCCGGTGCAGAGGGCCGCGGGGCTTCCTAATAATTAAATGAGAGGAGCTGATAACAATGAATAAGCTCTGCTCTTTGTGTGAGTGTCACTCCACAACAAAATGTCCCCAACACAACAGTCACATCTGTGCCAGTGCTGTCTGAGTGAGGACGCATACATTATATTTGTTGGACCAGGAGTGCCTAAATTTTTTGTTACTGTTCTGGTACTACTACCACTACTGCTGCTACCACTCCTACTATCACTGACACTACTACTGCTACTACTACCACTACAGCTACTACTACTACTACTACTACTACTACTACTACCACCACCACCACTGCCACTACTACTATCACTACTGCTACTAATGCTGCTACTACCACTGCCACTACTACTACTATTACAACTACTACCACTACTATCACTACTGCTACTAATGCTACTGCTACTACTACATACTGCTACTACTATCACTGCTGCTACTAAAACTACTACTACCGCTACTACTGCTACTACTACTGCTGCCACTACTACTACTACTATCACTACTGCTACTAATGCTGCTACTACCACTGCCCACTACTACTACTACTATCACTACTGCTACTAATGCTGCTACTACCACTGCCACTACTACTACTATTACAACTACTATTACTGCTACTACTACCACTACTATCACTACTGCTACTAATGCTACTGCTACTACTACATACTGCTACTACTATCACTGCTGCTACTAAAACTACTACTACCACTACTACTGCTACTACTACTACTACTACTGTTGCCACTACCAATATCACTACTACTACTACTACTACTACTACTACTACTGCTCTAGCATAATCACAGGCACAAGGTCAGTACGTATGAAATCGATTGGATTCCAGTTGAACTGCCAAATCATCTTCAATATTTAAAGTGATATTTTAATAAACTATAGGCCTAACATAAAGCAAATAAAAGCCATTTTAATCAGATGTAAACTTCCTTAAGATCAGCTTGTAAAATCTGATCATATAAACCTCAAAAATACAGCACTGAGAGTAAGACACGCCAGTCCTCCTCCTGTCAACTCTCTGAGGGCCTTTTAGACCTAACCCCCTCCTCTCTTTTCTTCTCTTCTCATACTTACCCCGTTAGATAAAGTTTACCTCCCCACATCCTAGTTTGACCCTTATGCATATTGAAGTCTTGGGTCTCCGGCCTGTTTAAAAATGCATGGCTTTGCGCGCTTGTTGATCTACGCCCATGCAAATCGCCCCCGTCGCCGCTGTCAGCCTCCCCCCGATGAATAATGTAATGTGTTGTGTACTCGGGGACGCACCATTGACAGTCAATTAGCAAGTTTGATTGGTGGGCACACCTTTCTGCTTTTGAACTGTTAATTTTATGTAAATAGCTAACCACCGCACCCGCGCCGTCTAACCAAAACCGCCACCCACCCTCCCCGACCCCACCTCCCGCCACGAATCAACCGGCGCTACATCCTTAATAATTGATCAGCGCGCACCTGCTAGCTTGATGCTATGGGAGTCGCGTTTTTAACAGTCTGGGGACCCTGCGATGCTAGCCCCCTTTTGATATTCAAATTAATTCGGAAAAAAAAGAAACATCGTCCGATTCTTTTTTCTTTTTTTTTTTTTTCTGAGCTTGTTAAAAAGATTCCAGTGTCCAACCCGATAGATCTCGCTTCGTGTCGGCCCAATATGATGCCGCGTGATGCCTCGTAAACGCGACGCCAATGACAATTTGTTGTTGACGCGCAACCAAGCTAGCTTTTATGTGCTGGGGAAGATTGCGCTCGCAGGTAAATGATCTAGCGCTTGTCAGATTTACCCCCGCCTCCTCCTCTTTTTCTTCTCTGTCTCTCCTTTCAATATCTCATCTCGCCGGTTAATTTGGAGGAGCAGACACGGGAAGCAGGAGGATTCATCAAAGTTGACAAGCGAGCGGGAACGCGGTAGGGGGATCGCGGGGAGCCTGTGTGAATATGGTGATAGTATTGTGGTGCGCGCCCTCTAGCAAAGCGGTACCGCGGAGGGGTCTTGTTGCACAAAAGACAGAATTCACTTTGCGGGCCTTAAACAAGTACTGATGTTCTCCTATTTGTGCAGGAGGCCAGGGGCAGGAGCTACGGCGGCGTGGAGAGCTACGTGGGGGGAGGCGTGCTGTCTTATATTGGAATCGGGTAAAAGTCAGACTGGATTGGGCTGAGAAGGCGAATGATGAGGCTTGATCCATTGATGTTTTTAATAGAAGCAGTCACCGGGTGCTGCTGAACACGATATCGAATTCAGAACTACAGTATTAGGATTGAAACAATTATCTAGTTTTAGGGCGTTCACTGGTATCGCTATCAGGATTCTTCAAGCACAGAGTATCAGTATTTGGGGATGACAAATTGGATTTCTCAGGTTTTAGCTGCATAAAACTGAAACACTGATTCTCCATGTTTAGTCCTGACTCTGGGACCACCAGGCAGGAGTCCCAGGGCGTGAGATGGTTCACGTGGCTCTAACATGAGGGAGATGCACTTTGGTGCTAGGCCAAGGAAAGACTAAGAAGAATACAATTTTCCTCACACTATTTGAAATACATGTAATATTAAAAGTTAAAAGTTTGACAGAGACCATTAAATCCCCTTGTTATTCATTTTCAATCAATGTATCCACCAGAAACATTGTACATTTTTGAACCATAATTGCATTATACAAGGTAGCCCAAAAGTCACTGACACTTTTGAATCTTCAATAGCTCCTATAATTCGTAAGTTATACTCACCTGAACTAAACCTTCTGAGATGTTTGACGGTTATAATTGTTCACTTACACATGAACTTATCACTACTTAAACTAGGGGAAGTAAAAATGACCTGATTTTTAAAAATAATGTTTTTTAAGTGTCCACCATTTTGGGTTTCACACTGAATAGCCTGATCCAACACACTTTACATAACATTTGAAAGCATTTCCGGGCTTATGTCTCTTATTTGATCCTCGATATTATGTTTTAAGTCGTTTATTGTCTGAGGTTTATTCACAAACATCTTTTCTTTAAGACAGCCCCACAGGAAGAAATTGGGACTAGTCAGGTCTGTGGAGATCACATACTGCCCCCTGTCTTTGAAAAAACGCTTATTATTCCTTTAATGGCATTTACACTTGGGGCATCTCTGGTATTAAAATGTCGACGGTAACACTGCTGGGTTTCTGATTTTGACCCATGTGACTCAAAGTACCACTGTACAATGAGGGTTCGTTCCTCGGTGCTGTATTTATTCATATTATTGTCAAAAGGGTAGTTCTACATGCTCTAAAAAAATAAAATAAAAATATTTAGAAACATGGCCAGCCCATTTTACAACTCTTAATTCAAATTTTTGAAAAGTCTGTTTCGAAAATTCTTTCAAATTCCACAACCAGCCTCAGCGCTCCCCTCCTGTCCGTCTTGTAACACCACTATGAACACTAACCTTTTAAACCCTCACTTACAAACCTCTGAAGGACACCACGTCTCCATTGATCCCGTCCGCTCTCCAGAGACACGTCCTACCAGTGGACACATGCATTGACCAGCGCCCTAAACAGCAGCCTCTGGGGTCCTGACCTCTCCTATATGACCGCTTATCCCCGCTCTCCCCCGCATTAAACAAATAGATTTTTCCACTCTGCGCATAACTTGTGAAGCTTAAATTTAACCCAGGTACTTAACACGTAGAATTTAGCTTATTATCGCGTGTCGCTAATTACGGTTATAAATAATACACAGACCCAGCTAGCTAGCGCATTCACACGGAATAGCTTAAAACTGTGAAGAGTTGTCGGCGATAATTTGTCGTAAAACGGGACAGAAGGGACCTGCAAATGAATGTTAATTTGATTATAGCACCTTATTAGCACAATTTCTATGTTGGGGCCTCAAGTTCATATAGTTTTTGTTTAGTTTGTACACAACTGCAGGGTTTTAACAAGGTCTGGAGGTGATACGAGTCATTTTTGATAACCAATCAGAATTTATTTGCGTGTTTTCTATTAACACTTGAGATTAATGCTAATTAGAGCAGGTTCTTTCGTAAGCTTTGTTATATCGACTTGAATACAAAGGTGTGTTGTCAATATTTTGTGTCATATTTCAAGTTTGTGCTGTTTTATTACTATGTGCTTACCTCTCATTGTCCAAAATCATAAATTAGACTAATTTCAGTAAAATATTATCTTTTTTTTGTTGTTGTTTTTTTTTATGAAGTCTGTATGTCCTAAGGCATTACTTAGGGGTCCTGCCATTTTTAGTGGTGGCTGAATTGGTGAAAAAGTCGTGCACGCAAAATTTCCCACACTGCACCTTGAAAAGCAGTGGACATCGGTGGTCACTAGACCGGTCAATATAGACCACAATGCATTGCAGCGAACAGAGGCAGGTCTTTAACTGGACACAGCACGACTGAATGAAGCAGATTGAAGCGCTGGTTTATTGCTGTTGATCCTGATTATGAATAAAACGCTATTAAATAAACCGTTGCTGTGTAAAGTTGCTAGCGTTAGCCGCGCACTTTAGCTTGAGCTGTTAAAAGAGCGATAATTTACATGGGATCCAGCTTGACAAAAACTCGGTGTGGTTATTAGTCCATAAATACTTTACTGTTACTATTTTTTCAGAGTTTAGCGTGACCTAAAAGTGCGTATAAGTAAATAAATGCAAGAATGACTGATTGACTACCAATGCATATTCATTCATGTATTTCAGTATGATTTAAAAAAATAGGCGCGTTCCCATAGCAACTGACCATTTTTAAAGTGAATAAATCTTTTGAGTGAGAAAAAGGTTCTTAAAATGTTGCTCACACAGAAAGCTGAAACTCGTGAATAAACCTAAAACACGACGACACGTGTTTTAAGCACTGTTGTCGCTTTAGTCTCGTAGCACTTTGGAGCAGTTATCAAATCGCAAAGGCTCCAGGTATTTAGAATAGAAGATGCTAAACCGCGAGCCACCACATTTCAAATAGAAAGCGAACATGGGAGCACCTCCAGCTCCATCGACTCCAAGTTACTTTCTACTGCCCTTCTCTCCATAAATGCTGCTGTCAGGCTCATCATTTTGGTCTTAAAACGTTCGAATTGTCCCGCTCTACATGATCCTGCAGTTTTTATTTGGCCATTTTGTCTGTAAATCAAGATATGAACATTAATAACAGAACAATGAGGCGCTGTCTTTCCCCTCGCTCCTGCTGGCGTTAGCAGGAAGGGTCGTAACCTTTGACCTCGCTCCAGTTTAGCTCTTCTTCACTTCTCATTCGCTTAGTCTCTCACTTAGTCCTCTTCTTTATACAGTCTGTACTCTGATAAGAATCCCACTCTTTAAACAGAAATTGGAAATGTAATCGCAATATTTGTTAATTTTTTCCCCAAAACCAGGTCTGTGCAGCATGGGTCAAATGTATAGGACCACTTTCCATAATTAAACTGTAAATCCTAAAGCCGCACTATGTAATTTTTCTGGTTGTCTACGGCCATTTGCTTGATGTTTTTTGCTTTCCTAGACTTTTCCACAGTGTAGTATAGAACTTGCATCAACCTTGCATTAATTCAGCTGTAGATGTACCTTAAAAGACACATGATTGGGGTTGCTTCTTCGCAGATCTGAGCTGTAACTTGGTCTGGTGGCATCAGCAGCTTTTTGTCTAGACAGATTTAATGCCATACTTGTAACATCTTCATGGAGACAACCACAAAAGTTCCGCTTGCTGATGTGTCCTAACTGTCCGTTGTGCTGTTGCAGGTGAACGAGGCTGTGTTCTGTGCGGGTCAGATCGCCCTGGTCCCCTGCACCATGGAGCTGCTCAGGGCCGGGACCAGAGCACAGGCCCAGCTCTCCTTCACTCACGTGGGGCTGGTCCTCCAGGCTGTGATCTCTGGTCTGTCGTTGTCCCATGTCCTCCAGGCTCACTGCTACACCACCAGGCCCAGAGACGCACACCTCATCAGGGAGGTGTGGAGGGGCATGCTGGAGGCTGCACACGGAGAGCAGGTCAGTCACTGTGGGTTATGTAGCAAGGACTGAGGACACAGAAGTGTAAGTGACAATAGATTTACAGAAAAACGAAATTGGAAGACCCTTTTTATAATTAATTGTCCTGCTAGATCAATTTTCCCTGACAAAGATGTAATACATACCCATCAAAAACTCTTGGAAAGCGGGGGCAGACTGACAGAAATGAGGCTGCCAATCTGTGCCACGGGCCCTCTCCGATCTCCAACCACCACCAAGACACACACACTCACACACTCACACTTGGTATTCCTCGTAGCCTCCCGTTGAAGCACTAACCAGGCCCAGACCCACTTAGCTGCTGAGATCAAACGAGATTAAGCTTTGACAGGCTTGGTACGGCCACAATATATATTCTCAGCCCCCAGCAGAGAAAAAAATCTAATTCTTTCTAATACTGTGATTGTGGTTAGAAAAAGTGATACTGTTGTACTGTAACAAAACAGACAATAAAAGTAATTTAAGAGTATCGTTGCTTTTAATGAGTTTTTACCCAATTAATAACTAAATTAAAGGATAAAAAACACTAGTGATAATGAAAATTGTGTAAAAATCTTATCAGAATGATGCTACTCCAAATGCAAAGGTTGTAGTTATTTGTTACTTTCTCCCATTCAAATTGTATCTTATGTTTCTCCTTATTTGTCAGTGTTTCATAATACATTAGAGGAAATATTGATAATAAAACCATCCAAGATTATATGAGTTTACACGTGATGGATGGATTTAAAGACATTTAAATCTGTGAAGCGGTCACAAAGGTTCAAAAGTTCTGTGATTACATGATAGTTGATGTTAGTATTTCCGCCACATTCTCGTTACGATCCGGGTTTTTCAGTTCAGACGCTGATTTCGATTCTTCATTCTTCTAAACATGTCTGTCAATACCACTGCAGACTGAAAATAGCATTTATTTCCTTCAAACCTAAGACAAAACTGATCCAAATATGTTACCTGGCTGTCATTTATCCCTCAAGTAACTCCTGAACAGCTTTGTCTAGATAAAAGTTTGAACATTATGACATTTTCTGTGCCAAGTATGACCAGTATATAGTATTATGACATCGGTTTGTATGTCCAACCAGGATATTGGGTGAAATGTTATTCGGAAGTCGATATACAATCCAGTATCATTGCCAATCTTTGCATCCCTAGAAGGATGGAAAGTATTTGGAAGCACTACTGAATGCAGAGGAGCCCAAGTAAAAGTAAAAAGTATTTGAAAAATAATGCTCAAGTCTGGTAGTTTGGACAAAATATGAAAAAATGCTCACAAACTGGTATATCTGGAAGGACACAAAAATGAGTTCAAGCGTTCAAATCATTTCATATTAACATAAAGATTAGGGACGCACTAATCCAGCTTTTTCAGTTCAGATACTGATATCGATACTTTTACTTTAACTGTCAATACCCGATATTAAAAGATACCAGTGCAAGGATGGAAAATGGCACTGATTTTCCTTACTACACGGTTAACGATTACACAAAAGATCAAGTTGTGTTAAGCAGATGTTATTTAGTTCTGAACAACTTTGTATGGATAAAAGTTTGAACATTATGAGGCGTTCTTGGACAAAATTAGCCTGTAAATAATTTTATTCCATGGCATCTGAAAACTACTCTCAGAAGTACAGTTGTTTTAAAAAGTGCTACTACTGCCAATTCTCAAAATAAGTCCACAAAAGCTAACTCTATGAAGTAGCGGAGTCATTGTGGTTGACATGCGGAGTATATACTGATTAAACTTCTTGCCCCCTCCCTCCCCCTGAGACCCTGGCCTCTCTGGCTGATATTTACCAGTGAAGATCGCTCATGAAAACTTGATGATTTGGGAAACGCGGCCGTCTTTGATAGCGCCTTCTCCCGCTCTCAAACAGATGTCTGGCTAATCTCCCCTTTTGGTAGTCTAACCCCCACCCGTGCCCCCTCCCGCGAGCCTAATAGAGCCCTCTCCTCCTCCTGTAATCTGCCCACAGCCGGGGGAGTAGCGGTTAGCACGTGTTAGCGTCTGCGATGGGGTTAGCCGTGAGTGTCAACTTTGTGTCAAAAACAGATCAGAGCTTCTCAAAGTTGGAGCGCGGGCATCTTATTGTCAGGAGGACTTTGCGAATTAGCATACCAAATCTCATGTCACGAGATGAGGCTGTTTGTTCAGTTTTTTGACGCATTTTGCATACAGTTTTATCCGAATCTTTCAAAGTATCAGGAATTCGGGAAAATGCTTAATGCTCACGACCCTTAACAAGAAGGTTAGGACTTGAAGAGGGGGTATTATGCAAAATCTACTTTTTTTTTAGCTTTCTACCATGTTATAACATTGTTCCATCATCAAAAACCTGCCTGAAGAGGTTTGATATCTCATCCATTCAAGTTTGAATAATCTAGTGATCTCTAGCAAGCCCTATTCAAACTCTCCTTATGGTTAGCAATAAGATTCTATTCATGCTTCACCTATAAGTTTACGTCACCCATGCACCTGCACGGAAATTCTCTATAAATGTATAAAAGCAAGATACAAAACAGTACTACAACTTCACAAACCTGTTGCGATGTGCAGGAGTTTCATTAGCGGGACGCACTCTGATTGTGTTGTGACGTCTGTGTAATCCCTCAGTCGTCCAGGTCTGATCTAAAGCAAAAGACAAAGTTTAAATCTGTCGACTGGCCACTAAACTTTGTCTTTTACTATTGCGTTGTGATAGCGCTCTGAAGGGGGAGTGAATTAGCACGGAGAGCAAAGGGAGGGGAGAGTCAAAAACGAAACCGCCTATACCTTGGTCCTAAAAACTGTTTAAAAAAAGTTTGTGTGCTTGTTTTAGTTGAAGTTACTCCCTCCATTCTACACTCCTAACAGCAGCGAATCTATTTACCTGTTGCTATAGTGGTGCAGCGTAGTGAAATAGCGCCGGGTGGGGCGGATGTGGCAGAAGCAGCTCAGGTGGGGGGCGGGTCGGGCAGAGGACGTCGGGGCGGAGTGGGGCATATGCGCTGGGGGCCGGGTACAGAGGCGGCCCCGTGTCTCCGGGGGCAGGATCAGCCGAAGCACCATTTGAACTGAGTGTAATTAGAATATTTAGCACAGGTCAAACGCTCGCTCCCCTCCCCTCCGAGCACGCCAGCACTCCGCTCCAGATGCTGCCTCAGCTACACCTCCTCTGCAGAGTAGGAGACGACCACGACCTAATTTCAGATCCTGTACACATCTCTGGAGTGTTCGGTGTTACCCCTAATCATGACAAGTCCAAAAGTTTTCCTACTGATTCTACAGATTTATAAACCGCAAAAGGAGGAAGTAGATATTTAAAGGGCCAGTATTACACTATTTTCTGATCTATGTTATAATGAAAAACATACCTGGAGTTGTGCTTTGTTTCATTCACACATGTTTAAACACACAAATCCTGTATATTTAGGCTCTTTTCTCAAACGGAAAACACTCTGTTACACTTTGTGATGTCATTTGGTAATACAGGAAGTGCTCCACTGTGTTTTAAACTCCACACATCTTCACTAGAATCATTCGGATAATTTCAGTCCTGGACTTGCTCCTAAACTAAAAGTAAAAAGAAAGTGGGTGTTAACTTGAAAAGTACCACCTCATGACATCACAAGGTGGAACAGAGCATTTTGAGCTTTGGAGATGTAGACAGACTAATAATAAAGTGTTACTCAAACATGTGTGAATGAAACAAAACACAACTCCAGGTCTGTTTTTAATGAGGTAAAATCATTATAACATGGATTAAAGCTCACAAGGGTCATTTTAGGAACTTTAAATCTTATTATTTTTAGAGGTGAGCAATGAGAGAAAACAATGTGATGTCTAATATCTGATTTGTATTGCGATATAATGAGATATTTTAATGCTTTACTATACTTTTTGGCATCGTAAGTTCAGTTAAATCAAAACAAAAATGTACATGCCTTTGTCTCAAGTAAGAAAAATGTGTGAATAAAATCTGTCTTTTGGCATTTTACTTTAAAATAACTGTACGTTTCTGTAAATTGGACAACTTTGTGTAGTGATATATATTTATTTTCATACCGATTATTGTGTCAGTCAGTATTGTGAGATCAATATTTTTGCGATATATTGTGCAGTCCAACTTTTTTTAGTTGGAGATGTGAAACTGGGGTAGACCGCCAAAGCACAGCCAATCAGAGCGCTGCTTTCGGCTCTTATGTTTTGCATATTTATACTTATCATAAAGCTTCAGATAAGTCCTTTTTTTGTGGAATTTGCAAATTTTAATTAAAGGTGCACTATGTATTCTTTTCTAGTAGGGGGTTTACCACTTGCTTGTCTCCATGAAGATGTTATTGCATTGCTGGAATGCCCCACAATATAGCATTAAACTTAAAAGTGTATCTGTTTTGCATTTATTCAGTTACAGATGTTGTAATGCCATACTGTGGAGCCAGGATGCTAATAGGTGTGAAATCACTTATTAGGGGCTTGAATGACTCTGCTTAATAGGACTCAGGCACAGCGCACACTTTGGGTAACACAATAGACCCAGCCTGCAAATAGAAACTGTGAAAATAGGTGTTTTGAGTTTCAGTGTAGTTAGCTCCTCTTTTCAGACAGATATAAGGCAGTGTCCACCAGTAATCTGACCAGAACTGACGAAGCGGCTTGGACGAGCAGTGAAACGTCTTCACTCCTACAACGTTTCGTCCAGTTGACAGATTTTGTATTTTTCTTTTGCCATACTGTTTAACATTCTACAGCAATAACCTCACCATGGAGATCGGCAGGTGGTAGAAGCTTAACCAGAAACGTTGCATAATGCACCTTTAAAGGGGTATTAAATGTTCACACAACATATTGGATCGTCCTGCGAACCATAAGAAGGGTTTGAATAGTGCCCAGGAGAGATCTAGATAGATGTAAAACCAGTTCAGACATGTTTTTGATGAGGAAACAATGTTATAACATGGAAGAAAGCTCCAAAAAGTCGATTTTGCATAATACCCCGTCTTTAAGTAACCATCCCATTGTAGATCTCGGGCAGTACTCTCTGTTCTGACAGCTCTATGGACTAAACCTATAGACTCCGCTGAAGGAGGTGTCCCACTGGGCAGGAAATGTACGGGAACGCTCTGAACCAGCTCCAGACCCTGTTCTCCATCTGCCCCCCGCTGCCCCGCGCCGTCACTAAATTTCCTTATTACTGTGTTTACCGTTCGACTTCACACCCTCAACCCCGCGGGCAGGAGGGGCGAGACGATGGAAGCAAAATAGACACAATCTCCATCAGTTAGCAAAGAGTCTACAGATGCACCTTAAAACAAGCTAAGAAAGAAATATTACTGCTTTCTTGAATATTTAAACAATTAATAGTATGAAATTGTAACTTCCAGGTGTATGTTGCATCACCTGCATGTCTCAGCGGAGTCACTTGTCATTGCTTTGCCTAGAATGTTACACAGTATGCCATTAAACTAATCGCATCGTGGAACATTCCAGTCAAGGCAATCTCCACGGCAACAGGCAGGCAGTGTATGCTCCGCCCAAAACAGTACATAGCGCATTTTGCTACGTACAGCTCTTTTTCTCAACTCTGACATGCCGTGGAACGCTCAAGATGCGTTACTTCAAATGCTCGAAATGTGTCGCGGAAACTTTGGACTAGCCTAGCCCATAGACTTGGACATAGCTAACCTGCTAGCGGCCGCGTTCCAAATACGAAGTGATCATGGGCACGCTTCCAGCTCCCTCGACTCTGGCTCCAATTCACTTTACATTGAAAAATTGTCGCCGCTCTCTCTGTAACTGCTGCAGTGAGCCTCCCCATTTTGATCTTAAAATATTCGTATTAACCCACTCTACATGATTCAGGTGTTTTTATTTGGCTATTTTGTTCATGATTCAAGATACGAACATTAATAACGGTCAAATCAGGCGCCTTCTTTCACCAAGTTTGCTCCCACTAGCGTTAGCAACAGCTTTGATTGACAGCGTTGATAAGCTTCCGCTCCTTGCTAAACCAGCGCTGCGGCCGGGAAGGGGCACTACATTCAACAGCCTCACTCCGGATTGGCTCTTTGGTTGCTATGATACCCGTAGTCTAGACTCCCATCCTCCATAGACTTTGCACGTAAACCCGATGCCCCGACGCCATGGTCTAAACCCAGTGTAAGGTTCTTTATTATTTATATCCGATGAGCTTTTTTCCTGCTCACCACTCCGCCGCATTGTCTTGCTCCGCTTTAGACCCCGAGGAAGTCCACATGTATACATACGCTAATGTAAAAGAGTGCTACAGCAGAGCCTGTGTACACGTACCCCATCTTGAGAACCCCAGCTCACCTGCATGCATTTATAGACCGCTGACAGCTCCTTTTGCCATGTCCCTTACCCCCACAACCCCATGTAGCCCTTTATTTGGCACTGCTGAGCAAACTTCCTCCCCTCGTAACATTTTGTCTCTCGCCATCACACAGAAAACATGATGTAACCCCCTCCGACAGCCGGTGGTCCTGTGATGAAAGCTACGCTAGCGGCTGCTCCGAGCTCCCCTGGTCGGAGCACCCAAGGGCCTGGTGGGGTGGCCTTTAAGCCTGGCTGAGCAGACCCCAGCCCTGTCACTTCCTCTTCCCCCGCTCCCCTCTCTCCGGCCCGGCTCGAATCGGTATTGACAAGCCCCCCTCCAGGAGAATACCTAGCTCGGTGCCAGGAGTGCTAATCTAACATTTATCAAAGGGCCCGGTGCGTATGCGTGCTGTCACTCGGGCTGACGGGGCAAAGCTCTCTGCTGACATGGCTATTGTTCCCTGGTCCACTCTGTTATCCCTGGTGTTATTGTTGATCAGTGCTGGTCAGACTAAAGGAATCACTCACCTCCTTCCTCCTCCTCCTCCTCCTCCTCCTCCTCTTCCTCAGTGCACAGGCGAGACAAGAGCAGAGATGTACCATAGTCTTTGGAGCTGGATCGGCAGAATATAACATTGTCAGACACATTCTTAGAGGTTTAACATTGCAAATTTCTTCAAAATACTTGTCCATGTCGGTCCAAACTCTAGTAATTCCAGATTCTTTTGTCTATTTCTAAAGGGCCCATATGACGTTATTTTCTGATCTATGTTTTAATGTCGTTTCCTCATCACAAACAGACCTGGAGTTGTGTTTTGTTTCATCCAAACCAGTTAAACACACAAATCCTGCAAATTTAGGCTGAGTTTTTCTCTCAAACTGAACACTTAGCTCCACTTTGTGATGTCATGTGGTAATACAAGACGTTCTCCTCTGTGTTTTTAAACTCCATTTACCTTCACTTGAATCATTACCTTTGTTAACTTGAAAAGTACCACTACATGACATCACAAGGTGGAACAGACCATTTTGAGCTTTGGAGTTTTTGACGTTTTTGATGAGGTAACATTATAACATGACTTAAAGCTCATAAGAGTCAGTTTTGTGAAATATTGCACCCTTAAAGTCCCAGTCACGTTCACCAGACCTCTTATGATGATGCATGCTCTCAAATCATCTCCATTACAAAACCATTTACGCAGCTACCGTTGTTTTCAGCTTTATAAAAACTGCCTCACACTTCAACCACCTTGAGCGGTGTAGACGTCACATTGTCTTCTACCCATAATTTATATAATAATGATTTAAATCAGTGCACAGCAGCGCCCGGCAACCTCACCGTTAGCGTCCCTACTTCCTGTCCAGTTGTATCTCTATGAGGTTTCTGCCGGGTCACGCTAAAATGAATAAATATTTAAAGATAAGACAGTGGACGGGGAGCTGCAGGTGGATGTCAGAGACAACATGTTAAACACTACACAAATAAAATAAATAATACACCAGTGGACACTCTGTGCTTAGAAAGAAAGACGTTTGTGTCTCAATGCTAACGCTAATGCCAATTTTGAGGCATAATAAATATTAAAGCAGCACCACCAACTGAAGTTTTCCGCATATAAAAATAACTAGTTTTTATTTGAATTAATTTGAATTTTAATAGGTTGTTTATTTTATGTTTGCTGATTTTACTAAAAGTAACTGTTAGCTTGAGACACAGTGTGCTAGCTAGTGTGACGCTGTGAGCAGAGCCTGTTGTCAATAATATTTCTGAGGCAATGATGTGCCTTGAGCGTTCCAGCGTTAGCATTTAACAAACTCATCTTGTATTTAATCAATTCCAGGTGTTTTATTACACAAGCACTAACCCCGAAAACATGCGTTCTTATTTTGAGTGGGCTCGCCTCTCCACAGATATGACTTGCAACTTGGCCTTGTGGCTTCTCGTGCTAATCTCCCTCTAGATCAGGAGTGTCAAACTTAAATTTACAGAGGGACAAAATTTAAATCTGTGACTAAGTTTATTGAAACATTTATTGAAACATTTCAACATCTGCATGTTTTTCAGAAGGGGTGGTTTTATTTGAGTGAGGCGACATGTAGCAGATGTGAAAAGTGTCTATAGAAGTGGTGGGGGCTGGCGACAACACATTTGCAAAGCATTCTGGGAGTCATTGTATTAGAAGTGCATGCGCTATACTGGCGCGACGGCCAGTTCTAATACCTATTTGATATGATCTTGAGGGCCAAATATGTTTATGTCAAGGGCCAAATTTGACCCACAGGCCTGAGTTTGACATGTCTGTTCTAGATAGTACATTCTGTGCAATAGGCAATAACATTTCTGTCAGAAAAGTTACATAGTGCACGTTTAAAGTAACTAATGATGATTGCAATTGAGGAACTATGCATTTTTTTCAGATTATTGTCAAGTGTATTATCAGAATGTGACTTTGTGGTTCACACTTGCCCTGTTCTGTCCAAAACAACATAATCAAATTGTTACTTATGAATAACAAAGCAGAGCAAAGAGTAAAATCATGAAAAAGTGACATGCCTTCAGACAAGAATTTAAAAAGAATCCACAGGACCATAGAGGCTACATGAAGACATTTTGTGACCAATTCTGTCCAACAAATGTTCCATTGATTTTCATTTACAAACAAAAATCACATGGACGCACAATTACTTACTCAAGTTTAACCCAAAGTGCCTCTGGAGTGGGCGCCCCGCTCCGGGTCACCGCTGTCACTCCTCTCGTCAATATTTTCTTTTCTCTCTCAAAATAAAACGTAAGCAACCCGTCATTACCGTGCACTTAGCGTCTGCGGTGTAAGTGGCGCCAAAAATTGATCCCGCAAATTGAAAAGGGGGTTAAGTGTTTTTTTTTCCAACTCTCGCTGTGAGATGTCGCGCTCATATTTGTCCCATTACCAGATGAAGACGGCGCTATTAGCCAAGATGCTAGCTCTCGAGATGTTTTGCTAGCCGCTAATGGTCGACGTTAGCGGGGATGAATGGCTAAAGTGGACGGAGGGGTGATAGCGGCTGTCATGCTAGCGGCTCATTTGGTTCGATATGAATTCTTGCGGAGTTGTTTGTACACTGTGATTACCAGGGGCAGCGCACAATGGGACTTAATGGGAGCCTGTCAGCCAAGTGTCAGGGAAAAGTGGTCGTTTTAAGGAGCGAGGAGAGCGTGGTGGTGCGGGGGTTCAGCGATATCTCAAATGAACTGTTACGGCCTTTTGATGTTACGAAAGTGTAGATGACGCATATATGTTGCCAGTTGGTTTAATTTGTATTTTGGAGTTAAAGTTGTACCTGATTTTACTGTCTTCATAACGTGAAAAACAGAACAAGTTCATTTTAAGCGGTTTCCTGTGGTCCAAAGTTATTCCTCACTTACCTTGTGCAGCCGAGCATCCAAATTATTTACCGCAATGAGTTTATAAACTGTTTTCACAACTTTTAGAGACCAGAGCGGAGTTTTTCATCATGGTAATCTGCATAATATCCGTTTAAGTGATTCTCGGACAATAAAAAGATAGATTAGATGCAGACAGTACACAGCAGACTTATTTAGACCTTGAGAGCTGCTTATACAATATATCTGTGCTGGGGCAAAAACACATTTTGCTCAAATATATGTTCAGGGCCTTTAATGTTTGGCTCCTCGTTGCTTTGGGATGTCAAGATCATTCGTTTTAATCAATTACTGTGATTATTCAGGTCACAATATAATCGTTAGAAATAAAAACAATAATTGTCACAGTAAAAATAAGTTACTTCAATTCTGACAGGCGGATTAACCCATCAGAGAAACACGTAAAAAAGGGGAAAAAGAACAACATAAAGGACTGAGAAACAGGGCAGATTTTTGCAGAACCAACTATTGAAGCACCAAATTCTTGCATATCTCAGGTAAAAGAACATATTCTTCTGTTTGAGAGAAACTTCTTCTGCATTTGAAAAACATGTGATGCAAATGAACGACTGTGGTTGAACCGGTTTAAGACAGGCGCGAGGATTTCAGGATTCAGGCAGAATGTAGAAGGGACTGGCTGGTCAGGCAAGAAAATATAGACATTTAATAACTGGCGTTTAACAAAAAGAATGCAAAAAAAAGTCAAATTCAATCCTTCAATGTCTGAATCTTGCTCCAAATCAGATGCTTTTATTCACTGTAACAAACCTCTCTGTTAAGAAGACCCAGGCTGATCACTGACCATCAGAAATGACCAAATCTCAATCGTGATTAAAATGAACCGCACGTCCCCAAATGGAAGCAACAATTTCTTGTACAAATTGTGTATGAAATTGGGTTCCCGACTTTCTTTTAGTACCTTAGACTATTCAGAAAAGCAGCACCACTATTGTTTACATTGCAAATTTTCCTTTCATATGCATATTAAGAAAGACTATAGCTTTAAAACATGCTTTCTGGGTGTACAATAAGGTGCATTAGCTTGTATCTAACACTGATGGAGTCGATCTGGTGGTCTTTACCTCAGCAGGGGTCCTAGCAGGGGGTCCCTTCAGCTTATTGTATCCAGATCAGTGACACGCTACACTGTTTGCTGTTTAATTTTCCATTCATACATCCCATTACAGGACATTCTGGTTGGCCCTGACGCTGTCCCCTGCCCACTGTCAATCGTGGTGGTCCCTGCACTACCTAGAGGCGCATCTGTGGAACTACACGTAACTGCCGTCCAGGACGATCCCAGCCAGAGGACTTCCTGTCGCAGAACTGTAAAGATGGCGTCCGGCTGGTCCGTAGAGTGCAGCGGCGTGAGGTCGGCCGATGGGACACGCGGTTCTCTGAGCTTGTCCGTGTTTGGGGCGGGCGTAGAGGGGGAGGAGGTGGAGAACGTGCCGGACCGATTTGGAGGAGCCTTCAGAGGAGCCCTGGAGGAGATGGGCTCAGAGCTGGTTCCTCTGTGCGCGAGAGTGTTCTACAGATGGGATAGTCCACTGGCGATGGAGATTGTGAAAGGTGAGTTATGTAGTCAGGTTCATCTGATCTTCTGGAAATTTATTTTAATAGTTTATTTTTCCAGACCAAGGTTTAGTTTGTGTTCACACCTGACAGTTTGGACTGCTGACTGGTGCTCTTTCTCAGAGTGGTCACATGATGTTGCTGTGATGTGTCCGGTCAGCTGATTTAAAAAGGTTTTGGCGCTGTTTTCCTACTGGTGGAGGCAGGCCGACAGCGCCATCTGCAGTCCCGCTTCTTCAGGACGGTATCCCAGGTGTGCGAGAATAAAAAGGCCCCCTCATCCTGGTTTAAAGTCTCATGGGTACGTTTCCGTATTTCAGTTACCTCCTTAATCCAGCAACGATGTTTGTTGTCCTCTGTCCCGATGATATTTGCTCCATCCCAGTTCATAAAGTGGTGCAGACACGTCACAGCTACATCACGTGACCGCTCTGGGGAAGTAAAAGCCAAAAGTAAAATCTGACGTAGGAGTAAAGACCTTTCGTTGCTCATCTGAGTCACTTCTTCAGTTCTGGTGGACACTGCCTTACATCTATTTAAAGGGAGGAGCTAACTACACTGAACCTCTGTTTGTAGGCTAGGTCTATTGAGCTACACTGTGCCCGAGTCATACTTAGCATATTCAGACAAACTCTTAATGTGTGCTTTTACACCTATTGGCATCCGGGCTAGCTCCATTGTTTTCTTTGTTCCTTTGTTTGCTTTGGGTCTGATGATGGTGTTATAGGTGGAAAGATGATGTCTAAGGACCAGATTTCTGTTCAAGGAAGGTTTGCTTCTTTAACTCCCCTCTAAAACCTCTGTCTAAGATCTGTACCTCACTATCCTCAAAAGAGTGTTTTTTATTTTGTGAAAAGTAAAATACAAAAGGCTTTACCAACATTTTGCTCTTCCAAATTGCCAGTCCAGTACTGAGATAGTAGATTATTAAATTAGGACTAGACTAATACCAAATGGGTCTGAACCTGTATTAATCTAGGTATAAAACAGAATTAAACAAGGTCTAAACCAGGAGTAAACTAGTTCAAAAAACATTTTAATAGATCGATGGAGTATTGTGCAAATTTCACAGAGAAAGGACTTGGTGGTTGTCCGTCTGTTACTTGTTCTACTCTTGCTTTTGAACCAAGATATTTTGCAACAGTGGTAGAAAAGTGTATTAAAGCGTTCACTAACTTATACTGGACCTATATCTTTACAGTATATCCATAATATTTCCGAGAACAGCCCAACTTGTATCCCTACACCGTTTACATGTGAGATAGTGGGGCTCTCTCCACATTCGCCCTTGAATCTCTCCTCTCCTTCATTTCACACATCCGCTCTTCCCCCCCAAACCACTGACTCATCACAGCGCCCCCCGCAGGCCGACCCAGGGGGGGGGGGGCGGCGTCACGGGTCACGGCACATGCATTCCCAAAAGTCACGGCAAAAGTAAGCACCTCTGGCTCTGCTCCCCCCCTCCGCTCCTCGCTGTAGTACAGTCACTCGTATGGTTCGATAGACGCCACATATGCTGCGGATCACGTCTCTAAACACGGTGTCTGCGCAGGTTAGTGACAACAGAGGGGTCACGATGAAGGGGGGAGTGACAGCGTGACATATAAAAAGGGTTATAGCCAATCGTCCATAGCAAAGTGTTTGGAGATTGACGGGCAGAATGGAAGGATGGATGAAAACTTTGATCTGTTTTATAAACCACATTTCTGGGTTCCTGATCACAAGATTCTCCAGGCCAGTAATGCTAAAAAGGGCTTAAACAGAACCAGTTTTTCAGCATTTCCGAGCATCCTAATTATTCACTGCGATCAGTTTATAAGCACAACTTTCAGAGGACAGAGCGGAGTTTTGACGTCACAGTAATGCTAACAACAACTAGCATTCTAACCTCACACTTCATGATTATTCTGACAATGAAACGTCAATCCAAAACTCTCACGACACATTCTTAATAGGCAGGTTAGGTGAAGTGTCTTGCTCAGTGACACAATGTGAGAATGCTTTGGTTGCATAATGAGGATTGAACCGTTTACCTTCAGGTTGGTGGACGAACTCTAACCAATGAGCTTTTGGTCTTGAATATTCCGCATTAGTTTGATTTCCAGTGGGTGTGATTGACAAGCGGATTAACCAATCAGAGAAGCACGTGGTCCATTCATTAAAAAAACTATGTTCTCTCAGGTAAAAGTAGTTACTGTGACACTTGGTACAAGGATGGAGGTTTGAGGCCCTTAACCCTTTAAGGACTGAACTCACTATAGACCAGTACAGCTCACCTAGACTTTCATTCTTTTTGTATCCATGAAAGTCATGTTAAAGGAAGTGTCAGAATATACTGCACTTTTTCACACAACTACCTCTATTTTACATATCCATTTGTATTTATTCTTTGACGCATTGAATAAGCGACTGGGAAAATCCCTGCGGCACCTGCGCTCTCATTCGTCGTCTTCGAGGGACAACAGAGGCAGATCACCGTAATGATGGTAAAATATCTAAAGAGCCTCATGCCTCTGCTTTGAGACGCCGTTTGAATTTACATGAGGCACAACTGGTTGTGGAGTTACGATAGCGACGATAGCACCTGACGCTAAAGGGCTACGGTCTAAACCAGACTGTATAAAGAACTGGACTAAGTGAGTGCGACGTTGCCCAGAGCGTTTGAAACTCCAACCACGAGTATTCATAGCAACCAAAGGGCCAATCCGGAGCAAGGCTGTTGAAGGTAACGCCCCTTCCCGCCCACACCGCTGGTTTAGCATGTCACGCTGTCAATCAAACCTGTTGCTAACGCTAGTCGGAGTGGGAAAGTAAAAAGGTACCTGACCTGTTTTGTTATCTGTTCAAATCTTGATTTACGGACAAAATAGTTGAATACAAATACCAGGATCATGTAAGGCGGGTTACTATGAATATTTTAAGACCAAAATTTGCTCACAGCAGCAGTTAGAGAGAAAGGGGTGACGATGTTTCAATATAAAGTGAATTGGAGCCGGTGATCACTTCCTACTTGGATCGCGGCGGCTAGCAAGTTAGCTATGTCCATTTATATAAACAGTCGATGGTCCAAGACCTTTCTAGATTTTGTGTAAAAGGGACTGGCCTGTCAGGCAGTCCAACTACAGGCCTTACAAATACTGCCTTAACCATCCAGATTTGAAATGATCAGATGATGTAACATGGCTTCCAGTCCAGCCAATAATAAACAATCGCTGCTGGGTTAATCGGCTGATTAAGCAGAGACCATGAGGCCCTGATCCCAGTATTCTGTTGTGCTACACTGACTTCCAAATCGCTCAAATCAACCAGTAAATGACTCGTTAATTACAATTACAGAGGAACGCTCCATAGAAAAGTGTCCATTTGGTCCGAGGATACGGCAGCAGAAGGCCCAGGGCTACGATTGTGTGTAATGATGCTGACGAGTATGCCCTGCGCTGCACAGCAATGGAACAAGCTATTCCATAACCAATAAGAAACATCACTTTATCAACTTTATTTTAAATCACATGGATCATTTTTAGTTTTACTGCCCCTTAAATGTGCCTTGAGGACCTTTTCTTTGGCGTTTCATGTTTTAGAACTTCCAATAACTGCTATCTACAGACATCTTCTTTCTACCGGTGTGCTCCAGTATTAAGAACTGGTGTTAGGACTAGGGTTAGCAAAATTTTGAAAATGCTCAAATTTTGATTTATGGACTTAAAAACAGCTAAAAAAAAAACCTCTGGATTTTTTATCAGTGACGTAACAATCCCAGAAAATTCAACAGTGCTTTTTTGTGTTGTGCTTAAATGTAACAGACTTATTAAACATTCATAAAACAAATGATGATGATGGAAAATGATTTTAGTTAAATACAACCCCAGGTGTGTTTGGATGAGGGAACAAAATTATAACATGGCTCAAAAAAGTCAATTTTGTACAATATGTGTCTTTTAACCTGTCTCTTTTCTGTGTCCCTTCTTCTGCTCTACAGGACTTGAAGACACGTTTTCCACTAGTTTGGGAAGCGCCTCTCCAGCTCTGTCCACTGTCCCAGTCCTGGAGCTGAGTGAGTCCCGGGTCCTGCTCCTGTCCTGCTGGCTGTCCTCTTAGACCTGCTCTAGTTCACATCTCTAAACAAGACGCCTTAACGTGGAATTGTGGGACATTTTTGGAAAGACGACAACGCAAATGGCTGTATATTCACTGACAGGACTGAAAACAGCTCAGCATGTTCCCAAATGCAACTATACATGTGCTGTAGAAACAAACTTTTTCTCTATTCAGTCACGTTTATGTCACTGAGTAATATTTGTGTAATTGTTTGGGACGTTTTTGTATAAGGAACAAGATAAATACAACTATTTCGCTTGAAACAGTGCATTATGTGTACACTTTTTTAATTTGTGGTGAAAATAAAACTACTCTGAGCTCGTCCCGTGTAACTGAGTTTCTCACCTTAGATCTGAGGGACCTTCCAGCCACCCTGCAGAGGAAACTCATTTTGACCTTTGGCATCAGTGATCTTGTCCTTTTGGAACGTAGATTGGCTGGTAAATTGAGCGTTGCCTTTTCGGCTCCTTTTTCACCACAAACAGTCCGATACAACGACCGCACTGATCCAACTGTCAATCTCACGCTTCCCTCACTTGTGAACAACACCGCGAGGTACTTGACCTCCTCCACTTGGGACAGGGACGCCCCACCGCCCTGTATTTGATCTTCATCCCAACCGAACACCTCCTCCAGATCCGCAAAGCACACGTGGTCTGCGGCAAACTCCCGTGAACCCTCGAACACCGAACGGAGAGTATAGAGCTGGTCCAGTGTTCCACAACCGGGACGAAAAACCTCCAATTGTGATTCCCGGTTAGTTGAAAACACACCCTCCGGTCCCCCTTCTTAAACAGAGGGACCACCCCAGTCTATCAGTCTAGAGTTACTGTCCCTGACCGCCACATGATGTTGCAGAGATGATTCTCAAGGACGATGTCTCTTGGTTGGTCTGGGAACACCTTAAGGTTCCCCTGGAGGTGCTGGAGGAAGTGTGTGGGGTGAGAAAAGTCTGGAAGTTCCTGCTCAGACTGCCTCCACCCCCGATTTGGCCCCGGATAAGGAGAAGAAAGTGGATTGCTAATTATATTAATATTCAACTTACAAACTGACCCACCCATAAGTCCGTACCCTTTTCCTCCAACTACCCTTATACTCTCCTCACCCTATCCCTCGTTCTGTCCCTCCCTCCTTTTACTCTCCTATGGCGCTATATGGCACTAGTTAAACCCAGGGCCCTCTCCCCGTCTCTCACTGAACGGGGCCCATACACTGTTATTATTGTGTAATGGCCAATCAGCACCAAGCACCTGCAAACATCAGACCTCTAATGTCTCAGATTGATCCTGAGACCAAAGGGTTAATTCTAGTGTAGAAAATCATCAACACTGGAACATTTTCTAAGATGGCCGACCGTATGCAGCCATACTTTGTTGAGATGAGTGGGCTATTGATCTATACGCCTACTGAAGTGGTGTTTTGGATTGTTGTCAGCAGAAATTGAACAATGAAAGTCTCCCCGAGCAAGTAATTTCAAGCTTGAAAAAAACAAAAAAAATGTTGGATGTTGAGAAGTTTATCGAGAAAAAAGGAACTAGTTCATTATAAAGGGTTTGCAGTGGTCCACGGTTATTCCTCACCTTATGCATTCAGAGCATCCTAATTATTCACTGCGATGAGTTTATAAGCTCTATTCACAACTCTCAGAGACCAGAGCTGAGTTCTGCAGAGACAGTAATGCTAACAGCAACTAGCATGCTGATGCGCACATCCTGATTATTGGGTAATAAACGCTTTATAATTAGATGCAGCCAGTACACAGCAGACTTAGTTTTACCTAAAGAGCTGCTTAAACAATATATCTGTACTTGGGAAAGACACATGTTCAAATACATGGAGAAAAATCAGGTTTACAGGGCCTTGAATGTAACCCATGCAGGTTGAAGTCTAAATCTAAATTGAATTAAGATCAATCGTTTTGTGTTTTCCATCACAACACTGGTAATTCTTCTTGTTTTAAATGTCTAAGTCCAAGAAATGTCATGCACAATTGTACTCACATTTGAATTATCTGCTCGATTGCATAGTTTTTGGTCTTTATGAATAGCTGTTCATTATTGGTTTCATTTACCGGTAGTTTTCATTCACAAAAATATGATATTGACTAAACAATAATGAAATGTGGCCTACATTCCCATTGGTCTGAGCAATGTATTGTGTCCCAGTTTTGCACATGTATCCAGCCTGCAGCCTCTGTCATCTCCCCCTGTGCACAGACCTGAGCCGTGGGCGCTGTGTGAGCTCTGTCCATTTGGGTGACTGTCTTTAGCTCAGGGGAAGGACATGGCACAATTTTTATTTGACATATATCTAAATAAATAAATAAATATACACTGGAGGATGTAAATATCATTCCTCATAACAGCAGAGATTAGATTAAAGGTTTAGGACTCTCATGCAACACTGCACAAACACACTTCATTCTTGCCCTATCACATTGAGCAAGACACTTACTTCACCTATTTTGGGGGGAGATTGGTAATAACATTCTTCTTTTTTTTTTTTTTTTTTTGTCTGAGCTGATTCCTAGTCAAAATCTTGAGACTAAAACGGTTTTGTTCTTAACATTGTCTTCTATATTTGTAATATGGCCGACAGTATAGTTCTGCTCACATGGCTGGTTTTATTTTAGATTAGATTTAGATGTCGTCCATTACTTTCCCATTTCAAATGCCGTAGCCGTTGTCATGATCAAAATCTTCATCCAAACAAATGTTTGGTCTGTTTTTCACTCTGGATAATAGCCCTGCCATTCCCTGGTATGTGCCGCCCTCTAGGGGCCGATATAAAGATTGCTGTGTAGTAACTTTATAAGTAAGTAAGCTAAATTAAGCTATTGTTATTTTTGTATTGTGATTACACTGCACTATTTCTTGTTATACTTTAACAAGTTTTTATTATTATGCATTTTTGGAAATAAACAAAAACAAAAAACAAAACAAGCTAAACAAAACTATCTGTAATATATTATAATACATTAAATAGTAACACAAAGCAGCAAAGCACAAAGCAACTTTCGTGATTTTTAAAAATATATATTTTCAAATATGATATGCTCATACTAGAGCTTGAATTTGAATCTACGACAGTAGGAACCTTTGCTGATCGGAACCGAAGTTTTAACTTGGGGAAGACGTTCGGGACGTACCAAACCCGGGAAAATCGTCGCAAACAGCGCGTTTTGTGTACATGCTTTTCTTTCACCACTAAAAGACCTCATGCTGGAATAAAAATCATTATAAAGAAAGGTTAGTGAAGTCTATCGGGATATTGTACATACCATGAACTTACTATTGGCTTATACTGGCGTTAGATCTCCATTTAAACACAACATGGCTGTTGTCAAAATGTCTCAGTTTTATCCTCCGACAAACATTCATGGTCCTAAATGTGAGGATAGTCTTAAATCATATTTTCAATTGATCTGCATTTAAAATATATATTATTGTGACTACATCCCCATCATATTATGATGCGGGTCGTCCTCACTTACTCATGTATACAACAGTATAAAAGTTTTGTTTTTTCCCACTGTGAGTAAGTCTACAATTGACAAAATTTGAACATTTGTGCTTCTTGCCGCCTTCCTTCAGATATGATTTTGTTAGTTTTGTGTTCCATCAGCAAATACCCGATTTTACGCATTATTTAATGTTTTTCTTTCCCAATTACACTGACTTAGAGTTATAAATGCGTTGGAGCAGTTTCCTCTCACTACTACTTTGTACTTCTACTTGATTAATAACAATTATGATGATCTGATAATGTGTTAAAAATCCATCCTAGTTCACTCAAATGTGTCTATATCAGGCCTTATCTGTAAGCACTTGATTTATAGACAGTTATACACTTCCTGTTCCTTCCTAATCTATATCCTTAAAACATCAATTTCAGTATTATTAATATTGTAGTGTCTCTAATAGGAATTAATATGCATTTTTTGTTAACTCTAGTGACCTGTGCGTCTGTCCAAGATGTCCACCACCACAGAGAAGAAAGAAACTCCAGCGAAGAAGGCCGCTGCTCCGTCTGTGGCTCAGATCAACGCTGAATATGTCACACAGGTAAACGGTGCACTCTACATGGATTACTCTAATAAACATAGTGGAAGAAGTATTACTGCATTACTTAAGCATACAGTAGCAATAAACTCAGTAAAATTATTAGTATTAGCATTAGTGTTTGGGTATTGACATGAATGTGGAGCTCAGCAGTGACCGCCCACCTCTTGGTTCTGGAAGTAAATTACCCATTCACTTCCCATTAGACTTTCAGTAGAGATTTCCAACATTATCACATAACTGAAATCACCCAGATGTTGTTGTATGTTCCATAGATCAAAAAATAGTGTAATATGACCTTTGAACTCTTAATATTAGGACTTTTTTTATTAGAAATGAGAAGAATTGGAAATTTGCTTCCCTTTTTAAAATTTTAATTATGGGTCAAACATAGCATTTTATTCATAATCAAGCAGTCCTTATTTTATGACATTTTAAAGTGTTACATTACGCACGTATTTTATTTTTTAAGTTTCAGCTTCAGCCTTAGATGCAAGAATGTTACTTACTCTCTTTATATTTTAGCCATGTACCGAGACCTAACCCAAAATAGGATAAACAAGTATTAAAAGTTCAACAGACTCTGTAAACACACTAGTAGTACAGTTTCTTCTTTTTTTTTTTACCACAGTCCTACCTCCTCCTTCTCTTCTCCACTCGTCATTTTCTCTTGTTTTCCTGCAATGAATCTGAAATGAACTTGTCTCTTTTTCTTGTTTCAGTTGGCTAATAAATACTGGGCTCCCAAGGCCAAGAACAAACTGCCCTTTGACAAAAAAGTAAGATCTTAAGCACAATTAGAGCGACTCATCAAACACGTGCTGCTTTAACTCACTGTTATTGTCTTTCCTGCAGGTGGTGAAAGATATTTATGATCAGGAGATTCTGCAGTCGAAGTAAGTACATCTGCCCCTGCTGCACTTGGCACGTACTATAACGTTTTTAATATTAGGTGACTTATCAATAATAATCCAAGAAGTTGCATTTAAATGAGTTATATGAATAAAACGGAGTTAAATAAACATTTTAGAAATATAAAATGTACATGATGAATACATTGATTTTAATTATAAAACCTTTTGGGGTAATAATAAAACACATAATTCATATCCCCTGAATAATGTGATGAAAGTGCAGCGTTTATACAGAGTTGAGACTAATCACGGCCTTTTAAACCTGCCATGGATCAGATTTGTGTCTAATCATCCATAATGACTGAGCCAGACTCAAGAGTGAACATGGTTTATTAAACTGAGATGATTTCCATATAGGGACAATAAAGGCTCCCTTATTGACAACAGCCTAGTCTACAAAGTAAAACAGTTTTATGAAACAGCCTTCACCTTAAAGTTGTTCTGAAATGCACAGGATTCTTAGGTTAGTTTAGCAGTTCTTACATCGTCATTGAAATGTTAAGACGTGCTCTTTAAAGTGCTCATATTACGCAGTCATGTTATAATGTTGTTATCTTTTTAAATTCACACGTGTGATGTCATGAAGCGGTAGTTTTCAAATTAACAGCTACCTTTTATCTTCTGGTCAGTAGAGATCGGCGATTCCGGGGGTCGAAATCATCCAAATGATTTTAATGAAGGTGTATGGAGTTTAAAAACACAGCGGAGCACTTATTTTCAGTATAAGAGAAGAACACAGCCTAAATACGCAGGGTTTGTGTGTCAGATATGTGTGAATGAAACAAAACACCGGGTCTGTTTGTGATGAGGAAACCACATTACAACATAGAGCAGAAAATATTATAATATGACCCCTTCAAACTCATATTTTGCCATAGTCTAATTGCAGTTTTACATATGAGTGTCAGAAAAAGTGCAGTTAGATATTTCTACGTTAAAACACCTTTTTAAAACATGTATTTCATTTCAGATTTGCAATCAGGAAAATCATGTTACTGGAGTTTAGGTAAGTTTGTGTTTTATTTCTTCTTATTATTTATGAGTGGTGTAAATGTTCAAAGTATGTCTTATTATATGTCGTACTCGTTCAGTCAGTACCTGGAGAACTACCTGTGGGTGAACTTCTCTCCTGAGGTGTCCAGTAACGCCTACATCATGTCCATCTGCTGCATCGTCAATGAGAAGTTCAGAGAGAATGTGCCCGCGTGGGAGGTAAGGACTAACAGCCACTAAAAATATATCTGATTTATCGGCCTGTGACGATTAAAACGTTTTTGAAGCAGGGATATATTGCTATGGAGATGTATTGCGTTGAATGATAATATTGAAACTATTTTATGTCACTGATACAATTAAAATAATGATATGATAATACTGTATCACTCAAAAAGCCTCAGGTGCAACAAATAAATAGTGGATAATAGTGTCTGCGTACACTGGTGTATGAATGTGTGTGTGAATATGTGAGTGAATGTGTGAGAGCTTTGAGTGTCTTGAAGGTTATTTTCATGGCTGTATAAAAATGTGACCATGACTCAGAATCAGTGGGAGCCCTGCGCTTATTTCTTTTTTTCTCTTCAGTCCAAACTCGCAAAACAGTAAATCTATATGTAAAGTTGGTTTCGTGTAGCTCTTACACTTTATGGCGCAGTATAATTTTTTTTTTTATTCAGAAAGTTTTATTACAAAAGGTTAGTGATACAATAAAGGAAGAGAATATAAGATTTCACAGTTGTTCAGTCATGCTGTTAATAATCATGTTTAAATTGCGTTTTTGATGTCAGTTGGCGCAGTATAAATAGTTTTTTTATAAGTTTTAGATCAAAAGGTTAATGTCTGTTACTATAGAACACTTGAACTTTAATATATGAAGGTAAAGTGAATATGACTTACGACATTTCAATATCACATTTCACTAAAACATAGTTAACGGCATTATATTTAGATCTTAATACAGATTTAGTTTAGTTTATCATTTTGTTTCTTGGTTGGACAATATCAGCAGATGTAACAGTAGTAATAGGGCTGGGCAATTAATCAAATTCATTCAGTTAAATCGAGTTTTTAATAATTAAGAGTTTGAAAAATTGCAAAATCGTGACATCGAGGATTGTTATGAACCAAGTTTACTCCTGACGTTCTTACTTAAAAGCAAGGTTACAATAAGATATCTGTACAAATGTAATAGAAGGCAGTTTTTCTTAAATAGTAGCATAAGAGTAAAAAAAAAAAAGACTAAAAATGTAAAGCGCTTCCCCTGTTTGAAAGAGCAGTCACGTAATTGTCCAGTGTGTGCAAAAAAAACTGAAATAGTATTTTTTGGCCTTTCTGCCCAGCCCTAATAAGTAGATCTCATAATAAATAAATGAAAACACCTTTATTTAGTTAAATCAATGTTTAAAAAATGTCTTCCATGTGCGTAAGTTGTCTCACTGATACTTTCTGTATTTTGAGTCTTTTCTTTTATACTTTTTTGCCACCAACGACCACCTAAACGTAAAACTACAGAAAAAAAAAAAAGGTTAAATGTATAAATTCGGTGTCATAACTCATGTGTTTGGTGTCAGGTGTTCAAGAAGCAGCCGGAGCACTTCCCGTGGTTCTTCCGCAGTGTGATGGAGTCCGTGCTGCAGGGAGAGAGCGCCGGACTCACTCTGAGAGAACACACCGTCCTCCTGCTCTTCCTCGACCACTGCTTCAACAGCCTGGTATGGACACGGGCGTACTCATGAGTATCGAAAGGTTTAAGCATCAGGCAAACGTGAAATGGCTGTAAAGTTAACCACAAAAGCGCAGAAATATTACTAGTTTGCAGAGAAATCAGCTCTTTTTGTAGCATATTTTTTCTTTAAAGTGATATAAACTTGCATATCTTCAAAACACCATCAGCTATTTTTTTTTTTCCAATAATCTGGTCTCTACTGTGGAATATCAATATGTACTAATCTTGCCCAAGAAACCTTATATAAACACCTGGAATATTCATAGAAATATATGTTATACAGTACATGCAATATCTAATTAAATGTATTCAAGTTCAGAACAGATTGTCATCGAAAAATCAACTAATCGAGAATAAAACTAGTATAGAAACTAGATACTCATTTGAGCAGGTGTTGATACTAAAAAAAAGTCACATTCACAGGACAGAAATGAACCTTTCCTGAATAGTTTTACAATGATCTTGAGCTGTATCAGAACAAGTATAAGACACATAGACGAGTATAAACCTACTGGACGACTGAGGGATTACACAGATATAAGACACATGGGAATATAAAAGAAAGTACTACCATTTAATATTGAAAATCACATTCTATTGACTAAAGAAAGGGTGTCTTTGGTTATCATTGCGGTATCAGAATCAGTACTGAGTCTGTTCCTTAGTGTTGAAAATGAGTTTGAAACGTTAGTATTGTAGTTCATTTGTAATTTTAGCCTATTTAGATAAATCACAGTGTAAGTTGTTGCCGTTTCATTTATATATGATCAAAGTTTATGACTCAGAGCATAACGACAAGAGAACATACACAACTTGTACATGTAGGCTTCTTAAATCAGACCTATTTTCAAAAATGTCACTTTTAAAGAGCTTTTAACCATGTTAATTCTTGAAAATCACATTTTTACTCATTGCACTAAGAAAGGGTGTCTTTGGTTATCATTTTTGGTATCAGAATCAGTTATTTTCAAGACACCATGTTGCTGATCAGTGTTGGTAATGCCCACTGAAATGTTACTTTTCCAGTTCATTTTGATTTTAGCCTAATTTAGATAAAGAGGAGTTCAGCAGCATCGCCATTTTCATTTATATATGATAAAAGCTACTCGCTAGTGTGATCTGGAGCGTAACGACAAGAGAGCATACACAACTTGTGTTGTGTAGGCTTTCACTGGGCACTGCCATTTTCTAACATGGAACTCAGCGGACTTGTTTGTTTTATGAAGGCGTTTAAGAGGAATAGATCGACTTAAAATGTCCGAATTATAACATAATGATCCACGGGTCCATAGATTGTAGTTAAATAGCAGACACAAGCTCAGTAGGTTTTTTTTAGGGTAGTGACCAACCAAAATGGAACAAGAGAAGTGTTTTTTTTGTGTATGTAAACCTAACAAATGCACCAGACCATACAAAATCTTGATATAAGTGTACAGAAGGTATCCAGGAATAAAGACACATGAATAAATTTAATTAAATGGGAGAATTGTACCACTTCAATAATGTAATGTACTGTATAATAGAGCTACATAGTTAATCATCAAATCGAAGCTGAAAAATGAATGAGAGTGCACCAATTTCCTCCTCAAACGACAACATTTTTCAGTATAAAAATTGCCCACCCCGTAGTTCACATCTGCACAAACATGTTCTGAAATGTGATTCTTGTATTAGTTTGTCAGCTCATGTTTCAGTCTTTTGGTCAGTTCTTCTCGACGAATGAATCAGAATCCTACTGTTAAAACATACATCTCAAATCTAATCAGAATCTCAGTGCTTGTCAGAAAAAGTTCGCTCAGTAAATCCTATCTGAAGTTGAACCCATCCAGTGTAGTTCTGCATTACGTCCACTAGATGTCAGTGTCGGTGCGCCCCTTTGCCTCTGTGTGTTATAGTACTGCAGTACACCACAGGGAAGCGCCGCAGAGGCCTCATGTTAAATGTAATGTCCAGGCCCTACTGTACTTTTACCTGTCTCCTGCTGCGTTCACGTTAGAGAGTTTGATCATGTCATTATTTCAGATGGAGGCCTGTATAACTCTACTTTGAAATAAATATCCAAACTTATGATCCACAAATGTTGAACTTTATCATTATTTGTTCGGGATCGGCTCCACAAACGTGTCATTTTAATCTTATGGCTTAAAGTCCTTTCAACTGACAACAATCTCGTCTTTGGGGTGGAGAAATGGCACCACTTTCTGAAGCTGTTGTGTAAAAAACAATTTCACTTTTAATCGTGTTGACAGAGAAGACGTTGAACTTTGTGCCAGTTTTTGTTTCATGTGGACAGGCCCAGAGATATTAACCATAAACCAGGTCAACAAACTAAAGTCTGACAGTTAAACAGCACATTTCACCATAGAATCTGACCCGTTTCCACCTCAGCTTAAACGATAGCGGATGTCGTCCCAAAATGGCCGCCACCTCAGACAAACACAAACCCAGAGACTTCACTTTCTTTTTTATTTGGTCATTTTATTAGTATAAACAACACAGCCAGGAAATAGGACAGTCCTTTCACAAGTTTAGTTTAGTTCAGTGTACTCATTTACTGCTTCAAATGTGTTTCAAATGCGCTGCGAAGCCGGCACCCAATGACTGTAAATGTAACCTATAAAAAAACTTACAAAATAAACGTTTATAGTGATAATAAAGGTATTAAAACCAACAAACAAAACATAAATAGCAGAAAAAACTATTGTTATCACTGATTTCAGTCCTGGTAATCTTATAAACCATAAATGATTTGATTATTTGACATGTAGTAAGCTTTGGCGGCCACTAGAGGGCGCACTACAGCTGCTCTTTGTATTTAATATGGTGAAACTTGATGCTGTAAAAATCTTATTTATTAACATACGTTGCACTTTGCCATGAAATATTGAAAACGGAAATGTACAAATGTTCGACCTGATCATTTCTATTAGTGACTAGACTCAAGAACTCACTGTGTTACATCACAAATCTGCTTTTTTACCAATATTCGTTTTATTTTTAGCTATTATCGGCCTATAGAGTGTCGTGGTGTCACCTGAAACCCAGCGATTGTCCGGTGTCTGATCAAACCTGTGCTGTCTTTGTGTTTCTTGTGTGTTGTTCAGGAGGTGGACCTGATCAGGGAGCAGGTGCAGCAGCTCATCTCTCTGCCCATGTGGATGTGTCTGCTACCAGTAAGAGTCCTACTGCCAACTGCTGCAAACGGGGAACATACGGTTTATTGAAAAAAGCAGATATCTTACAAAAATTTCAACAGACAGATTTTTCACTACACTTACATTTGCAATATATTAAGATGTGTGCATAAGTCAGTCTTGTGAAACATGTAGGGATGTACTCCTGTTGCAATTTAGTCGATTTATCAGTCAACTGTTCATATTATTTAGATTATTAAGGATTTATATGATGCCGTTGCAGAAAGAAGTGAGTGAGTGAGCTGAAGATTTGGTATTTTTTGGTATTTACATGTAAAAAGGCAGGTTAAATGCACGATTCACATGTTTAAACTGCCCTTACATCGTTTCCTAGGACAGTTTTCTGCAGAAGTAGTTGTTTTCGCATGAACTCCCCCTGCTGGTGTAGTCTCGCTAGTGCAGTTTGGGTCAGATACACAAAGATACAGGTTTTTCATGTCCGATGCCAATACCGATTGTTTAGAATCCAGAGAAACTGATGGCCGGTAAGATCTACAGATACTTTTGGGCTGATTTGTAGGACCGATTTTGATTATTTTCTCCAAATTTTGTCGTTTAAATTTACTTCAAACTCACCCACAGTCCTTAAATACCACAAGCCTATAAGTGTAGTCATATTTTGTGCAGGTTTTGCAATAATTAAGTGTTGAAATAAAGCTTAATGTGTACTTTTTAGGCAGCCGGTCAGTCAAAACTAAACATCGGACTATGTTGGAGATTTAAGGCCGATACCTCATATGCTAAAAAGTGCAAGTATCGGCCAGCAGACTAATATATCTCTAGCAATCTTTAGGCAATCGATCTTTTCTGTAGAGCTTTTCGACTAGAGCCCTAATATGTCTCAAATTGTACTGTATGGTTGCACTGTGTATTTGTGTATAGATAATACATTGGACACTTCTAAAAGCCTGAAACGTGAAATATCCTTTTACTCAAGTGTGATCTGTGGGTGAAAAAATGTTAACAAGAACTTAGAAATTGAATTTGGCAGATAAAGCGATATAGCAATTATCGTTACAGGCGTAAGGAACAACTCCATGAAGTACTGGGTCACTACTCATAAATGCATTCACACTTTGACGCTTTGCTAACTCCACTTAGCAAAATCCACAAAATCATCATCGGCTCCTATTGTACAAAGTCAGAAGCAATTGTAAAGAAATACGTCAGCGTCTCTTATCCGTAGGCATCATTTCTTCAGCTAATACAACTGTCTTTCCGGACGTTCCCAGGCCCGACTGCAGCACGAGCTCAAGAAGGTCCCAAAGCTGCAGAAGTTCTGGACCCTCATCAAGAAGAAACTGGACAAGATGGACGCCGCCGCCGCGGAGCAGTGAGGACCATGTTTAAGGTTTAAGTGTCATGAGAAGAGTAACCAGGTCTTTAACACGTGTCCTGTGTTACTCTCAGGTCTAAAAAGGAGAGGACTTTTCTGTCAGCGCTCATCAAACAGTTCATCCAAGTGCTGATGTCTATTCCAGCTACAGGTAAGAATCAAAGTTTTCAGAGCCATAGACTGTGGATATAAATGCATGTAGCTAACGTGCTAGCCGGCGCGTTCCTAATAGGAGGTGATCGTGGGCTTTCCGGCTCCATCGACTTTGGCATTGACCAGTTCACTTTACATTGAAAACTTGTTACCTCTCCTTCTGTATTTGCTGCATTGAGCCTCATCATTTTGGTTTTAAAATGTTCATAGAAACCCACTCTACATGATTCTGCCGTTTTTATTTCGCTCTTTTGTCTGTGATTCAAGATGTGAACATTAATAACCGACAATTGAGGCGTCTTCTTTTCCTGAGATCGCTCCCGCTTGCCTTAGCAACAGGTTTGATTGACAGCGTTGCTAAGCACCCGCTCCTTCCAAATCCTGCTGTGGTACTCGCCATCAGAAAAGCAAATGTGGAATTCAGCTCCAAATTTGCCCCTATAAATGTCTCAATGAGCTTCATTTATGTTTCATATTTTTATTGATGTATGAACAAATATTATACTGTCATTTAAACAACTAATGCATACACACCTCTTTCATTTTTATATAACAAGGACTAAAACTTAAAAAAGAAATAAATCATATAAAATAATAATACAAAAATAAATTAATTAATCACTCAAACCTTGAGATGAATAGAAAAGCATCACACAATAAAATAAAAATATTATAAATCATAAATAATAATAATAAGGGGGGTGGAGGTTGGCTTCAACAGTTAAAAAAAAAAGTCAATAAATGGTTGCCACTTTCTATAAATTAGTTTACAGTACCCTCGACGAGCTTCATTTGACTGGAGCTGAGCGCTATGGGTGATGTCACACTCTTTATACTGACTACGATCAGAACTTTTCATTATAACGCAGCAGTATGAGAGAAGCATGCAATCCTCCATGACTACACAATTTCAGGTTTAACAATGTATTTCCACTTTTTGATTTGAGTTCTACACATTTATCAATGTGGGTAAAAGGCTGAATGTCACAGCGACTGTTTGAATCTGATTGGTCGAAGTATCACAACGGCAAAGAAATCAAACATCCACATGAGATCCTGTTGAGAGAAAAGCTGACACTTTTCTTCCCTCTGCATATTTTTGACAAACACAATCAGCACTTTCACTAAAACAGGCTGAAATGCGTCCGTCAGCGTCACTTTTGGCTCCGCACAAACCTCAGTGCTGCTCCGTGATTGGTCCATCAGCTGCTGGGCGAATTTGAACCTTACAGCGGGAGTATCTCGAGAGGCTTCACATATATCGCGAGAATCCATCTTGCTGTGCCAAGTTATTCTTGTCCCGCATGTTCCAAAATGCCTATTCCCATGTGCCACTAACCACTGGCACCGGCGTTGGTATTGTAATGCTCCGCGACGTGGCGCCCCCTACCTGAGGTCTAAAAACAGCCCCAGCCCATCGCGTTTAGGGGGGTCTAAAGTGACACTACGGATTAGACTCCACCAAACAGCAGGACTCATCACTCCTCTGCCCACTGCACGGTAATTAGGCCCCAGCTCCCAGCATGCTCCCGGGCCGGCCACGCTATACTTACTCACCAGAGCCAGCAGGGGGCCTCGCTGCTGTCTGCACGGCTTTGTTGTTCTCACTTCCTGACTGGTAGATAATTGCAGGAATATTGCTGGGGGAGTTAAAACGTGAAATGTGATAAACAGAACTGGTTAATTTTAAACGGTTTGCTGTGATCCAAAGTTATTACAAGCGTTTTAGTTATTCATTGTGATTAGTTTATACGTGCTTTTCACAGTGTAGATTTTTGCACTGATGGGGAAAACTAAGAACAACTAGCATGCTAATGTGCACTTCCAGATTCTCAGACAAAAAGGCTCTATATTCAGATGCATTACACAGCTGACTTATTTTGTCCTGCTACAACAAATCTGTACTGGGGCAAGATACATTACCGTAAATTTCAGACTATTGAGCGCACCTGAATATAAGCCGCACCTGATAAATTTGTAAAGAAAATAAACTTTGTACATATATAAGCTGCACTTGAATATAAGCCGCAGGTTTTTATGTTGTAACATGAGATATTTACACAGAAAGACGGTAATGGAGGTTTTTTAATTTTTTTAATTTAAGACTTTTTATTTCAAACTTTGCCTGAAAATCGACCACACGGCACCAACACGGGATGAAAATACCTGCATGTTTAGAAAATAAAACCGCACCAACACGGGCCATCTGCTTTTATTTCCTCTGAAAGCTTTTGTCGTCTTTTTACATTGACTAAGTTCTTCTAACGTCGCACTATCGATTCATTAATTCCAAACTTTCGTGCAGTGGCTCTATTTCCTTCTTCTGCATGATGCTCAAAATGACAGTTCAAAATCAAAACTAGTGTATTCTTCAGTGCATAATCTTTTCCCCACGTTTGTCTCACTTTTGCGTTTTTGCTAGTGTGCGCCCCCCGGTGGCCGTTAGCATTAAAAATCTATAAATTTGTATAAGCCACAGGTTTCAAAGTATGAAATTTACGGTAATGGGTAAAGTGTGCCTAATATTGGACAACATACAGTGTCAAACCTTTTCCTTTTAAGTAGTAAACTAAGAGAATGTAGAAAGTAAAATAAAATAACAATTCTTAAAACAATGTTGTGTTTGTGTGTCAAAACGTGTAATTTTTGTCGGATTTGTTTTGAACAGGGCCAGTGTCCATGGACCAAGTGCACTACTGCGAGCGATTCATTGAGCTACTGATCGATTTGGAGGTATGGAACTTTCCTGGATCAGTTTGTGTGATGGTTGCAGGTTCTTCATGTCCAGTGTTTTTGTAATTAAGGATAAATCAGCATAACAACCATTATCAGTAAAAGCTATGTGAGATTTGAACATGTTGACGATGCATCTGGGGACACAGATAGATTATGGAATAGTCTGATTTAGACTTGAAGAGGGTAAATGAATAAATGAACACACACACACAAAAAGCTGCTCTGTGGTGTCCTCCTGCCACAGCGCGCGCAGTCACCGATGCGTCCTTCACGTTTGTCCGGCTCCGGTCGGCTCTGGTCAGCACTGTGGATAGACGCCTGGGTCGACCTCGGCGGTGTGCAGTCTGCTGCACACCTCTGCACTCTGTGAAACATGAGGCTCATCCAGGCCCCAAACCCGTCCCCATCCAGCCTCACCTCTGCGTCAGGAAGAGCTGCAGGATTTGTGTACGGCAAAGCAGGATCAGTGCATCTAAAAAGTAAATTGGTGAACTGCACGGACTATAATCCTTTAGTGGAACCGGACTAAACTGGTGTATGTTAGAGCTCGTAAGGATTGTTAGGAAACGAGTCTAAACAGATTAAACATTATTATTATTTCTTTTTTTTTACAATTTTAAAGCAGACCTATGCTGCAAAATGGACTTTTCAGAGCTTTTAGCCATGTTATAGTTGTTTCCTTCTCATTTACCCTGTCGAAATTGTATTTGGAGTGATTCCTGCGTGTTTTATTTTTCATTTTTTTAAATCTTTAATTCAATTATTCTCACAACGCCACATTGTCAGTCAAACCCTGTTTTCATCACCACTGGCAAGGCAAGTTTATTTGTATAGCACAAGTTATACACGAAGTAATTCAAAAAGCTTTTACAGAATAAGAAAGACATTAAAATGACAATACGACAAGTCAAAACATAAATAATCACAAATAATCATCATAAAATTGACATTCAAACAGAAGAGTGCAGAATAAAAACCTTTTGCTCTCTTGATACTTTGTTCTCCAATTGTATTTTCTTAATCTTTGGTACATGTAGGATTCGGCACCGTTGCGTTGCATATAAATCAGATATAACTTGTCTGCATTCTTACTGTGTGCAGGGTCTCCTATCCACAGATCTGACGCGTTTGTCTCCATGGAAGTATATACGTTTAATACTATGTAACAGTCCAGGCAACGTTATAACCTGCAGGGGGCGGTCCCTCCTTCAGGAAAATGACATTGAAGTAAAACAAAAAGTTACCACTGCCGATTTACATCCCAGAGTTTAGTAAAGTATCTGTTTCAATGAGGTTTGATTCATCCTCGCCCACTATATCTGCGCACTTTTAAATTTGCTTAAAGAAGAGCAGTATTTCTTATGAATGACTACTCAAGTTTCAAATACAGAACAATCCAGGATCACTCAAGCACGCACGAATCAAGCGAAATACACTAACGATGAGGAAACGCCATTATGATACGGTTAAAAGCTCACAAAAGTCGATTTCGTATAACGTGTTAATATATCTTCTTCGTGCAATCTTGTTAGTCTGTTAAAAACCTACAAAACTAAAGCTGCAGGATGCGGCACAGGGCATTCTCCTGTCAGTGTTCCCCTCTCTCAGTTGCTGTCTCTGCACCTCTCATGTTTCTCCCTGCCTCTCGATCTGTCCCGGGCCCAGTGCTGACAGGCGCATCTCGCTGTTCCCGGTACTGTCCACAAAATGTCCACCCAGCCCCGACCCCCACAACCCCACCCCCCCTCCTCTGTCCTCCGTCCTCCGTCCTCCGCTCCGGCGCTATCCTTTTACACACAATCACTTCCCTGAAATCCATACTTCCTCTCGCCGTGTCCATGAATCAAGAATGAACTGATGAAGAAGAAGAAGAGGGTGCACAGCAGTAGATGACAGGGCGGGATCAAAGATGGCGGCGTTGCAAGTGATGATATTTTTTCACTTGGGTACATGTATTGACAAGGCGGATGTGTAAAATAAATGACTACTGTGGAGGATTTGTGAATTATGCTAAGTTTGCTAGGGCTGTAATCAATTAAAAACGAATTATTTTTAGCTTTCTACCTACAGGATATAATGTTCCCTCATCAAAAACATGCTTGAAGAGGTGTTAAATTTCATCCATGTGTGTTTAACTATTTTAGTGAGTTTAGTAGTCGGTTAGCTGCAAAATTCTGTGCAATTCTGTCACCCAATACTGGAATTTCCCCACTGTGGGACTAATAAAGGCAAAGCTTATCTTATCTTAAAACAACTTCACAAACCTGGTGTGATGTGCAGTAGTCTCATTAGTAGGATGTGCACAGTTTGTGTTGTGATAGCGCTCTGACGGGGCGTGACTTAGCCTGGAGAGCAATTATAAAACATGTTAATGCGTTGTTTTTTGGCAAATATAGCATTTTCAACACAGTAAAAGGTAACACGGTGATCTAAATATGACGCGCAATAAAGAAATCCTTCATTAGTCGACTAAAATGAGCTCTAGCTTTAGAAAAATATCTCAGAACTATATATATAATCAGATTATAGTTGACCCCAAATGCACCGACAAGACAAATACTAGTAAATTGCATATTTGTATAAAAAAAGGCAGGATTAATTCATAATTTATTCCCAAATCTCCAGCTAACTCACTCCCTGCCGTCTCCTTTCTGCTGTTGTCTCGTATAAATCCGTTATAATCCAATCACTCACAACTAATCGACTAAAGGATTACAGCTGTAAAAGTTTTCTACCTTAGTTTGTTGTTGCTTGGTTACTGGACTGAAACTGGGTGCTAATCTGGGGATTTGAGGGAAAGGAATGCTAAAAATATTGTATTTTATTTATTTAAAACAAGGACAGTGCACAGAATACATTAAAGAAAAGAAGCTCTGCACCAAATTTAACTGCAAACTACTTTCCATCTGCAGTCCCAGGGCAGGTGCAGAAGACATTAAATCACAATTCATTAATCCCATTACCCCATGAAATACAAAGTGTAAAATTCATCCTTATCTTCTAAAAGCACAAATCCAATTAATTATTTTTACTTTACCTTGTGCTGTATTAATTGAATCTTCTATTTAGCATTGAATGAATTAATCAACTTTGCTGAAATAATCCAGGTTTGACGTTGTCCTTGTGTGAATGTGGTGCACGAGTGAGTTATTGGTGGTGGCTGGAGGAGCCTTTGAAGCACATTGACAGCCTTGGCTCGCCTCCTTCTGAGCAGCTGCGGCTACAAGAGAAGCTTAGACCCACCTGCTACGGCACGTGACGGAATACTGCAGGAAATGGTGGAAAAACTGCTTGGTTTAACTGAAAAAAAAAAAAAAAAAAATCGCTGTCCAAGAGTAATGCAAGCTCACATATTGTTGTTTGTCGGCCATTGCACTGTAAGAATGTTTGTAAAATATATAAAAACTGTTGCTTTGCCATACTCTGTGCCCAGGCGCTGCTGCCCACCCGCCGCTGGTTCAACACGGTGCTAGACGACTCCCACCTGGTTGTGCACTGTCACCTGTCCGGGCTCACCCAGCGGGAGAAGGAGGGACACCTCTTCTGTCAGGTACTGTGACTCCACTCTGGACATCTGCACTCACTAACCCCAAAGACAGAAGCCCAAACGCAAAAGACCGAACACCACACAGGCTTCTATTTTATAACAGAATGTAACAACATTAGTGCAGTATGAGGTGGACAGATGATTGAAACACCGACAGTATCATTTTTCATTTCTCCTTTTTTTTTGTTTCCTGGGTTTTTTGAAGACTTTAGTTCCTTCTGAATCATAATGACTTTCTCTCTCCGTAAATCATGGTTGTTGTTTGAAGATATGCTAAATTTGAATATCAAGTATATCAGTTATCATAAACAACTTAGCAAAAATGTAAAAAAAAAAAAAAAAAAAAAAAATGCTACAAACTTCCAGGTAAGGCTATAAAGAGATAATTACACTCCAAAAGAAATATTGAGATTATGCTCCAAAAGAAATATTGCACATGCTCACCACTTCTGTAATTGCCCTTTTCATATCCTAAGAAACTTTACTTTATTTCAAATTCAGATCTGCAGAGATTTACAGTCAATTTACAGATGTACAGATTTACAGATGTATATTATGCATTATTTTCTATTGTCTTTGGCCTTTAAACATGCTCTTGAAGACCTTTGCTTTGGCATCTCATGTTTTTGAACACGGCTTTGTGAAAAAACGTGCAGCATTTGGCAGTTTGGGGCGATGATTTATGGGCTTAAAAATTGCACAGGGTTTCTACCTGTGAGGCAACAATCCTGGGATAATTGAAACGGTGTTTGGTGACATCTCAGGTGGAGCGGACTCATTACATAAGAATCATTAAAAAAGTGGGAATGAAGGAAAATAAAAGAGTGTTATACCTTGGTTAAAAGATCAAAAGATATGTGCTATACGACTAAATAAAATATAAATCTACAGGTGTAATATTTCTTTATTTAAGCGTCAGTTTTGACTTGTTTTGACTGACTTATATCTGAACAATGAACCTCACTTTCTTGCTTGTGGTGTTTAGCTGCTGGACATGCTGAAGTTCTACGCCGGGTTTGAGATCAACGACCAGACGGGGAACGCCCTGACCCAGAAGGAGATGACCACGCCTGCACTACGACAGGATCATCTCACTACAGGTACAGGACAAAGCTACGTTTTCTCTGTTAGCCTCATAACCAACATAACATATTTAGGCTGTGTTCTTCTCTCTCACTCAAAACACTCTGTTCCACCTCGTGATGTCATGAAGTGGTGATACAGGAAATGCTGCAGTGTGTTTTTAAACTCCATACACATAATTTCAGCCCTGGAACTGTGCCTCATTGTAACTTTTTTGCTTCTTGGTGCACCAGAAGATACTGAACAAAGGGTAAAACTAAAATATATTATAATGTACTTTTAAATGGTAACAGTTTGTGGTTATTCGAGTGTATTGAAGAGAAAAGCAGCTTGATTGAGGCCAAAAATCACTGTTAAAATGACCACCGGATGACATCACAAGGTGGAACAGAGCATTTTGAGCTTTGGAGATGTAGGCAGCCAAGTACTTGAGGGTTATTCAAACATGTTTGAACGAAAGTGTTGTGGTTCAATATTGTATTCTGAGGTTTTCTAAAATTACGTAACTCTGTCTGACACTTAAACTATCTCTTTAACTAGAGATGGGCAAAATACAAAAATACAAATACTATTGTAAATTATTTACTATAAAAACTGCTGAAAAATGCAGATTTTTTTTTATTTTAAATAAACTTTTGCTATGAATCTCCAAATAAGGGTATAAAATATTTTTATAATATAATTAATTAATATTTGTTAGTAATAGAATGTAATTTTCATACACAAAATAATAGTACTTTATGCAAGACCTTGTACTATAAAGCTCAAAATGACACAAAAACTATTCAAGAAAGCTCAGATTTGATCCTGATAATGTGATTTTTTTTATATATTTTTTTGCTGTATTTGATTTTTGATACTTTTGCCAATCCCAGTGATATTTCCGTAGGTAACTGTGCACTAAACATTCTTTTTCATGTTTCTGCAACATCGCACTAGCACTAGTATTAGCATACACTTTGACACTAGTGTACATTTTATTTGTGCAAGATAGTATTCTAAGTGCCGATTCACCCTGTTCTCTCCTGGCACACTTCTTGATACTTTTGGCTGTGAACGCAATGCAGCACTGCAGCCTCATAAATCAATACTTCAAACAGAGCCACAGGATATTACAATACATCACACCACCATGGTTCTTGCACCGCATAAAACTCTATTTCGGATTTGTCTTTAAAGGAGATGTATTGTGCATAATCGACTTTTTAGAGCTTGTAACCATGGTATAATACTCTTCTCTTCTCATTTACCCTCTGGAGTTGTATTTAGAGTGATTGGTGTGTGTTTGAGTAATCTTTATTCTCCTGTATTCAAAACGTCATCGCCCGTTTTCACCACCAGAGGTACAAACCCACTGCCCTGTACTTAACTTCGTTCCCCAATTTTATTTTCTCCACCTGCCATACACGTAGGATTCGTCGGCGTTGCGTAGCCATTTTGGCATAAACAATTGCTGCTTGCTACCATGAACTATACTTATCTATAGGAGGTTAGCCTGGTCCTGCAGAGTGGCACTTTGTTGTGGTGGCAGGTAGTGATCAGTGCCGAAGTTTCTTTTATGAAGTTGCTTTAGAACAGGGGTGTCCAAACTACGGCCCGGGGGCCAAATGCCGCTCTCAGACCAGTTTTTATTGGCCTCAGACCTCTTGCTGAACGACACAATTGATCATAAGCAGTACTTTAAACAGCAAATTAAACTATTTCTACCACTATATCCTCAAACATCACATTGCAATGAGATACAGACCTAAAATGAATGTGTTTTAAGCTTTATTAACACACAGCGGCTCTGTCAAAGCTGTGTTCGCACTGTATTAATCACTGGTCTGTGGCCCTCTTCTTTGAATACGTTTTGAGTCATGGCACCTCTGCTTTAGATCAATAGTGTGATTTAAAATATTTTATAAGTGATTCACAGGTGTCATAAATAATAACATAATCTATTCACTAGGCGACATTCAAGGTCACCAGTAAACATGCACATCATAATGTTTTTAATTTTATATGTTAATGTCCAGTTGATGCCATGTGTTTTGAAAAAAATAAAATAAAATTCTTATACCTGATCTAATATCCACACGAAATTATAACTGAGATTCAACTTAAGCTCATATTCAGCTCGTGTAAGTAGCATCCTGACTTGTGTTTGTGTTTCTGTCTTTCAGAGGGCAGCCTTCGCCCACTTCCCCGAGCTCCTGGACTTTGCTCTGTCTAACGTGGCGGCAGTGGACACCAGAGAATCCTTAAAGAAGCACTTCGGACATCTCAGGTAAAGCCCGCATCAGCAGGAGGAGCAGGAGCGCTGAGAGAATACGGGCCACTGGCAGGAACAGATGTGCTGTAGCATGCGTGGCTGCTCTGAAGGATTTGTCCATAGCCCAAACATGCAACACTGGTTCATTATCTAACTGCTCTACCTTCTTAAACAGGCGGTACACAACGTTTTGTTCTTGTTGTAGAGTGAAATGCAGTTTGGAGTTGGAGAAAAAGATGAATTGACATGTGCAGGAGTGTTTGTAAGAGAATGAACTTTGCTATCACACGGTTTGACTCTCAAGTTACTTTTTAGTTTTTATATTTGGACCGAACAAGTAAATCCGTTTGTATTTTTGAACGACTTACAACTGCATTAGCCTGGCATTCACAGCAAGAAGGTTCTTTCTGTGTGGGGTTTGCGTGTTCTCCCTGCGCCTGGGTGGGTTTCCTCGGGGTACTCCGGTTTCCCCATCAACCCAAAACACGCACAATAGGTCAAATCCTCCAGCTAAGGTCCTGACCAAGACTAGCTCAAGATCTGGAGATCCCCACTACTTTTGACAGGTTGCCCCAAGCATCGAAGGATGGGTTAATGCAGAGGACACATTTCCAACCAGTGCCATTGTGTACTTGGGCAAATATGGCATTCATCTCATCTAGCTGACGTTTTTTTTATCTAACAGAGAGCACGCACATCTCTCCTCAGATCACGCATGCTTACCGCTCTTATAATAGTCCTCTTTTCATATGCTAAGAAACTTTACTTTATTTCAAACTCAGATCTGCAAAGATTTACGGTCTCATATTTTTGAACACAGCTTTGTGAAGAACCACACATTATTTGACAGCTTTATGGACTGAAAAACTGCCTATGACGCAACAATCCTGGGAAAATTCAATACAGTGTTTGATGGCATCTCAGGTGGAGTGGACTTAATGCAGAAGAGTCATCAAACAAGCACGAATGAAGCAAAATACAACAATCTTATGCCATTGTTAAAAAATATGGGGATCTCCAGATCTTTATCTCGTCTTTGTCAAGAAGTTCTGACCTGTTACTTGGTCTGAACGTTGCCACCAGCCCACATACCAAACAATATTACATCCAGGGAGACCAACACGTAGCAGACCCTGTATCAGAGAAGCTGCGCAGTAGAGCTTTTAAATAATTGTAGCGGTTTTGATCCATCACTTTAATTTAGCGGACTGTGTGACCCGTGCTGTCTTGTTAGCCAACAGCAGTGCCCTTCGCTCACTGCCCGGCCTCCCCGATAAACAGCAGCCGGCAGCAGCCACAGAGCAGGGCACGCCTCATTACCTCCATCGATCCTCCACAGTCTGAGGAGAACAGCTGTGTTTGTCAAATGATATTAGGCTGCCAAAAAGCCCAAAGTGCCCTCGCTCCGGTGAACCTGCTCCTGCATATGGTTTAGGTTTTACACCAGCGGAGGCGTGTTTAAAAAGGGAGTGAGTAGGTTTATATTTATTGCTGAATTGTAATTACTAGTGTTTTTTTATTAGCTTTCACTGTGGTATTTCAGAGTGATTGACTGGGGCCTTAAAGCAGTCTTGGCTCGATGACAATGATATAGTTATTATTGTCTATACAGTGTGAGAGACATCTTCCATCAAACCTATTTGTGTCTGATTTACTATAAGGGAGTGGAAGCTAGAGTTAAAACTTGAGGGATCCATATATAACAACATTTTCTGCGAAATCATGCCAATGCCAGTCATGGGGATGGGACAATAAGCTAAAAAAGTGATAAAAATATTTAGTAAAATCATCATAATTGCCAACAAAAGCAGGATTCAAAATTACATGGCAATTTGACAAACGTGCAGTGGTTTCATTAGTGGGATGCACGGTGATTGTGTTGTGATATCGCTCTGAAGGGGGAGTGACTTAGCATGAGGAGCAAAGGGAGGGGAGACTTAGAGCATCAAAAATGAAAGTGAAACTTATGCAACATGGTAACACGTTGCTATTGGCGAATTTAGCATCTTCAAAACGATGAAAGGTAACATGATGAACTAAATATGTGGTTTGTTAGCCCTATAGAAGTAAAATACTGCCTCTTTAAAGTTTTTTGGGTATGGTCTAATACTATTTTAATTTATTAGTTTATTTAACAAGGACAATGAACATTAATAAAGATTTCTGTAAAGCCACCAGAATTGGCCTTAACCGGTATTTTTCATTTGCTTTTCCTGGACAGATGTTAAAAAGTCACCCTAAAAACCAGAGGCAGTATTAGAATACATAGATATATACAGATATACAAGAAAAGACATTGTAAAGAATAATTTTTGAAAACCACTTAACAAGGCATAGATGGCATTACATCTCTGATTCAGAGAATGAAAAACTACATTAATGAGAATGTTGACAGGTTTGATTATTTAAAAGCCACTTCCTCGGGTGTATTGTAAATGTGGTACAGCACAGTCTCCTCTGACTGCCCCCTGGTGTTTGAAACAGCAGCAGCACATTTACAATCTTCAAGGGGAGGAGAGGACAGGCCATGGACCACTTTAAACATCAAGCCAGGTCATATATTGAATTATCTTTCCTCAATTTAAAAGTTTATATTTTTGCAGGACTCCACAGTGGTGGTCATATCATTGTGGTTTTCGGTCAAGTACTTTTAGAGCACATGTGTCAAACTCGAGGCCCATGGGCCAAATGTGGCCCTCCACATCATTTTATGTGGACCTGACAGGGTAAATTAAAAGGTATGATGGTCTTAAAATGTAATTTTATCAGGAGATACACAGTCATATTTTTACATCTAGGCAAACACAAGTGCAATATTTGTAACTTGAATAAGTAATAAATACAGAAACAGTCAATTAACAGGTTTAAACAGTAGTTACATTTATTTTACATCTGGCCCTTTGACGGTAGCCGTTTTGCTGATGTGGCCCTTGGTGAAAATGTGTTTGACGCCCCTGTTTTAGAGTTTCTTTTAGAGGGACTTCGGTACAAATGCATCCAGGCTCAAACCATTGAACGTTGTAGTAAGGCAATGTTTCATCACCTTGGCATCTGAAGGGAAGCTCGCAGCTCAGATGTGGCTGGTTTGTCCAATCACAATTAGATTTTATGATTGTAATATAATTTATACGAGCGATGTAGTTCACTTTTGCATCTGCTTTTCAAACACATTTCCAGCAGTACTGTGTAAACCTGCCGTTGTTCTCACCCCCTTCTCTCTTACTCAGCTGTCAACCCTCCTCCCCTCCGCTGTTACCGCTGTTGTTTTGTTGCTTATCCGCACGTCTCACATGCCAGGTCATCCCTCCGAACTGCCTCCTCAGCAGCCCGCACTCGGCTCCCCGCCCGCTCGCCCTCCCGCCCTCCCCCCGCTCCCCCCCACCCTCACCCGCATGCATGTACACGTCCGGGGCCTTGTCACATCGCGTCGTCCTCCTTCGGTGTCAGCGCGATTAGCTCGGGTCTGCATGTGGAGGACCACGCCTCAGCTTGTCCGAGCCGCGCGGGCTTTGATTTTCCATAATCCCAGGGCTCTCGGCACATGCTGACCGAGCAGGAGGCCACTGTCAGGGAGCGGCGCTAACACAAGAAGTGCAGGATAAGGCTGTGCAATGCTAGGGCCGGGGGTTGGTTCACATGCTGGTGTCTGCACAAGTTATGTCATGTCACAATGGGAGTGGGCTCTGAGAGAGTCTTGGAAATCTCTATTTGAAGTGGCTGTGTCGGCTTAAGAAAAAAAAAAAATCCATATATTTGAGCAGAGTTGTCTTGCCCCAGTGCAGATATATTGTATAAGCAGCTCTTGAATTGAACAGGAATTGAAAAAAGCGCTTATAAACTCATCACTGTGAATAATTAGGATGCTCGGAATGTGTTACGCCTGGTGTCCACTAGATAACAAATGTTTAAGCATAATCTATAGCTACAGAGAAATATCATGATAAACGATAATACTGAAACTACTTTATACCACTGACACAAAGCAGAGCACAAAGCTGAACCATCCGTTGTGGAAAAGACCAAAGTTTGACAGTTTATCAGACGCCATGCTCCTTGTGGCAATGTCTCTGTAACTGTACAGGTTATCTGAGACTAATGCTACATGCTAGGTGTGTTTACACGTTGATAAAAGTTAGTAAAGGGAGGGGAAAAGGGCAGAGACGGTCCCGTTCACTTTGGAGCTCTTCTGCTGTTCCTCTGAGGAGCACTTGCGTTTACTGTTGGCCACAAAGATTGATCGCAGCAGACGCAGTGAGAGGAGGGCTCACTCTGCCCCAAGACTCCAGAATATCAGACAATCAGACCGGCTTCATATCAGCTGCTGTCTGACTGTGAGAACTACAGCCCGAGATTTAGAGCCACGACTCGAGATTTTCCACATGATCATAAATCTTTTGTTGCCAGCGTGATGTCACTGCAAAGTATCAATAATAAAAATAGACTTAAAAGCGACTTCTTTTCAGTTCAGCTTATTCAACCGAAATAAAAAGTCTCTTGCTCACTCACCAACTGTTTACCAAAATGATCTCAACCTATGCTCTACAATATGCAACATTCAAGTGTTGCAATAATCTTCCTGTTTTCTTGTCTTCTGCAGTCCGAGCAAGCTCCACCAGGTGGCGTCGTACCTGTGCCTTTTACCAGAGCTGGCCGAAGGACAGGACACCAGCTATGACAAGGACTTCCTCCTGGAGCTGCTGGTAATGACTCTGCTTTTATCGCACATTCTACCTATAAGGGCTGCATTTTACATTATAACAGCCTATCTGTGTACATCAAATATTCATACAAACCAGATACTAGACCTTAAGATAGTCTTTCATACATTATACATGAGTGGAGATCTGTTGTTTAGAGCTTAAGGGTAATGAGTTTGTTTTGTTTTTTATCTATTTGTTTTAATAGACCTTGGATATCCAACTGAATTTACATATTTACATGATTACAAGGCTTATTATTTCCATGTAAGCTTATAAAATTCAATGCCATGAATGTAGCTTAAAGCACAAAAACTTAAAAGGACCGGGATGTAAGATATTGATTTTTAAATACAAGCATAACCTGTCTGTGTCTCCAGATTTTACCGGTAGTAAACATGTTCTGATCATTTGTAGCTTTTACTGAAACAGTTGTAATGCTGATTTATTCTTCATTACAAAAACACTGGACATGAGTCTCTCATTTGCGTTGCCAGTTGCAATGCTGATATCCAGTTGTTTAAAAAGGACTCTCTCTGATCTGAATGGTCACTACCTAAACCCCAGCACCCGCAGCCAATCATGAATCAGTGCTAGTGCAGCCTCTGCAGCTCAGTGAGTGAATTCCGGAGGTTCTGAGCTTTCACATAAGCCATGGTCCATATGAGAAATCTTATATGTGTCTCAATCTGCAGGTTAAGGCTCTGGCAACCCAGTTGTGATTGTAGTGCCTTTTTAAAAACTGATCACCTGCTACCTACAGTAATTTACCAGAAAATTTAAATATCAGTGTTTTATATTAATGTAAGCCCTCTTGGAATATATAATCTAATGCATAATATTTGCAGAAGCTCTGAATTAGTGCTGTGTACTTCATAAGAAATACATGCAAATTCAAGATGGTGCTCATAAACCAAATATTTATTAAGAATTCTGTTTAATATTTCATAAGCCCTCAAACCATTATTCATGGGATGTGTAAAGTATGTCCCGTGGATATTTACTCATGCTCTCTTATGAGCATTTTCTTTTTTTTTTTTTTTTTTCTTGGCTTCCCTCCCGACAGACTGAGCAGTTTTTTAAACTTTTTGTTTTTGAGTTGATACCATCATGTGCCGCATGTGCTGTTCAAAGGACATAAGTACGAGACTGTTGGATTACGTGAAATAAGAGGTTTGTTTTTCCCGTATCCATGGAGACCATCAAGAGCCTGCTATGGTCCTTTGAGTTGCCACAGGCTACACAATTAAATACTTTCAAGGATATTCATCTACAGCAGGATTTTTACAATGTTGCTATACAGATATTAAACTTAACTATTTAGACTTAACTAATAGACGTAACTGTTTAACCATGTAACTTCTGGTTGGGGTCTGCCAACTCCTCGTCTCCATGGAGATGTTACTGTTTTGCTTAGAATGTTCCACCAGAAGGCATTAATCTTATCTATCTTGCATTTATTCTAGTACAGCGGGGTCACCTCCTCACAGATCTGACCAGTTACTCAGCCCTGTAATGTCATCTGCTTGTCTCCTTAACGATAGATAAGTTTAATGCCATACTGCTGATTATTCTAAGCAAAGCAATTACATCTCCACAGCGACAAGAAGGTTGCAGACCCTCCACTAGAAAAGTTACCTAGTCCACCTTTAACTATTGTAATTCAAATCTGAAAAAACGGTATTGTTTTTGTTTAGTATAGAGTTGTGATTCTGAACTTCTGATTTGGATTCATTGTAAACTTATCGAGTCCTGGAACGTCCAATACTCCTACACATGTACACGGCTGAGGAGTTCATCGCTTGTTTCCACAGGTTTCTCGTCATGAACGCAGGATCTCTCAGATAGAACAGCTCAACCTGATGCCTCTGTACCCCACGGAGAAGATCATCTGGGACCAAAACATTGTGCCCACAGAATACTACTCAGGAGAGGGTATGTCATCTGAACTCAAGAAATCTTGTATTTATCTTAATATTTTTGCATGAAAACTGCAATATTAGTGCAAACTTGGGTAGTCTGCAGATTTGTGTCTAAAACTGACTCCCTCCAGGGGCAGAGTTTTGAAGTGTCGTCATGTGGCTGTTAGACTACACTCTATATCTTTAGACCCCATACCTCCCCCCTCGGTCTCTCCTTTAGTCCTCCAGACCCCTACTCCCCCCACACTCCCCTTTATTCTTCCAGACCCCTCACTCTCACCCTTTAGTCCTCCAGACCCCTACTCCCCCTCACACTCTCCCCCTTTAGTCCTGCAGACCCCTACTTCCCCTCACTCTCCCCTTTAGTCCTCCAGACCCCTACTCCCCCTCACTCTTCCCTTAGGCCTGCAGACCCCTACTCCCCCTCACTCTCCCCTTTAGTCCTCCAGACCCCTACTCCCCCTCACTCTTCCTTTTAGTCCTGCAGACCCCTACTTCCCCTCACTCTCCCCTTTAGTCCTCCAGACCCATACTTCCCCTCACTCTTCCCTTTAGTCCTCCAGACCCCTACTCCCCCTCACTCTCCCCTTTAGTCCTCCAGACCCCTACTTCCCCTCACTCTCCCCTTTAGTCCTCCAGACCCCTACTTGCCCTCACTCTCCCCTTTAGTCCTCCAGACCCCTACTTCCCCTCACTCTTCCCTTTCCCTTTAGTCCTCCAGACCCTACTCCCCCTCACTCTCCCCTTTAGTCCTCCAGACCCCTACTTCCCCTTCACTCTCCCTTTAGTCTTCCAGACCCCTACTCCCCCTCACTCTTCCCTTTAGTCCTCCAGACCCCTACTCCCCCCTCACTCTTCCCTTTAGTCTTCAGACCCCTACTCCCCCTCACTCTCCCCTTTATTCCTCCAGACCCCTACTCCCCCTCACTCTCCCTTTAGTCCTCCAGACCCCTACTCTCCCTCACTCTTCCCCTTTAGTCCTCCAAACCCCTACTCCCCCTCACTCTTCCCTTTAGTCTTCCAGACCCCTACTCCCCCCTCACTCTCCCCTTTAGTCCTCCAGACCCCTACTTCCCCTCACTCTTCCCTTTAGTCTTCCAGACCCCTATTCCCCCTCACTCTCCCCTTTAGTTCTCCAGACCCCTACTTCCCCTCACTCTTCCCTTTAGTCTTCCAGACCCCTACTCCCCCTCACTCTTCCCTTTAGTCCTCCAAACCCTACTTCCCCTCACTCTTCCCTTTAGTCTTCCAGACCCCCTACTTCCCCTCACTCTTCCCTTTAGTCCTCCAGACCCCTACTCCCCCTCACTCTTCCCTTTAGTCCTCCAGACCCCTACTCCCCCTCACTCTCCCTTTAGTCTTCCAGACCCCTACTCCCCCCTCACTCTCCCCTTAGTCTTCCAGACCCCTACTTCCCCTCACTCTCCCCTTTAGTCCTCCAGACCCCTACTCCCCCTCACTCTTCCCCCTTTAGTCCTCCAGACCCCTACTCCCCCTCACTCTTCCCTTTAGTCTTCCAGACCCCTACTCCCCCTCACTCTTCCCTTTAGTCTTCCAGACCCCTACTTCCCCTTACTCTCCCCTTTAGTCCTCTAGACCCCTACTCCCCCTCACTCTCCCCTTTAGTCCTCCAGACCCCACTACCCCCCTCATTCTCTCTTCTTTAGTCCTTCAGAGCCCTCCTCTTCTCCCCCTCACTCCCCCCTTTAGTCCTGCCTGCTCCTCCTCCCTCCTCACTCTTCCCATTAGTCCTCCACACACCTCCCCTTCTCACCCTGTCACGCTTCCCTTTAGTCCTCCAGACCCCACATCACCTCCACCCTCACTCTCCACTATAGTCTCCAGACCCCTCCACTCCACGCCGACTCTACCTGTCACACTCCCCTTTTACCCTAAAGTAAAAGTAAATGTGAAAATTGTTGGTCATGATTATACAGCTGAGAAGTACGATTAAAATGCATAGATTATCAGACGGAGGCTTAGTCCTGTCGTTCGTCATGATGTTCACTAAAAGTCTGGAGGCACCTCGTTTCTTTATTTCTCACCGAACACGTCAGCAGTGTGAACGAACATGTATGAAATGCAGTAAACAAAAAAAATCTCAACTCAAAATAACTCAAAACTGGTTACAGTTTTAAAAATAGCCACCTTTTACTTTTATCACTACTTTTGACCTGACGAGGCGCACCTGTCAAGTGAAAGCCTTCATCAGGAAGCTCATTGCCAAGGGTTTGGTGCTGTCGACAAGCAAAGGGTGGATACTTTGAGGATTTTGAGTTATTTAACATTTTTTCCGTTTATCTTGTATTTGATGTCTTCCATATGTCTCTGAAAAGTAGTTGAATGTTGATTTTCTTGTGGTTAATGTTCATGTATAAATGTTTTGCCCTTGTGTTTGTCCAGGCTGCCTGGCTTTACCCAAGCTGAATCTGCAGTTCCTCACCCTCCACGACTACCTGCTGAGGAACTTCAACCTGTTTCGCCTGGAGTCCACCTACGAGATCAGACAGGACATAGAGGATGTGGTGTGGCGCATGAAACCATGGTAACCGCAGCACATTCACCAGTTCATACATTAGGCCAAATCGTGTAGCTTTCTTTTAACTATCTAACATGTAAAACATTACCAGAACCTCATCTGTTAAACTAAAATTGAACTCAAGAAGCGCTCCTGTGTCCATATATCTTCACCAGACTCATTCCGATCAGTTTTAATGCTCAAATTATAATTACACCGATGCATCTATATTAAGCTAGTTTACAATCCATGTTTTAATGTTGTATCCTCGTCAAAAGAAACCTGGAGTCTTGTTTCATTCACGTTCTTGACACACAAACCCCACATCTTTAGGCAAACTGAAAACACTCTGTTCCACCTTGTGATGTCATTTGGTAATACAGGAAGTGCTCCACAATGTTTTTAAACTCCACACACCTTCACTAGAATCATTTGGCTGAGTTAGTCCTGGTATTGCCAATCTCAAAAAGGTGAAAGGTAGCTGTTGACTTGAAAACCACTTCATGACATCACAAGGTTTTGAGCTTTGGAGACTTGTAGCAGACTAATAATAAATGTGTGAATGAAACAAAACACAACTCCAGGTAAGTTTTGGATGATGCAACATTATAAAGTGGCTTAAATCTGACCCATTTTGTGTTGTATAGGACCTTTAATTGTACACTGTGTACCCTTTCTTGTCTCCAATCGAAATTTTATTGCTTTACCTTGAACGTTTCTTCCATTTATTTCATTTTGTTGCTTTGTATTGCTCAAAAATACCTTTTAAAAAACACACATACTTACTGTGAGTGCGGTGGCCTCTCCAGAGATCTGACCATAACTTGCCCTGGTGGCTTCATCTGCCTGTCTCCATGGTGAAAAATAAGTCTAATGCCATTCTGTGGAACTTTTCAGGCATGTGAAATAACATCTCCATGGACACAGATACTTAACCAGCAAAGCTATGCACGTACTTTTAAAGACAAATTGCGGAAAGATTGTTTTAAAGGGTCTGTACATCATTTTTCCCATGTATTTGCGGAAAATAAATTTTGCTTCATAGTCTGTAAGCCGCTCTTGAGGTCAAAATAACTCCGCTGTATACTGTCTGCATCTAATTAGAAAGCATTTTATTATCTGATTTTTATGATGTGTGTGTTAGCATGCTAGATTAGTTGTTACCGTTAATGTCTTTTTATGAATAAAGTCTGAAAGTATCTACTCGCCTCTCTCCTCAGGGAGTCAGAATATGGCGGCGTGGTGTTCGGGGGCTGGGCTCGCATGGCACAGATCATCACGGCGTTCTCCATCGTGGAAGTGGCCAAACCAAACATCGGAGAGAGCTGGCCCGCCCGAGTGCGCGCCGATGTCACCGTCAACCTCAACGTCCAGGACCACATCAAGAACGAGTGGGAAGGTACGTAGTCGGGACAGCTAAAGCACCTGTGCACTGTTTTAGTAGAATTATAGTATTATATTAGCTGTAGTAAGGCCTATAGGATTGACTTATCATTCAAAATATTATTCTCTTGTATATTTTCTTTCCTCTTGTGGGGATTTTTTTTTTTTTTTTTTTGGGCAGTGCCATACAATTGGAGCAGTTGGGGCCAAACAACTTTTTGGCTTTCTTTCTTGGGTACATAGCAAAAGATCTGAGCCTGGAGTTATAAATAGGAGATAAATTATGTCTAAGCCTCCTATTCCTAACAAAAAATGCCTCTCAAACCATTTATTTTCTATCTATAAGGCGGGGTTAGTGGCTTTGAGATGGAGGTGGACAGCAGACTGGGGTCCCGAGCTGCTCTTGCAACGGTTTTCCTGTTTAGATAAGCGGCAAAACGTCTTCACTCAAAACTTTTGTTCAGTTGACACAGTTGAATTTTTGCTTTGCTATGGATCAGACCTGGACGACTGAGGGAGTACACGGACATGTACTAAACAGTTTTTAGGGGGATTCTCACTCTTTATGGTTAATTTGTCAGCAATTTGTGTCTAGGCCTGCCTTCAATACTGAAAGCTGAAAGAATTTTTTTTTTGTGCACTTTTTCTTTATACTGCTGGGAAATCTTTGGTTATTTTTTGGCTATATGATAAGATTTGAGTAAATAATTTCTATGATTCATTGCAGATGTACTACTTAAGTGTTTTATTCTGCTGTTTATTTATTACAGCCTATTGTTTTTTTTAAACAATATTGCAGATTTAGAATAGTTTTTGTGGTTTAAATCTGCTCTTGGGTTTTTGGGGTTTTTGCGTCAGTGGCATAAATTAGTTTCAATATTATCATTTGTATTTTCTTCATCAATATATCACACATAAAAATTTGTTATCGCGACAGGGCATAGTCTAGGCATAATGTAGTTTCAAAAGACCCTTCCAGGAGTTATTGTAAAACTGTTGTGGCCCTGCATTATTATGTAATGTTACTCACATGTGGTCGAGTGGTTGTCCATCGTCCAAATATCGCTCTTTTTTAATAATTTATGATGATGCTGAACTCTCCCTTTGAAAATACATTGACACTAATGTAAGGAACGTTACCAGCTTTTGGGATTGTGGCTTTTTTTTTTTTTTCAAACACCGAAAGGCTCTATGTTATCATCTGTAATATTTTTATGCACCATATTTCCTTGTTCTCTCTTGCTAGGCCTTAGGAAGCATGACGTGTGCTTCCTGATCACGGTGCGCCCCTCTCTCCCGTACGGCACACGATTTGACCGTCGACAGCCCTTCCTGGAGCAGACCGGCCTGGTGTACGTGAGGGGCTGTGAGGTGCAGGGCATGCTGGACGATAAGGGGCGTGTCATAGAGGAAGGTCAGTAATACGCCTGTAATGCAGTCACGAGTTGCTCTTGTATTTGTATAAGTCGTCAACCTCCTTAGCATTTGAGCTGATTGGGATTTGCCGTTTCTTTCACTGTCATTCTTAGAGGTTTATAACTATTAATTAAAATACATTGTCCTCATTGACTTAAATAGACAATTGGTCCATTCATGGGACATTGTATTGTACAGTAGACTTTTAAAGCCTATTATACAAAATTGACTTTTCAGAGCTTTTAACCGTGTTATAATTGTTTCCCATCACCATTTACTCACCCAAAGTTGTATTTAGAGTGATTCAGGCATGTCTGAGTAATCTTTATTGTCCTGTATTCAAGATGTCATTGCTCCGATCTAAGCCCGTTTTCACTGCCGCTAGTACACGCCCACTGCTCTGTACTTGCTTAGTTATCCAATTTTATTTTCTTAAGATGTGACATGCGTAGGATTGAGCAGCGTCGTGTAGTCACTTTGGTACAAATGAATAAAAAAATCAGCTGATGGCGTGATGTGGGCCGAGAGGCTGTGGTTTCTTTGTTGTGATCACGTTTACTGGGCATGCCGTTTGTCCGCTGAAATTACTGGGCAGTGCTTTCAGATGAATATTGTGATTTCAAATGTCCAAACTGACATAATGATCCATGGGGTTCATAGATTATAACTATACAGCAGACACAAGCGCAACATTGTCTTTAAACTTCAGTTGCCTTTCTAAACTTACACCATAATTCACTCCATTCAAATATTTCAACTACAGCTTTTCTACCGTTCACTTCAGAACACATTTTTACACTGCAGCTGTAGGCCTTTACGTCACAGCTGACACAACTTGATTATATGTGCAGATATTTTAAGAAACCAACCAGTGTCACCAAACTCTGCAAGTCACTTACTGATTTTATTTCTTCGTCAAAGGTAAAAAATATCTCATAGATTATAAACGACAGAGGAAAACACATCATTTTACATCTGTGGGGTATTAGCTGCTAACACACAACATATTTAGATCACCGTGTTACCTTTTATTGTTTCGGAAATGCTATACTCGCCAGAAACGGCATATTTCGCTATAGTTTTTGGCGCTCCCCTTGCTCTCACATCTCACATCGCATCAGGTTTGTCAAGTTGTGTAAAGTTTTATATCATGAGAAGTGTCGTGTGGGACAACGTTATAACATGGTAGAAAGCTCCAAAAAGTCAATTTTGCATAGTACCCCCCTTTAATGTTTAATGTTTATGTTGACTTAGGTCCTGAGCCCAGACCTAAGCTTCATGGAGACACCAGAACATTCCGCGTGTGGCTGGACCCAAACCAGTACCAGCAGGACATGACCAACAACATCCAGAGTGGAACCGAGGATCCCTACGAGACCTTCAACATCCTCATGAGACGCAAGCCCAAAGAGAACAACTTCAAGGTACTAACACATGCACAGGGCCAGGTGCTCATTTGGTAGAGTTAGGCCTGTCACGATAATTATAATATCGACTTATCGTTCAATATATGAAAGATGGAACAGTATATTTTGGGGATCGGTATTTAACGTGTGTACATTTTCCTTCCAATAATGGAGATTTGTATTATTTTAGTTGTAATTTTTGCATTCATATTTTTATTTTATGTTTAGATCTGCTTTTTCCCATCTTATTTACCCCTGACCTTTGCGTTCTCTTGTCCAGTCATCTCATTTGGAGCTGTACCGACCCCAGAGCCCTCTGGGAGCTAGTATCCTCCGTGGTACAGTCCTCTTTAGACAGTGCAGACACTTGTGGCCTAATCTGCTTCAAAGTGACCGAGGCTTAAGTCGTCCAAATGCTTAAGTTTTACATGTTTTGATGTTTCATGTAAAATAGGACTATACCTAAAAAATCTTTACTTATCCTGAAATTTAACCATCAAGACTTTTTGAAGCCCTGTGAATAAACCCTGTCAATACATTATATCTATGAAATGCATTTTCTAGTGATAAACTAATTGAATTGTCCCTTGTTTTCCCCGTAGGCCGTGCTGGAGACCATCAGACACCTCATGAACACCGAGTGCGTGGTCCCAGACTGGCTCCATGACATCATCCTGGGCTATGGAGACCCAGGCAGTGCCCACTACTCCAAGATGCCCAACCAGATCTCCACTCTGGACTTCAACGACACCTTCCTCTCTCTAGACCACCTGCGCTCCAGCTTCCCCGGGTACACCATCCAAGTCAAGGAGGAGAACTCAGCCCTGCAAGTGCCCCCCTTCAGGTAACTGCCAAAGACTGTAGATTTTATTTAGTTTTTACATCTTAAAAATGTGAAAAACCAGTTCATCTTAAATGCTTTGAGTGATCCAAAGTTATGAAATCACCACCTAATTATACACTGCATTAAGTTTACAAGCGGGTAGCTTACAACTAGCTTGCTAATTGTGCACTTACTGATACTCTGGCAATAAAACGCTTTATAATTAGATGTAGACAGTACACAGCACTTATTTTGACCTCAAGAGCTGCTTATGCAAAATATCTGTACTGGTGACAAACTCAAACACATGGAAATAAAACTGGGTGTAGGTCTTTGAGACTAGGAAGTCCCACAAGACTCAGAATTTCAGAGACACCCGGCTAAGGTAGAAGTCAATACATCGAGACAGTACAGAAAATCTCAAAATATTTCTCCACAATTTTAACACAATTTTCCACAATTTTAACACAATTTTAATCATGGTGCTGATATTCACTGCTCTGTGAAATGTAGCTTTATTTAGCTACTGTTACTGGTGAAGTCACTTAAAAGTTTACTTAAAAGTTTGGAATATAGATCAGATAAAATATATACACTTTTTTAGTTACACGTATCATTTGCTCTAGAGCGTTTTAGACCTGTAGAATTCAATATTGTAAACCTTGTCATAGAGAAATGCATGTCTGTATTGTGCCAGCCCCCGATACAAAAACAGTCGTCATTATCTGCGCTTACATTATCTGTCGTGTAAAACTCCCTGCAATGGAAGAGACTCGACTAGATTGAACACACAAAACAACACTATCACAATATCTTGAGGGTTCATGTCTCCGCGTCCCGAAAATATGTTCTCTTTTTGACTTTACATAAACACAATGCAAGTGAGTTTGTTCTGATTGTTAATATAAATGCATGTTTTTACACACCAGAATCAAGTTTCCCATCTCAGAGCAGTCGAGCAAAGGGAAGAAGAGGAAGGCTGGAGAAGAGCAGGAGAGGAAACAGGAAGAAAAGACTCTGATAGTTGAACCGTACGTCGCTCCCAACAGAGGGCCGTATCCCTATAACCAGCCCAAGAGGTGAGCGGGACACACTACACTATATGGTACGGATGGTATCGTATGGATTACGGAGTGTCACAAGAAGGAAAAAGCTGTGTTTGTACTTAAAATGTACAATGCGCATTTGTAAAAACTACTCCTGCAACCCTTCAACATCATAGAAATAATGTGAAAAGCATTTTGATTTGGTTATTAATGAAACAGTGTCACAATTCTGAACTTAACAGAGTATACCGGGACCATAGTATTTACTGATACTTTGCAGCTGATGTCATTAACATCCCCTGGGGTGGTGTGACGCTAACTGTAGGCACTGCTCTGTCTGAAGCTCTGTTACTCAAGTCAGACTTAACACAATCTAACAATAAAGAACTGACTTAGCTGGAACTACAACAGGTGAGCTCATTTGTGCTGTTAAACAAGTCCGTCTTAAGTAACATTACAGTCACGAGCTAGCTAGCATTAGCCAACAGTTTTTTTAATTTGTCACACTCACCTTTTTGTGAGAAATCAAGCACCTAAACAGGACCATGGACAACTGTATTGTTTGAGCTAGTTTCTTTTTTTTCTTTTTTCAATTTTCACACTTATTTTTGACTGTCTTTGCTAATCTTTGCATTGTGACACCATGGTAACTGCTGAACATTCTGCTGTACATGTACATGCAGTGTACCCCCAGCATGATGTCAGTGCAAAGTATCAGTAAGTAGACATAGTAACCTGCGAGGAAGTGAACTTAGCCCCTTTCTCTGTAGCTGCTGCTGTCAGCCTCGCTATTCTGACCTTAAAATGTTCATATTAACCCGCTGTACGTGATCCAGCTGTTTTTATTTCACTATTTTGCCCATAAATCAAGACATGAGCAGTAAGAACAGACCAATCAGGTTCACTCCCACTGACGTTAGCAACAGGTTTGATTCACGGCCATCGCGCCTCATTGCTAACCGCCCGCGCCCTTTGGAGTTCTGAATATGGACCTCGGCTCAAAATTAGCCGCTATAACTGCTAGCCTCGACTGGCTTCATTTGGCTGGAGCTGAACACTACGTTTGACATCACACTCCCTCAGTCCTCTTCTGTGTACATTCTACTGGACCAACACACGGAAACATTTCGAAACTCAAGACAAAAAAAAGCAGATATTTAGACAGATAAAGGTCACACAGATTTGCTGGCTTTGTATATTTAGTCGTACGGCATATGAATAATTTTGTGTGTTATGTTCTGTGCGTTCTTTGCAGGAATACAATCCAGTTCACCCCCACACAGATAGAAGCCATTCGAGCCGGGATGCAGCCAGGACTCACCATGGTCTGTGCTTTTCCTTCCCCAGCGCAACAGAAAATAAACTTTATTTATGCAGATTTTTTTTTTTTTCATCACGATATACTTGTTTTGTTTTTCCATTACCCGCACCGTCACCTGTTCTCATTTCATAAGCATGTATTGCTACGCTAACATGGTGATAGCTAACTGGCTGCGTGACTTATTTCTTGTACATTGCCAAAGTAAAAATGGCTGCCAAGCTATCAGCACAGCCATAAACTACACTACATGCCCCTGCACCTCACCCATAACCTCTCCTCTTGGCATGTGCCCTCGTCTTCATCAAATACACTGTGGTTTGGTCTCATTATGTACTTGTTTTAATTATAAGTGCTATTTTTAGCTATTATGACTCATGTTAGGGACACGTAGTGAGGACAATGAATATTTATATTTTACAAATGAGGTGGAGTTTAGTTTTTAGTTTGAACATGGGTTAATGTAGGTGATAAAAATCTATTTGCATTTGATAATATTGTAGGGCTATATGACAAAATGATTTCACCTTATTAAAAACAAATAATATAGCTTTTAGTTATGCATCGCCTTTTAAATTCTACTTGACATGTTTCGTGTTGGATGGTTCCTCTCCAGGTGGTTGGGCCTCCTGGGACTGGAAAGACTGATGTGGCTGTCCAAGTCATCTCAAATATTTACCACAACTTCCCTGAGCAGAGGACTCTCATAGTGACACATTCAAATCAGGTATGTGCTTTTCTAGACTTTGCAGCTGCTACTAATGATACGATCTTTCAACATTCAAAAGCATACCTGGGGTGGTTTTCACTTCTATTTCATCCCTACTGACCACAGGTGCTGAAGGATTCATTCAATGCTTTCAACACAGCCCTCTGGCAGTCATCCGGGAATCATAGAACCATAGTTACATTTTAACTCTTGTTTCATTACATTTGGGAAATGTGCAAATTAAGCCAGTAGTTCTGTCCATACGTCTGCATCAGAATCATTTGGGTGATTTTTACACTTTTGGCCATGCTGCTAATTTGTCATCTCAAAATGCTGCAATCCCCAGTTTTGCCTGCTGAGGGCGGCAGACATCTTTGTGCTATGTTTTCCATTATTTGTACTTCATGGACGATACCAGTTGCTTTGAATCAAAAGAAACCAATGGCCTTTAAAATTTGACTCAAGTTTTCAGCTAATGTGTTGGACGATTTTATCTATGCATCTTTGAGTTTAGTACAAACTGGATAAGAGAGCTGTGCTGTCACATTTGCGCTGTTCCCTCTTGGGACTAAATTGTTCAAATTAAATTTTAAGCCTAAATTCGTAATTCATATTTAGACAGCTGGTCAACCCAAACACTGTAGATGCTAGAGATTTATCATAGAAATTATCTCTAGTTGAAAACTGAAAATGCCAATATGAGATATCAGGCCAGGATAAGTCTAACTTGGTTGCGATAGTACAGGGTGGCCCAAAAATCACTGATCTTTGAAAAAAAAAAATCATAACTCTTTTTCTTTTATTTTTGCAGAGCATGTAGAATGACCCTTCTGACATTAATATGAGCAAATATAGCATCAAGGAACAAACCCTCATTGTACAGTGGTGCTTTGAGTCACATGGGTCAAATTCACAAACCCAGCGGTGTTACCGTTGACATTTTAATACCAGAGATGCCCCGAGTGTAAATGCTATTAAAGGAATAATAAGTGTTTTTCACAGACAGGGGGCAGTATGTGATCTCCACAGACCTGACTAGTCCTGATTTCTTCCTGTGGGTCTATCTTAAAGAAAAGGTGTTTGTGAATAAACCTCAGACAATAAACGACTTAAAATGTAATATCAAGGATCAAATAAGAGCTGTAAGCCTGGAAATTCTTTAAATGTTATGCAGAGTGTGTTGGATCAGGCTGTTCAGGTGGACACTTAAAAAACATTATTTTAAAAAATGTGGTCATTTTTACTTCCCCTAGTTTAAGTAGTGATAAGTTCAAGTGTAAGTGAACAATTATAACCGTATATATTGCCAAAAAGTCTCGGAAGGTTCAATTTACCTACTGCTAAAATGTAATGAGTATAACTTTAGAATTATAGGAGGTACTGAAGATTTAAAAGTGTCAGTGACTTTTGGGCCACCCCGTATGATTACATAATATGCTTACACCCCTAATATTCAACAAGTTATTGAATATCTCCCACTGTCCAGCCTTAAGCATCTGTGAACATAAAAGAACAACTGTGTACCTCCTTTCAGAACATCTTAGCAAAGTTCACCAGGTCACCACGACTTTCCCTCACACTGCTCCCTCCCCACACAGGCTCTGAACCAGCTGTTTGAGAAGATCATGGCCCTGGACATCGACGAGCGCCACCTCCTTCGTCTGGGCCACGGAGAGGAGGAGCTGGAGACCGAGAAGGACTTCAGCAGGTGGGCGACGGGGGGGACGGAGGAGGAGGAGGAGGAGGAGGGGGAGGAGAGCGACAGGTGGACACGGGGGTAGGGGGGAGACGGCTAAACAAACAAGCCCGACCCTGAAAGCAGAGAGCACCGCCTGAAATGACACGGCGCGAGGTGTGAACGGGCTACTCCGCACCAGCACAACAGCCTGATGAAAGCTGACAGCGCTAGGACGCACACTGTAAAATAAATACCGCCGTGGGTTACCAATGAGTTTAGGATATTAAAGGAACTGTATGTAGCGCACGATTTAGATCAGAATCACAACTGAACCTGACTAAACGTGCATAGAGAGGACAGGTACAAGCTTTTCTCAGTACAGGGAACAGGAAAAGCCTCGTCTCATTAACGACTGGCTGCAGGAGCTGGGGTTTAGGTAGTAAAGATTCAGATCAGAGAGAGTCCTTTTAGATTAAAACTAACTGGATTTCAACATCGAAACAGCGACCCAAATCTGAGGCTCATTCTGCTTTTGTATTAGTATAATCGTATAAGTATTTAGTATAATCGTCTTGAACCGAAACAGCAAATTATAACATAAACTGTTCATCATGTGCAATGTTTTGTGATTAAGAATAAATCAGCATTACAGTTGTTATCAGTAAAATATATTTGATTTGTCGTCCTCGTATCTGGGGACAGAGATGGACATGTTGTATATTTATGGAATTAAAAATCTAAATCTACAATCATAATTTAAGTATTAATTTAAGTATTCCTTTAAGTATTTTTGACTAGTTAAGAATACATTGATTAGCTTTTATTTCATTGTTTCCCTGTAAAAAGATATCTGTATTAGTACTATTATTATTATTATTAGTAGTAGTAGTAGTACTAGTAGTGGTAGTAGTAGTAGTAGTAGTAGTAGTAGTAGTAGTAGTAGTAGTAGTGATAGTAGTAGTAGTGATAGTAGTGATAGTAGTAGTAGTAGTAGTAGTAGTAGTAGTGATAGTAGTAGTAGTGATAGTAGTAGTAGTAGTAGTGGTTGTGGTAGTAGTAGTAGTTGTAGTAGTAGTAGTAGTAGTTGGTAGTAGTAGTTGTAGTAGTAGTAGTAGTGGTAGTAGTAGTAGTAGTAGTGGTTGTGGTGGTAGTAGTAGTAGTAGTGTTGTAATGGTGGTAGTAGTAGTAGTAGTAGTGGTTGTGGTAGTAGTGGTAGTAGTAGTAGCGATAGTAGTGGTTGTGGTACTAGTAGTGGTAGTAGTAGTATTGGTGATAGTAGTGGTTGTGGTAGTAGTAGCGATAGTAGTGGTTGTGGTAGTAGTAGTAGTATTGGTGATAGTAGTGGTTGTGGTAGTAGTAGTGATAGTAATGGTTGTGGTAGTAGTAGTAGTAGTGGTAGTAGTAGTAGTAGTATTGGTGATAGTAGTGGTTGTGGTGGTGGTAGTAGTAGTAGTAGTTGTGGTGGTAGTAGTAGCAGTAGTAGTAGTATCATTATGATCTACTACTTACTGATTCAAAAAAATACTACACTTTAAACTGAAATGGCATTTTTTGACATATATTGCGGACTGAAGCGCTAGTTTAACTGCTAACCCACAATCAGGAAGCACCTTCTTCTTTCTGAGTACCCAAAAAAATACTAATACAAAGATAAATATTCTGAATTCAAGTCTTATCCCGTATAGATATCCATTTTTGCAGTGCACACATGTCAAACAAGTGCCCCAGCTGCTCTTTGCACAGAGGAACAGGGCCACTCCGTACCCCCCGAGCGCACCTGTCACACACCTGTCCGCACCTGTCACACGCCCGTCATGCCCCTACTTTGTCTTCATTAGGCATCTTCGGACTTCCACACCTCCTACGTCACCGAAACGGATCGCTCCCAAGACAGTAGGCCTGTTCTCTGGGTTATGCGCTCTGGTAACACTCCCTCTCTCCTTTATCCTTTATAGTGTTCTGAGTACTGAGTGAGGGCTTATCAGACCAGCCTTCTTCTGGGAATAGATGAGTGACGCATTCTTTTTCATTCTGAATGTCTGGCAAACTTCCAAATCAGAAAAAACGTTAATCTGTGTCAACTTAAACCGAACACATTTGAAGTCTATTAAAAATAATGTGTGACCATGTTACCTTTTTGTCGTTTTGAAAATGCTACAGTCGCCAAAAACAAAGTATTAACATGTTTTATAAGTTTGTTTTTTGAGTCTCCTCTCCCTTTGCTCACTGCTCTAAGTCTCTCCCCCTTCAGAGCGCTATCCAGCACATTCGGTGACCATCCCTGCGCATCACGTGAGATTTGTGAAGTTGTATAGTTGTGTTTCGTATATTAATGAAAAACGGTTGTGCGGGAGGCATAGGCTAGGTTGGCGGGCCTGGGAGAGATCGCTAAATTACGCAAACATGCACGGATGACATCTAAATGTTCTTCAGGCGTGTTTTTGAGAAGGGAAGAGCTCAAAAAAATCCATTTAGTTCAATACCCCAGTCTTTTTTCTATACTTTTTCACTTGATTAGTTTAGCTGGATGGACTAATCCTTAAAGACGGGGTATTATGCTAAATAATTGTCTTTTTATCTTTCTGAGCTACAAAAGTACTATAAAATGTACTCACTGGCACACATAGCGCTCAGTCCTGTGATACTTTAAACACACTTCTATAGGTGCCGTTCATTTCCTTGCTATTTCTGTATTTCGCACAGCGTGTATTGTACAAAATGCCTCGTCTACACTGAACCGGCACGACGCACGTGTGAATAATGCAGCGCAGAGCCACATAAACCAAAAGTGCATGTTCTGCGTGTGTCGTCTGCTCATTACGACATGCAGACTTCGCACTACTGCCCCGCTGACTTCAAGGCGAAGACAGAAAACGTCTATGAACATGTATGCTTTGTAACAGGAGGAAACTATTTTACAAAACCTCATCTTTTGTAAATGCTTAAAGGGGTGTATCATCTTTCTGCACCAGTCTTAGTGGCCTTTAGAGTTTTGTCGCATATTTAAAGAAGACATTTTATGCAAAAATTAAGCTTTTAAATGGTAATTGTTTTGTTTGGGTCTTTTTTTTCCTGGCATGTTTTTATGTGATAGCTTTGTAGTGGGTATAAACTGGATATAGCCTGCGTCATTACAGTAAAAAACTCCAGACACAACTGAGCTGTTGGGGTTTAGGTTGTCACGATTCAGATCAGAGAGGCTATATTTGATTTAAACATGGTTATCTCACATCTCGGGACAGAGTTTAGGTCATCTTTATGGAATTTAAAATAGTTTATGTGTTTATTTATCTCCACCACTTGTCGTATCTCCAGATCTCACCTTGTTCCCGGTTTGTTCTGATATAATGAGTGTTTCAGTGTAGGTGCCATGAGCGGTGGTGCTTTCAATGAGCAGTGTCAAATCAGGTCACAGAGGAATTTGGAACGACAATCTGTGTTTTACATGCACGCCAGGACAACCGGATAACTGCCGGCTAGTCGAATTGACAGGTTTGGACTGAAACACAGTTAAAATCATTATATTAAAGACTTTCACTTTTTTTTTTTCTCAGTTTGGCCATTTTTTTAAGGTTCAAATGTTGCTTCCTGGTTCGAAATCATGACATCACAATAGTTGATGACTGAATGACTGAAAATCAAATGATGCACGTAAATGAGATGTTGCTTATCTATTCCTGCCAAAAGTTTCTATTCTGTTTCTGTTTATACTCTGCAAGGTAGTTCCAAATTACTAGACGCCCCTGAACGCCTCATAGCACACGCTCGCAAAGACGATTCGAACTTGCTTGTTTAGCGCACTGGGATTTCTCTGCGCATGTAAACGTAGTGTCAGTTCAGGTCAGAAACGATGAAATATTCCGAAACTAGAATAACCCAACCGAGTAAAAAAAAAAAAAAATCAATCGCATATACATAGAGAAGGTCGAACAGCCAAAGGGGAGGTCCTTAAGCCACGCGTCAAGGGAGATGGTGCTAAAAATAGATTTGACCTCTGGTACGGCGTTGGCCCGCTATAACCCGCTTCGTGGGTGACCTGCGCCTCATTTGGCTCCTCTTCTGCGGGATTAGGTGTAAGTCAGAGCGAAGGAAAAATAGATTTATTCAAGCGAACAATCTTAGAACAAGCTCTAGATCGATACTACTCCAGTCAGTTCATTTGTGCATATTAAGGCACTTGCCAGCTGTGAATAATGGAGCGATAAGATGCTGTGGTGAGAGGGGGCGGGACCGTGTGTGGGTATGTGTTTGTAGACCGGTCACGATAACACATTTGAAGCATGATATATCGCTACAGAGAAATATTACGATAAACGGTAGTATTGAAACTACTTTATGCCACTTTTAAGATTTTATTAATTTGTTTGTTTATTTCAAGGGGGTATACTGTGTAAAAATATCTTTATAAATGTGTTCCTTCAACATTAGCTTACTCAAAGTTATATTTTGAGTGATTCATGCATGTTTGATTAATCCTGTATCGTCCAGTATTTGAAGCTTGAGCGCACGGAACGTTCGTTTTCACCTGCCCCCAGCCCACTGCTCTATTTTCTTGTGATTATTAAGAAAATCAGACTTGGGGTTGTACATGTAGGGTTTGAAAATGTCACATAGCCATTTTTCAACAATAATGAGTATGAAAATCCATCGCTTGTTACCTTGAAATGCCACGAGGAAGAGGCAGGGCCAGCCGCAGAGAATTGGTTCTGCCATTTTACACAGGAGGTCAATGGACCCGTTTATACTAGTTTCAGCAGTAATGAAGAAAATATGTTAATTTTTTATGTAAGTTGTAATAATGATCTGTGTACGTTAGGTTTTTGCCAAATACCCAGAAAATTGCATAGTATGTATTTTATTTTAAAGGGCCGATATTATGCCATTTTCTGATCTGTTGTATGTTTTTTCCTCGTCACAAACAGACCTGGAGTTGTGTCTTGTTTTATTCACACATGTTTAAAGCACAAACCTGCATGTTTAGGAAAACCGAAAACACTCTGTTCCACCTTGTGATGTCACGTGGTGATACAGGAAGTGCTCCAGTGTGTTTTTAAACTGTAAACTACACCTTCACTAGAATCATTTGGATGATTTCAGATGATTTCTCTCTTGACTCAAGTAAAGGTAAAAGGTAACTGTTACCTTGATATCTACCACTACTTTAAACTCCATATACATAATTTCAGCCCTGGAACTGCGCCTCATTGTAACTTTTTTGCTTCTTGGTGCACCAGAAGATACTGAACAAAGGGTAAAACTAAAATATATTATAATGTACTTTTAAATGGTAACAGTTTGTGGTTATTCGAGTGTATTGAAGAGAAAAGCAGCTTGATTGAGGCTAAAAAAAAAAATCGCTGTTAAAACGACCACCGGATGACATCACAAGGTGGAACAGAACATTTTGAGCTTTGGAGATGCAGACAGACTAATAATGAAGCATTACTCAAACGTGTGAATGAAACAAAGCACAAATGTCATAGCATTATAACATGACTAAAAGCTTACACGAGTCAATTTTGTGTAATATAGGACCTTTTAATTGCTGATTGAACAGCTTTAGCTTGTGGTTTAATGTTTTATCTAAAATATATAGATCTCATCACTATATATGTGAACTACAATAGCTCTGATTTCATTCAGTTGGAATACTTTTTTTTTTCTCATAATGGGTAAATTTGATCTATTTTATACATTGTACAAACTAAGAGGCAGCCATGTGAGGCACTATGTCTCATTTTGGCGTGAGGGTTGATGGCTGTGGAAGGGGGAGTCCGTGCTTCACTTTACTGCCTGAAAAATCAAACTGAAAAGCCAAAAGATCCACGTGTGAACACTAGTGATGTGCCCAGGGGTTTGCGAGTAGGCCTGTCACGATAATAACTATATCGACTTATCATTCAATACACGATAGCTAGAACGGTATATTTTGGGGCTTAATGCTTCTCATGTGTACACTTTCTTTGCTAAAATGGGGAGATTTTTGATATTTTTTTGTTGTAATACGAAAATGCTCACGATGTGTCATGACAGGCGTATTTGCGAGTACTAAGTGTTTTAAAAATAACGTATCCCAGCTCTAAGTCAAAAGCCTGTGTGATTACTACATTCATCTGGTATGTTTTGTGTCGCAGATACGGGAGGGTGAACTACGTGTTAGCCCGGCGTCTGGAGCTCCTGGGGGAGGTGGGGCGTCTGCAGGAGAGCCTGGACGTCCCCGGAGACGTGTCCTACACCTGTGAGACCGCGGGACACTTCTACCTTTATCAGGTAAGGCCTTTTTTGCATAATATTCCACATTTAAATAAGGGTTCTGTTATAAAGGTAGAGTTGCTTTTGAGACTGAGTTTATTGTGTGCTATGTATATATCTCTTGGAACGTTTTGCCAGTGTTTTTGTCATTATTTATATTTTGCATTTTACAAGAAAATTTAGTCTTTAGTGGTCTAGGTACATCTAGTCCTGCCCTGCCCATGGACCTTGCGCAGTTGAGCTACCCCCTGTGGGATTTTGAGTGACAAGAGCGAGTGAGCGTTCACGAAGGAGACAAAGGAATAATAAATAAATCAAAAATAATAAAAGAAGCTCCTGGAAGCAGAAACCGTATCAAAGCCATGTTCTAAACCTGCGGCTCATTCCCGACAGTTGGGCACATCGCTCACACGCTCGTTCACGTCGTACCATGTGACCGATCCAACGAATCAGCGCGTGAACTTAGCTAGAGCGGACATAGAGAGTAGCCGAAGCTAACAATTAAAAAGCGTTTTTTAAGACGAGAGACTGATTTTTAGCTGAGAAAAAGTTTGTGCAGATTTTTACCTATTTTCAGATCATAAAGTTCGACCTTGGTGAAAGTTGCAGGTGCCCTCTCGGTTCCTGTCGGCCCCTGTCAGCCGAACACGAGCAGTTTGTGATTACATTGCGCTCTTTGAGAAAAATCATTTGTGAGCAGGAGGGATTTTTTTTGTTGTAGTACCACTGAATGGCCGCTAATCCAACTTGAGACAGCTCGAAGCTAGCAATACCCTATCCAGTTATTTTAATAGATCCATGGTGCCCCCTCAACATTAGCGTACCCCGAGTTGGATTTGATTCAAGTGTGTTTGAGTAACCGTGTGTTGTCCTGCATTTGAGGCTTGAGCTCTCAGTGTAGACAGCTTGAAAACTGTACATTTCATTTAAATTGCGATTGCATAATTAGGAAAAACAAGGACCTTTAAAAGCAGCTTCTAACCAGAAATTTTATGTGTGCGAAGCTTGGATGTATACAGTAAAAGCACTAATTTACTAGTTCATTTTTTATTACTATTCCTCCTATACATTATGGTCTCAATAAGCCATGTAGTGTGCAGCGTGTACCCAGCGGTCCACTCCCCGACACAGTACAGGCCTATCTCCTCATTAGCACCGTAGCCTGGAGCTGCAGGAACAATTCATTCACACAGACAATTAGACACATGCATTTCCAGCTTTAGGCCTGGCCAAAATATGTTTTATGACAAAAATGGGAAATTTATTCAAGTTCCACTCCACAACATAACAGTTTGCACATTTTTAGTGTAATTAAAAAAGTGCGTTACTTTGAAATGTAAAGATGTATGACAATGGAAAGCAACAAGTCTATTTATGTGATGATGTTAAGCCTGTTATGAAACTTATTTATGAAAAAATAAATTTTTTTAAGTCCTTTTTTGCATGTGGCTCTAATGTAAAGTCAACAAGTGCACGACGGCGCCCCCTATTGTGTTATATTAATACAAGTCGTTGGAAGGATGGAAATTTTTGTCCTTGGCAGGGAAGAGTTGGGGTTTATAAGACAAAAGTTAAAGAGAAGAGATATACATTTCATCTATATGCAGATACTTTTATTTTGGCCGATTTTACACACGGAAATGTCCAAATCTACCACTTTTAGTTTGGCTTTTACTGATTGGCTGTTGATCTCTATATTAAAAATCCCCAAGCTGATCGTTGACCATTTGAAACGATTGGATCTCAGTTCACTTACAATTTAATTAATAGCACAGCCTTAACACTGCAGACTCCACCTCTATTTATAGAAAAGGAAAGTCATGGCTCAACATCTGGACAGGTCCTTGGTGGGAATGGTTGAATCACTCAAATTAGGACATTCCATGGATAATACAGTCTAAATAACACATTTGGAAATCCAATACCTGACTTCCTGGTTTCCTAACATTAACATTAGAAAATTGTACTTGTTCAACAAATATGTGTATTTCACTGGCATCCCCGGGTCAGGTCTAATGAAAAGTACGTTGAGCTGCAGTGCTATTGAATTGTACAGTCAATAACCTGCCTGTTTAGAGCCTGATAAATTCTAACACTGCTCTAATCGGATTGGCCGGAGGAAATGCTTTATGTTCGGGCTGCCGTCTAAATTGGTCATTCCGACAGATACTTAACAAGTCATTATCCAGGCCTCCAGCAGCCTGCAGAATGCTACTGTTTTTCTTTGCTGTATTTATAGCGCCTGGCTGCCCTGCTGTTTGTCTAGAGCTGGGTTATTAGGTCCACAGCAGGAAGCCCTATATATACGCTCTGTATATAAGACTCTCATTTCTCTTTGCCCTAATGTAGTTTTAAGTATGGGTAAAATATAGGGGTTATTCGTGGTGTTATAGGTTTAGAATAAAAGGTCACCAGCTAATGAAAGAGGGTGAAATTGTTATGCATTTTTACCGTCTTAAAAATGTGAAAAACAGAAGTATTTCATTTTAAACGGTTCGCAGTCGTCATAAGTTATTCCTCACTTACCTTATGCATTATAAACAGCCTACTTATTCACAGAGATGAGTTTATAAGTGCTTTTCACAACTTTTAGGACTGAGCGGAGTTTTGTCATGACAGTAAAGCTAACAACAACTAGAATGCTAAAATATACATCCTGATTATAGGACAGTTAAAGTGTTCTCCTCAGCATTGACTAATGCACAGAACAGGTTACACATGATGGTGGAAACTCTGCAAAAGCATGATCAATTTTGAACTAGGACTAGACTAGTGTAAACCAGCTCTAAACTAAGATTTCCCATATCAGAAGCTAGGTAGGATGCCATAGACTGTATATATACATACTGTAATAGCAAAAGACAAAGTTAAAATCTGTGAACTGGACAAATCGTTGTAGAAGACGTTTCGCTGCTCATCCAAGCCGCTTCTTCAGTTCTCCTTCGTCTTTTGCTGTGGATCAGACCTGGACAACTGAGGTTTACACAGATGCATATTGTAATAGCTCTGTAATCGTACGTGTTCTTGTTTTATCCCTGTTGTGTCCGGAGGGGGCGCTGTGGGATGTTTTATGAATGTGTTCGGTGTTCAAAAGTCCAGAATTAGTTGTTGTCATGTTATGGGTTTGAGAGAATCGCGACTGAAGACCGAGGTCCGGGTTTTTGCTAAGGGTTAGCTTGAGCTGTGGCTTAACAGCAGCTTGTTTGAGAACCATCATTTTGGTAATAAACAAGTTTGAAAAGAACAAGGCGTGTGCTTCTTACCTGTGAGTACGGGGCATTACAATATATACATATACATACATATAAATGGAAAGTGAGCATGGGCATGCTTCGACTTTGGCTTCTATCCACGTTCTATTGAAAAACTGTCATTCCTCTCTCAGTAATGCTGCTGTCAGTCTCATTTTGGTCTTAAAATGTTCATATTAACCTCTACATTTTCGCTATTATGTCCAAAAATCAAGATATGAAAATTAACAACAGACAAATCAGGCGCCTTCTTTCGCCCAAAGTTGCTCCTGCTAGCATTAGCAACAGGTTTGATTGACATGTTACTAAGCGCCTGCTCTGTGCTAAACCAGCAGTGCGGCCAGGAAGGGGCGTTGCCTTCAACAGCCTCACTCTGGATTGGCTCTTTGGTTGCTATGATACTCACAGTTGGAATTACAAATATGGGATTCGGCTCCAAATTCGCCCCAATAGCCGCTAGCCTCGATGAGCTTCATTTGACTGGAGCCGGGCGCTATGGGTGACATCGCACTCTCTTAGTTCACTTCTTTTTACAGTCTCTGTGTGAGCCCGGCCTAAAGTGGCTTATATTCATTTTCTTGTCAGCCTCCATTAGTCCTATCTGGTCAGTTTTACTCCACAGACTTCCATGTGTTGCAGGTGATCTCTCGCTGGGAACAGTACCTGAGCAAAGTGAAGCCAAAGCAGAGTAAAGCGGTGGAGGTGCAGGCCGTGGCACAACACTTCCCCTTCCACAAGTTCTTCTCCAACGCCCCCCAGCCCGTGTTCAAAGGCCGCTCGTATGAGGAGGACATGGACATCGCGGAGGGCTGCTACCGCCACATCAAGAAAATCTTCACTCAGCTCGAGGTAAAGACCCAAATGTCCAAAAGGTTAGAGGTCATTTGGTACAATGACAAATCCTGGTTTTATCTCTAGAGGCTATAAAGTAATTGCTTCATGTTAGCTGCGTTGAAACGGAGCAATGGATCGTGGCTGTTTGGTGTACTTTTTGTTACACTGCCATCAAACGCCACAGGGACTAAACCTGGAGTGAAGCCGATCAAATGAGACTAAAAACAGTAGCTCCAATGTTGAGCTGCGTCTTTGTGTAGACGATCTGACTGCTACTAAACATAGACGAGCACTCTGTGACATCACAAGGTGGAACTGACCCGACTCTAGGTGTGTTTTTGTGATTAAATTACATTATAACATTGCAAAACTCTCAAATTAATTTAGAATAATGTTCCACAGTAAAGAATTATTATTTCATATTTTGCATTTATACCATTTCAGAGTTTGTATTTCTCAAAAAATGAAAACGTTGAGCGAGATCGCCTCTCCACAGATCTTACCTTTAAAGGACCCATATTATGCTGATTTCTGATCTTTATTGCAGTGTTGTTTCCTATCACAGACTTACCTGGAGTTGTGTTTTATTTAATTACCACACACAACACACAAACCCTACATTTGAGTTCTTCTCTCAAATGGAAAACTCTCTGTTCCAACTTGTGATGTCATGTGGTGATACAGGAAGTGCTCCACTGTGCTTTTAAACTACATACACCTTCAGTAGAATCATTTGGATAATCCCAGTCCTGGAATTGCCAATCTCTACTGAGCAAAAGGTAAAAAGTAGCTGTTAACTTGTAAAAAAAAAAAACACTACATGACATCACAAGGTGGAACAGAGAGTTTTGAGCTTTGGAGATGTAGACAGAGTAGCAATAAAGCGTTACTCAGACATGTCTGAATGAAACAACAGTGTTTTAACATGACTTAAAGCCCACAAGAGTCAGTTTTGTGTAATATAGGACCTTTAACTTGGCTTAGACTGATAAATCTCCAAGCAGGTGACTCCACTAACGCCGCACTGTGAAAAACTCAACGTAATCACATCTCCACGGAGACAACCGGCCGAAGCACCCACACCAGAAAAGTTCCACAGTGCACCTTTTAATTAGCTTTTTTTTTTTTTTTTTGACACCATCTCCCTGCAGTAGTGTCGGTTTACCCCGGTGTACTGTCTGGTGGTAATATTGAGTTAAGATACTTCACGCGGCTTCCTTTGTTATCTCCACACGACGCTATTACTTATCTTTACTCACCGTCAGCTCTTTACTACAAGCGGCTCGGGCTCAGTCTAATTCCTGGGATCCGCCTTGTATTTCTATGGGGAGGAGAGGAGCGTTGCAGATTTATGAGGAACACCAGGAAGGTCTCTGAAAAGCAATAAAGGAGTTATTGGCTGGAGGTAATATGGCCAACATGCACCATGACCTTGATTTATCTTTGGGGGCTGTGTATCTCTGCATCTCCAACTCCCCCAGTCCTACCTGCTCCTTTAGTCCCTCCCTCTCGTCCCTCTTTCTCACTTCTTTCTTCACCCACCCTCTCTCTCCTTTGCTCCTCCCTCTCTTTTCCTTCTCTTTACCGTTCTCATCCATCTCTCTCTCTCTACTTCTGCGCGGTTCCTTCCTCTTTCACACTTCTTGTGTCTCTTTTCTCCCTTTCTCTCTCTTCGCTGCTGCTTCCTCTTTCACACCTCTCTTCTCTCTCCCCCTGTCATCCCTCGCTCTCCTCTCTTTTCTCCCTTCCTCACTCTCTCCTCTTCTTCTTTAACGCCTCTCTACCCCTCTCAACCCACTCTCCTTTCCTTTTTCATTTACACTTGCCTTTTCTCTACCTTCCTCCTCTCTTTTCTCCCTTCGTCTCGCTCTCCTCTACGCCTTCTTCTTCTTTCTCTCCCTCTCATCCCTTTCTCTCTTCCCTTCCTCCCCTCTACCCCTCCCTCTTTCTCCTCAAATCTTTCCCCGCTTCCATGCCTTTCTTCACCTTTTTTCATCCCGTTCCATCTCTAATCTGCTATTACCTCTCTCCCTCTCTGCCCCCTTCTTTGCTCTCTGTCTCTTGTCTCTCCTTCTTCCCTGCTCCTCCCTCTTTTCCTACGCTCTACCATTCTCATCCCTCACTCTCCTCTCCTTCCCCCCTCCTCTCTCTCTCTCCTCTGCTCCTTCCTCTTTCACAATTCTCTCTCCCCCCTCTCATCCCTCCCTCTCCTCTCTTTTCTCCCTCTCCTCTACTCCTTCTTCACACTTCTCTCTCACCCCTCTCTTTCTTTACCCCACCATCTCTCTCTTCCCTGTCTCTCCCCTGCTATTACCTCTCTCTCCCCCGACCCCACCCGCCCTCCCTCCCTCTCTGTCCCCTTCTCCTCTCTCTCTATCTCTTTCTCTCCCTCCTCTCTGCCTCCACCATTTCTCTCCCTTCTCTCATCAATTCTCATCCCTCTCTCTCCCCTTTGCTCCCCTCTTTTTCTTCATTCTCTCATTCCCTTCCCCTTTGCTCTATCCGCTCATCCTACTCCTCTCTCTCCTCCATTCTGTCTCCCTCCTCCTCTTCTCGCCCTTCTCTCCCCCCTACTCCTCTCTGTTCTCTCTCTCCCTCTGCTCCCCTCTTTTCTCCTCTTCCTTCTCCGTTAATAATAATATAATCTCATCATAACTACTGAGCACATTAGAGAAGTTTTGACCCTTCTTCACATCATGGTTGCTAGGTGACTGTTACAGCCAAAACCAGGAAGTTAATCTTCTCCAAAATAAAGAAACTCAAATCTGTCATCCAACATTTGTGAATTTACCCTCTGGATGTTTCGTGGCCAAGTACAACATAATCGATGTGTAAAATCTGGCTCTGTGCCCCATTTGAGAGTATGACATCATCATATTGTAAAACCACAGATTCATTTATCATTTTATTTCTTACTCATTTGGCCAGGACCATGTTTTTAGTGCAGAGAGAAGGGCCAGAATGCCTTTCGGGGTCCTCCAAAGATGGATCCTCTTCCCCCTTTTCTTCCTCCTCCTCCTCTTCCACTTTCATTTTATCCTCCTCTTCCTCCTCCTTTTCCCCCTACTCTTCTCCAATTCCTCCTCCTCTTCCTCTTTGCCCTCCTCTTACTCCTCCCTATCCCGTCCTTTTCCTCCCTCCCTCCTCCCCCTCCCCTTTGTCTTCCTCTTCCTCCTCCCCTTCTTCTACCTCCTCTTCTCCCTCCACTTCCTCCTCTTTTCTTCTCGTCATCTCCTTCCTCTTCCCTCTCTTCATCTCCCCCTTCTTACTACTACTCTCCTCACCTCAACCCTCCCCCCCCTCTTCCTCCTTTTCTTCCTCCTCCTCCCCCCCCCTTCATTCCTCCTCTCCCCCTCCCCTTCTTCTACCTCCTCCCCCCCCCCCCCCCCCCCCTCTCTCTCTCCCCCCCCACTCCTTCGTCCACCTCTTCTTCCTCCTTTTCCCCCTTTCCATCATCCTCCTCTTCCTCCTCCTCTACTTCCTTCTGTTCCCCCTTTCCTTTGTCCTCCTCTTCCTCCTCCCCTTCTTCTACCTCCTCCACCTCCCTTTCGTTCCTCCTCTTCCTCCTCCCCTTCTTCTTCCTCCTCCTCCACCTCCCTTTCATTCCTCCTCTTCCTCCTCCCCTGCTTCTACCCCCCTCCACCCCCCCTCCTCCTCTCCCTCCTCCACTCCTTCCTCCTCTTCTCCACTTCCTCCTCCTGCTCCCCTTCATTCCCCCCCTTCTTCTACCTCTTCCACCCCTGCTCCTCCTCTTCCTCCTCTTCCTCCTCCTCCTCTTCTCCACTTCCTCCTCCTCCTCCCCTTCGTTCCTCCTCCCCTTCTTCTACCTCTTCCTCCTCCTCTCGTTGTTGTCCTCCCAGACCACGTGTCCCCTCTGCCCTCACTATCTCTCGATTTCAGCCTGCCCCCCATCTGGAGCCTCAGGGGTTAAAAATAGACCTCTTCAATAATGCATGGTGTGATTGGTTAATATTAATTTTAAAATAGTAACATATCAAATATTTATACCCCCCAGAGATGCCCCGGGACGACTGGTGTCTGGCCTGTCTGTCAAGCTGCACTGTAAAAAAAAAAAGCCTCTATCTTTGCTTTGGGCAGTGCAGTAATAAGGGCGGCTCAGAGTTCAAAATGATATATTCTGGTCGCGTATTTTAATTCTTACCTAACCTGGCAACGTGTTGAATCTGTGAATCATTGTGGTATCGGAGCTGGTATCGAGAATCAAGTCTATCCCTTAGTATTGGAATCAACTTTAGTTTCATAAGTCTGGAGGTATAAGGACCGGTGTGATTGGTTTATAACAGGTATCCACACTCCGCCCCTGCAGAAACACCTGGCTGTGATCAGGACAGTCATGTGTGATGTCACATAATACATGAAATAGCAGTGACCACTAGAGGCAGTAAACATTTGTCTTTGGCTGTTTTGGCATTTTTACTGCAAATTAGGCACATTAGTAGACAATGCTATGGGTTATGGGTTAAAGTCCCTCACGAAGAAAGGGGTTGGAGTCCCCAACTGGTAATTAAAGGTGTAATATTGTTACGGGGTTAGAATCCCCGGTGAGGGTTAAAGTCCCTCGAAGAAAGGTTAATGCCCATGTTCAGGTTAAAGGCCTGTATACAGGTTTGAGTCCTGTGACCCACCGTGGACTGGTGTAGTGGGCAGACGTGTTGGGCAGACAAATTTTCTGCCAGTCATAAATGGCAGCTGCAGCTGTGGCCTAGCGTTAAAGCAGACCACACAGTCTTCATCTTATTTGTGATTATTTATGTTTTGATTTGTGTGATTTTAATGTCTTTCCTATTTCCTATTTCCTATCCTAAACTTTTTTCACCAAGTTCCAAATTTTGAAACATATTCGAAGTGGAGGGCCACAGATGGGTGGTCATTTCAGATGATGCATTTTACATCGTTTACATAGAGCTGCTATATCTTTAATGAGGCTTGAAACATTCACTTTTTGTCTGCATCATAGGGCAATCTTTTTCTGTTTTTTGGCGCATGTTGGACCCCTCCAGGGCTGCCCTTTGTCACCAGTTCTGTTCATTGTATTCATGGACAGAATTTCTAGGTGCAGTCAGGGGCCGGAGGGGTCTGGGTCGGGAACCACAGGATCTCATCTCTGCTGTTTGCAGATGATGTTGTCCTGATGGCTTCTTCGAGCCAGGACCTGCAGCAGGCACTGGGGCGGTTTGCAGCCGAGTGTGAAGTGGCTGGAATGAGAATCAGCTCCTCCAAATCTGAGGCCATGGTTCTCAACCGGAAAAAGGTGGCTTGGCCTCTCCGGATGGGTGGTGAGCCCTTGCCTCAAGTGGAGGAGTTCGAGTATCTCGGGGTCTTGTTCATGAGTGAGGGAAGGATGGAACACGAGATTGACAGGCAGATCGGTGCAGCGTCTGCAGTGATGCGGTCGCTGTATCTGTCCGTTGTGGTAAAGAAGGAGCTGAGTCGAAAGGCAAAGCTCTCGATTTACCGGTCAATCTACGTCCCTACCCTCACCTATGGTCATGAGCTCTGGGTAATGACCGAAAGGACAAGATCGCGGATACAAGCGGACGAAAGGGGTTTCCTCCACAGGGTGGCTGGGCGCTCCCTTAGAGACAGGGTGAGGAGCTCAGTCACATGGGAGGAGCTCTGAGTAGAGCCACTGCTCCTTCACGTTGAGAGGAACCAGCTGAGGTGGCTCGGGCATCTGCTCAGGATGCCTCCTGGACGCCTCGCTAGGGAGGTGTTCTGGGCATGTCCCACCGGGAGGAGGCCCCGGGGACCCAGGACATGCTGGAGGGTCACTCGGCTGGCCTGCGAACGCCTTGGGGTCCCACCAGAGGAGCTGGAGGACGTGTCTGGGGTGAGGGATGTCTGGGAGTCCCTGCTTAGACTGCTGCCCCCGCGACCCGGCCCCGAATAAACTGAAGAAAATGGATGGATAGTATCTTATTTCCGATACTTTTGACAACCCTAGTAGGCACTCCTGACCAAGTATACGGCTCACAAAGATCAAGCCATCTTCATTCATCTTTTACCCCTTTCTTCTCCCACGTTCTAATTAATAATCCACCTTAAAATCATTGTGTCTAAAACGTGCACATAAACAACACTATCTTTAGTTCACCCTTAAAACCAGAAATACTCGTGTCAATACGTCTCTATTTGCCGGGACCCGTTTTAGCTGCTCGGACCTGCTGTTTTGAAGGCCGTCCTGACACAGATGGATGGCACCAGCTCTCGGTGATGGATAGGATATGTATCTGAAGTGAAGCGTCAGCAGCACCTTTAAGGAGCAGCCGGAACAAACGTCTAGACGCCCGGGAAGCAGGAAGTAGACGGTGAAATCTCTGAATGCAATCTGTCATCACGTTAACAAGGGTTGACAAGGAGTAGCTATGTCGATATTGTGCAGTAGAGCTTTTTTCCTGTATTGGTGTGATGGACATCCTGGTTGGGACTTTAATTGGATGTTATTTGGTCCAGAACGTCTCATCCATTAGAACGTTTATCCATACAAAGCTGTTCAGTAGAAGCATAAATAACAGTTACGTAACGCAATAGGGACTATAATACACAAAATTGACTCGTTTGTCTACATCTCCAAAGCTCAAAATGCTCTGTTCCACCTCATGATGTCATGAAGAGGTTGTTTTCAAGTTAACAGCCACTTTTTTTACATTTAGTTCAGTAGAGATTGACAATTCCACAGCTGAAATTATCCAAACAATTCTAGTGAAGGTCTGTGGAGTTTAAAAACACAGTGGAGCACTTCCTGTATTACCACATGATGACATCACAAGGTGGAGCAGAGTGTTTTCTGTTTGAGAGAAGAACTCAGCCTAAATTTGCAGAGTTTGTGCGTTAAACATGTGACAAGGAAACCACATTATAATTATACAGGCCCTTTAATATCGAGTATAAGCAGATATTTAAAGTCAAAGTATCGATATCGGAACTGAAAAAGCAGGATCGGTGAATCTCTAGTCCAGTCCATATGTCTTGAATAAACCCCTTTAAACGCATAACTCACAAAGGCTTTGAAAACGTATTATTGTTACAGTTTTCCATAATATCGGCATCGGTCCAATTTGACAATATATCACAGAGATATTTAGTTCTAAGCTGTTTTTGCCCATGTGTAATCTGTTCCTGGTTTGTCTTTATTACATCAGATATTTATTTTTAGACTGACTCATGGACTAACTAAAGTGGAGGGTTGAATAAATAACTTTTTGGAGTTACAGTAATTCCCTTCACAAACAACAAAATCTGTCATATTCTGTATAAAAACTGCAAACCCTGTAGCTTAGATCTGTACAAACATGTTCTGAAATGTGATTTTTGTGTTAGTCTGTCAGTTCATGTTTCAGTTTTCTAGTCAGTTCTTCTGGACGTGTTTAAAATGTGAACTTGCCATGCTTTTCAAACTGATCACAATTAGGTATTTTTCCCCGTATCGTTCAGCCCTAGCAGAGATATAAAAGCTGCAGACTGTCCTTTGCTCGATAAGCCAGTCTGGAAGCAGTTTCAGCTCAGATTTTCATCCACGGCTGTGCGGCTGCAGAGAGAGACCAGAGGGTGTGGGGATCACCGACCAATAAAATCCAGAGGAGGACACGGGGAGGGGAGTACGGGTAAACAAGCTATTTTCAGGCTACTCTACTGTAAAAAAATATGATACAATACCAGTAATGCGTTTCAGTGGGACTACTCCTGGTGACTGGTAATGTAAATGTCACACTAACATATGTGTATGTGTTTGATTTGGAGAATAAAACAGTAGTTCAGTTGGTAGTTTCTCCACCGTTCTGAAGTTGGTGGTTCAAATCCCGCTCGGCATAAACATCATTGGTCATGTGTGTAAATGGGTGACTGGTTTGTTGATGTAAAGCGCTTTGAGTGGCTTGAAGGTGGAAAATCACTGTATACGAACATCTTCTAAAGTCTAAACTAAATCTGTAAAGAAATTATTTAGATCAGGGCTGTCCAAACTACGGCCCAGGGGCCAAATGCGGCTCTCAGACCCTTTTTTATTGGCCCTCATTCCTCCTCCGAAACTGGCCCAATTGATCAGGAAGTTGTTTTTTTTACTACAAACTGAAGAGATTCTACCTCTATAACCTGAATAACTTCACCTTACATTGTGACACAGACTTAAAAATAATCTTCCAAGTCTTATTAACAGTACAGTGTGTTAAATGCACCATTTGACTTCCTGTATCGACACTTGTTTGTGGCCCTTTGCTTCAAATATGTTTCAGTCTCTGTGAAAAATGTCTGGACACCCCTGATTTAGATGTTTGTTAGTTAATGGTTCGATCTCTTCCTTCTGCAGGAGTTCAGGGCCTTTGAGCTGCTCAGAAGCGGACTGGACCGGTCCAAGTATCTTCTGGTGAAGGAGGCTAAGATCATCGCTATGACATGTACTCACGCAGCCCTCAAACGCCACGACCTGGTGGAGCTGGGCTTTAAGGTACTTTTACTACTCGATATACTGAATACTTCACCAGACAAGTTTTATGAAGAGAGTAACGGGGACCTGTATCGACCTGTTAATCAAATGTATTGTTTTTTTCTGTGTTTAGTATGACAACATCCTGATGGAGGAAGCAGCCCAGATTTTGGAAATTGAGACGTTCATCCCTCTACTGTTACAGGTAATGGAAATACTCTGAGCAGGCTTTCTTTCAACCAGACGATATTAGGGTGATATTGTTTAAGTCAAAATGGATATGCAAAGTTACATTTCTGTTTATTTTGTGTAATATATCCTGATTGCACTTTCACTGGAATCATTTGGATGATTCCAGCCCTAGAATTTTCAGTCCCTATTGAACTAAAGCTAAAAGGAGCAGGTAACTTAAAAAAAAACAAAAAAACGTTTCATAACATCATAAGGTGGAACAGAGCATTTTGAGCTTTGGAGATGTAGACAGACTAATAAACTAGGATTACTGAATCAAGTGTAAATGAAAGAAAACGCAACTCCAGGTGTGTTTTTGAGGAGGTAAGAACATTATAACATGGCTTAAACCTCACAAGAGTCAATTTTATGTCATGTAGGATCTTTAATCTTGAATGTTATTAAGTCTACAAATAATCCTCTTGCTCTCCAGAACCCAGAGGATGGCTACAGCAGACTGAAGCGCTGGATCATGATCGGGGACCACCACCAGCTGCCCCCCGTCATCAAGAACATGGCCTTCCAGAAGTACTCCAACATGGAGCAGTCCCTGTTCACCCGCTTCGTCCGCCTCGGGGTGCCCACGGTGGACCTGGACGCGCAGGGACGAGCACGCGCCAGGTTAGGCACGCTACAAAACAGGAATTTCATCTTGCATATTTACCATTAGAAAGTACTGCATTTTCCAAAGACTCGCCTCACCTCTTTAAAGCACTGCACGTGGTTTTATTTCTCCTAATAAAAAAATATTAACAAAGCTAGTTAATTGTAAACAATCGTTCAGTGATCCACGATGAGTTTATAAGTGTATTTACACAACTTTCAGAGGCTAGAGCGAGGTAAAGCTAACGACAACTAGCATGCTAACAGTGCATCAGCCAGGTGCGCAGATCAAAAACATGCAGATGGATGCAGATAGCACACAGTGGCCTTCATAACAATCTGTACTGGGGACATATTTACTCCATAACTTGAAAAAAATGATTCAGACCATAGTGCACAGAATTTCACTTTAGAAATTCCAAGCATGTGTATCATAGCAACCACAGAGCTAATCAGGAGCGAAGTTGTTAAAAGTACTCGCCCCTTTGAGCTTGCACTACTTGTTGGCAGAGGGTGCGTGCTTAGTAATGCTGTTAATCAAACCTCAGCCAGAGTCGATGGAGCCAAATGCTCCTAAAGTAGTGGCTAGCGGGATAGCTATGTCCATACAGTCTATGGTATAGCCCTTTCATCCATTGACTATCCTGTTATTCATTGTATTATTTCCTTTGCCTGATCACATCTGTCTCCCCTCTCCAGCTTGTGTAACCTGTACAACTGGCGCTACAAACAGCTGGGCAACCTGCCGCACGTGCAGCAGCTGCCCGAGTTCCAGGTGCCCAACCCCGGCCTGACCTTTGACTTCCAGCTCGTCAATGTGGAGGACTTCAACGGAGTGGGCGAGTCCGAGCCCAACCCCTACTTTTACCAGGTCAGTTTAGGAGTTAAAATCAGTACAATGGCTGATGGTCGTGATACAAATAAACCACTGAGATTGGATAGTCCTGGACACTCTTGCATTCGAACAGAAAGTAGAAAGGCTGCCTGGCTAGGCTATTCATTTAGAGGAAAATCATTTAAGTACTGGTGCAATAGCAGAAGTTTGTGACTGGGAAAACACATTAAAGGTGCACTATGTAACTTTTCTAATGGATGGTCTGCTTGTTTCTACAGAGATGTTATTGCTTTGCCTGAAAAACACAAAAACAGAACTAGTTCATTTTAAAGAGTTTGCAGAGGTCCAAAGTTATTCCTCACTTACTTTATGCCTTCTGAACACTGCAGCTGCTTATACAAGATTTCTGGTACAAGACAGTTTCACAAATACATGGAAAAAGTCTTGGAAAACAGGACGTTAAATAGTGTGCAGCTGAAGTCACTAAAATGTATTTATTTGGATTTATCAGGTGGAGTTTATTATTGAAGCCCAGGTATATGCTGTAATACATATCCCAGAGTAGCGCAGAAATAATCTTGTTGTACACAGCGTGACAGTTATGACCTTCTCAGGTGAATTGATGTCACCCCCTCTTTGCACTCACACTCGGAGCAGCGGCGGAAGCGCGTCCCCGGCCTCCATTTCACACCAACTAGATTTTGTGGCGCGGTTCATTCATTTTTAACCGGTCCTGGTTTAGCCCGCAGTTCATATGAGATATTCATAAGTACTCAGACAGCCCACAGACAGATTGGGTTACAGGCTGGGACATTGTGTAAGGAGACAGGCATTTAGTTAAGACACAATTTAAACAGCGAGTATTACGCAAAATCGACTTTTTTCGAGCTTTCGGCCATGTTATAATGTCGTTCCCTCATCAAAAAACACGCCTGAAGAGGTTTTAGATGTCATCCATGCATGTTTGGGTAATTTAGCGATCTCTCCAGAGACCTATTCGAATCCTCCTTATGGTTAGCCGAACGATTCTATCCAGTACTTAGCCCACAAGTCTACATCACTCATGCTTCCACAACGGCAATTTTCCATAAATATCCAAAAACATGATACAAAACAATACACTACAACTTCACAAACCTGTTACGATGTGCAGGAGTTATGTTAAGGAGGAGTTAGTTAAGTTTTTTTTATTATTTAAGTTATTATTAAGTTTTTTTTGGTGAATATAGCATGTTCAAGGCAATAAAATGTAACATGGTGATCCAGATTTGCTATGTATTAGCAGTTAATACGTCACAGAAGTGTAATACCCCCTATTTAAATATTTTTCAGCTGACTTCAAACCGCTCCAGGAACATTTATACAGCGTTTTGATCTTGTTACAGTACAGTGACTGATATACTGTAGATTAGAAGGTATTTCTATGTAATTATTCTTGATATAATATGTAAATAAGCTACTACAGTTTTTCCTTTCCTTTTTTAGAAAGTATTTGAGGGGCTGGAATGTAGTTTTACCAGGGATAGTTTAAATTCTCAAGTCACTAATGCACTTTCTGTTTGGTGTTTGTGTCCCAGAGTCCCAGAATGAAATGTTGAGTTTTGCTGAATCAGTGGGTTTAAACTCCAACACAGTATTACTAACAGCAGTTATTAAAATGCAATGTACCTGACTTTTTTGGTCTCACTTACCTAATGCATTTCTACCATCCAAATTGTGTTAAGAGGCCAGGGCAGAGTTTTGCTGTCAAGTAGAGCTAAAAATATCTGTTTTTAACCAAGAAGCTGCAAATGCATAGTTTGTATTAAAAATGGCAAAAAATGAGTAGGAACAGTAGATGCTGCTATTAAAAAAAAAAACATGTACCGTATTTTCCAGACTATAAGTTGCACTTTTATTCATAGTTTGTCCGGTTGTGCGACTTGTACTCAGATGCGACTTATATGTGTAATCATCCAAATATATAATTTCACATCTTCGTTGTTGTCACACGGACAACTGCACAAAGGCTTGTTAGCTTGTCTTTTATGCTTACCTTATCTGATTAACTGTTAATATCTTACGTTAAAATACCAGACACATGTTCAGTTCTGTCTATGCTTCATGTAGCTAAAGAAATATAAATATAATATAATATAATAATAATAATATAAATGTTACGTTAGCTTGCTGTACTGCTATTCAACCTGTTTTTCTCTATTTTATTGTTATTAATATTATAACTTGCCTTTAAAGATAAAATGTCTGTACTTGGTCTCGGATTTTGTAAAATAAATTAAAGAGCTTCTTAAAGTATGTAACCACAAAAAAAGAGATCATTTTAATTGGTGATTTTAATATAAATTGGGACAAGAACGAGGACAGGAAGCTGTTAAAAAAACATAACAGATCACTTTAGCTTTACACAACTGATAGATAAGCCAACTCGAGTGACCAACCGCTCTGAAACTAAAATTGATTTATTATTTACAAATAGACCAGAACGAATCACACAGACGCATAACTTTCTTACAGGACTATCGGACCATAATGCAAATTTTCTTTACTAGAAAATTAGTCAAAAATCGTTTCCATATAAAGACCAAAATATATCACAAATCATAAAGTTTATTCCAAAGAATCAACAGAGTAACCTAAAAATGGCCCTTAATCAAACCGACTGGCACAACATAATTTCCTCAAACGACCTACAATTCTGCAGTAATTATTTCTTAACAACACTTAGGTCAACAATAAATAGCTTCTCCACTAAGGGGAGAAAAAGAATAAAAAAAACAATCTTCCATGGTTGGGATTGGAATGCAGAAAATTGATGAATATAAGGGATAATCTTCTAAAACAATCTCTGAAATCAGGTCTGTCTACAGACAAACAGAAATTTGCTGCAGCTAGAAATAAAGTAACACAAACATTACGTAAAGCAAAAGCAAATTTTTTTACAAACATTATTGAAAGTGCAAAGGGAAACAATAAAAAAATATGGAACAGTATTAATAAACTTACCGGTAAACAGAACAAAAAAGATAGTGACGAGTTAGAGTTACAGATTAACAATAAGTTAGTAAAAGACCCGTCCATTGTTGCCTCTGAGTTAAATAATTTCTTCATAAATTCTGTGCAGGACATATCTAAACAGTTTAACCCACCAGAACATGAGTTTTGCCCAATCAATCCTGAGCAACCAATTTTTAACATAGATGAAATAAATCAAACAGAAGTAGATAAAATAATAGATTCATTAAATACATCCAGAGCTAAAGATGACTTTGACCTTGATGCCAGCTTCTTCAAAGAACACAAGGATGCACTGATAGCCCCAATCACACACATGGTAAACCTATCAATCAGACATGCCATGGTCCCAACTGCATGGAAGGTCGGTGTCGTCAGCCCTATTTTCAAAGCAGGAGATAAAAGAGACAAAAACAACTATAGGCCAATCAATATCCTGCCAATAGTATCAAAAATAATTGAGAAATGGATCGTCAAACTCCTGACTTCACACCTGAACATTTGCCATACACCTTTACACCCCATGCAGTTCGGATTTTCGTGCCCATCATTCGACAGAGTCTGCGATTAGTGTTTTTATAGAAAAACAAAATCTTTCTTAGACAAAAGCAGTTGTGTTGGCGCAGTATTTATAGATTTAAAAAAGGCATTTGACACCGTGGACCACAAGATTCTTTTAGCCAAACTCACACATTTTTAATTTTTCAAATCAGGCACTCAAATGGATAAAATCTTACTTAACAATAGAAGACAGTGTGTTGTGGTCAACGGTGTCAAATCGCCATACCTGGAGTGCACAGTAGGGGTCCCACAAGGGTCCATATTGGGACCGGTTCTATTCTCTCTTTACATAAATAATCTTCCGGATGCTTGCAGAAACATTCACATACAAATGTACGCCGATGATGCTGTAATATTCACACCTGCAAAAAACACACAAGAAGCTAGTCGCATCTTAACATCTACAATGACTGAAGTACAAGATTGGCTCACAAAATCATGTTTACTCTTAAATACAAAAAAAAAAACTGTTTGTATGATGTTTTCAAACAAATTCCTAAGGAGATTTTAAGTTCAGGAGTATTTTTGAGAGGAGAGGAACTTGAGCTGGTACAAGATTTCAAGTATCTCGGTGTAGTTCTCGACTCCTGTCTCACTTTCAAAAACATGTAAAAAAAATCTCAAAAAAAACAATTAAATTTAATCTTCACAACTTCCGACATATTAGACAGTCATTGACATTAAAGGCAGCAAGAATGTTTCTGCACGCTCTAATCTTCTCACATATCGAATACTGCTTCACTAACTGGACCCTGACCAGTGCCACCACATTAAAACAGATTGAATCACTGTATAAAGAGGACTTTAAAATCTTTGCTAAGAAACAGATTTCATATCACCACTGTCAAATCCTTCAAACATATAATTTATTGAGCTTTGACAATTTCAAACACTTTAAGTATGGTTGTACAATATACAAAATCCTCCATGGACTCGCACCACCACCACTACAAGAATTTATTAAACAAAAACCTCCCACTGGCAGGACCAGGGCGACTACGAGAGGTGACTGTGAGGTTCCTCACCGACGTACCACCTTCGCACAGTCAGTCCTCTCAGTCAGAGGCTGTAACATGTGGAATAACATCCCTCACACAATAAGAGAATCCTCCACATATAACACCTTTAAAACGCACCTTAAAAAATGGCTCAAATCCAATCAACAATGCTCCCATTAGAGCTGTTCAGACCTCATGGTACATGCTACATATACGTATGTAGCATTGCCATGACTGTCTGAACAGACTCACATCGTACGGTTGTTGTTGTGCAGTGCATGCATACATATACGTATGTAGGCATGCACTGCAGACATGTACCTTGCATTTCATGCTGTCACTCTGTAATCTATGCGGTCACTGTTTTTTGATGACATTAATTTGTAAATATGTAAATATGTATATAAGGATGAATGTTTTAGGAGTTTGATTTTTGTTTGTCGTTTGTGTCGTCCTGTCTCTTGTCCTGTTTTAGATGTAAGGGACTGAGAATGAAAAGTAGCTGTTCAGCTAACTTCTGCACATTTACACGTGTAGTTTTTACTGGTGTTCATTAATGTGCTTTGTCCCTTTTCAAATAAACAAATAAATAAATAAATAAATATATTTCCCCAAAAAATGCGACTTATAGTCCAGAGCGACTTATTTATGTCTTTTTTTATTTATTTTTATGCATTTTTTCGCTGGTGCGACTTCCGAGCGACGAATAGTCTGGAATATACAGTATACAATTTAGTATCAAATAGTGTATTCAGTGTTTAGTTCCATATACCGTTTAAAATGCCTTCGGTGCCTGCCTTTAACTCCCTGAAGTAGTCCACACAGCTCCCCTCCTTTCCTCCCACACACTGTCAGAGTTCAATAACAGCGTTGCCATAATAAAAGTGTATTCCCAGCGGTCAGGCCTCCTCTGATGACCCACACAGACTGGTATTGTGCTTAAAGCCACAGCACGCGCCCTCCTCCAGACTACTGCAGGTCACATGAAGCTCTTCTTCTCTGCACGGTGCCATTTTCAAGCTCCTCCAGGGAACACCCCCCTCCCGCACATGCACATAAACACACACATACGGGGTTTCCGTGCTTTTTGGAGACTATACCTTGAATTCCCTGGATTTACTGTAGTCTGATCTTAGCCTTAACCATAGTCACTACATGCCTAACTTTAAAAGCGCTGTACCTGATGTTAAAAACGGAACTAATTCATTTTAAACTGTTTGCAGCGGTTCAAAGTTACTCCTCACTCACCATATGCATCCTGAACATCCTAATTATTCATAGTTATTCACCATAATGAGTTTATAAACGCTTTTCACAGCTTTCAGAGTTTTGTGGTGATGATAAAGCGAACAACAACTAGCATGCTAAAGTGCATCCCCTGATCAGAGCTGCTTATGCAATATATCTGTACCGGGGCAAGACAATTTTGCTGAAATACATGAGAAAACCCATCTTAAACCTAAAACTTTAACCATTTTAACTCGTACCTGAACTTGAAACCACGTTGTTGATCTAATAATCGAGAATTTACGTCATAAAGAGCTGATTTTTCTTCCCATAAAAGAGGCAGGTCCTAATGATGTAAGTGTGTGTACAGATTTTAGTCCAAATGTGACAGATATCCACACACAAACACAAGGACAGCCCTGGCAACCCGCGCTGAGAAATCGGACACTGGAGGAGCAGTCAGAGCTGGCGCCTGCAGATTTAGTTTTAACCGAACAAACAGTGAGACTCAGACCCAGAACTGTACAGTACAAGTACATTTTGATAGTAGTGTACTGCTAAACTGGATGTTCTCTGTACTTTATTTATGTATCTACATGTACGGCTGCCCCAAAGTGCTGTACAAAGGCAGCTTGTGTTAAAAGCATAAATTGTATAAAGAAGTGGGTTGAGTCAGTGTGACGTCACCCATAGCGTTTGGCTCCAGTTAAGTGAAGCTTATCGAGGCTAGCAGTTATAGGGGCGAATTTGGAGCTACGCGGTGGCTAGCGGGTTAGCTATGTCCAATTATATGTAGTCTATGGTTAAAAGCCACTGCATACAAATGAGTTTTCAACAAAGATTGAGATTGCGCTGTTCTAATACCCAGAGGAAGACTGTTACAGCGTCTGGGACCAGCTACCGCTATCCTCTCTAGTTTTTTTTTACCTCGGAAAATCCAACATCAACTGGTCTGCTGATCTCAAAGTTCTACCAGACAGAAGCTCAAGAGAGACAGGGAGGAGCCAACCCACGGAGACAAGCAAAAACCATCAACCGAATCTTAAAATCAACCCTGAAGCTGAGCCAGTGCAGTCGTTGAGTGATGTTTCATGGTTTTAGGGATCCCGTATTGATAATTTTACCCAAATTGTTATAAACTTGTAGCACTCTCTTGTGAGGAAAATATAGCAAGGAAAAAATCTAGAGAGTTTGTGTAGCGCCCCATATATGTCCAAGTAAGTCAAGTGTTTAGCCAACGAAATGAAAATGAAATCACAAAGACGGCAGTTATTAAGATAATAAATGTCCTCTGCAAGACCAAAATTTAAAAAATCAAGCTGTACCTCTACAAACATGTTCTGAAATGTCTTCTCTCAAATATTATCGCTCCTCATATTGTTTACATTGCTCAAAAAAACTCCACCTTGTGATGTCATGAAGTGGTAGTTTTGCTGCTGCCATCACCTTTAGTTCATTCGAGTTTGGCAATTCCAGGACAGAAATGATCCAAATGATTCTAGTGAAGGTGTGTTTAAAAGTTTAAAGTTTAAAAACACAGTGCAGCACTTCCTGTTTGTGTCAGCTTGCACTAAAGTATGATTGCTATTGAAATTTCTCCAGCTAAACAATTTAAACTAGACAAAACTTCTAGTAAAACTATGACTAATGAGATGATTTCAAGACATAAAGTAAATATATATATTTTTAGTGTGTTTCCTGCTTCATTTACTGCATTTTTCCACACTCAGGTTATTATTAGCATACGCTGCCACATCGCTCGTTGGGGTCAGACATGTAACCTCAATTACGTAATAAAAATACTGCAAAATCAATGATGACTTCAGAACGTGATCGTGTACTCGTAGTATGTTTGCGTTCTCGTTGGGACCCTCTTTAAAGCCTTGTACTTCCTCAGTTCTTGCCCAGCCCGTGGTCATCGGCTCAGACTCCAGCGGGCCGGGTCTGACCGTGATGTTATGGCAACAGAGTTTTCTAGGTTGAAGAGGCAGAGGAGCAAATGTAAATATGATAAATATAGATGTGAGTTGGCAGCACTTCAAAGCATGTGGTTTGCATGTGGTGGTATATTTTTTACTTTACATAAAACAGATGCTACATGAGAGGTTTGCGTTGTCTATAGGGCTAAAAATCTACTATTCTGTTCAATTGCTTCCAAATGTTTAAAATTCTTAAAGGTGCTTTACCTGATTTTACTGTGTTACCATCGTGGGAAACAGAACTAGTTCAATGGTTTGCAGTGGTCCAAAGTTATTCCTCACTTACCTTATGGATTCTGAGCATCCTAGTTATTCACAGTGATGAATTGAGTGGTAAAGCTAACAACAGCCAGCACCATGCCAAACGTGCATTTCCTGATTCTCAAAATGCTTTATAATAAGATGCAGATGCACACAGTGAACTTATTTTTTTGTTTTATCAAGTGCCAAAAGATCAACAACTTGTTGAAACGGTAAACTGGACATGATTTAACTTTTTCTACTTTAATATAATTTGGTCATGTTCAGCGGGCCGGATTAATAAGCCCAAAGAGCCGCGTGTGGCCCCCGGGCCTTAGTTTACCCATGTCTGCACTAACATGTGGGAGATGTACTTTGGTGCTGGGCCGTGGAGAGACTTGTTCACAAGCAGAGCTGCTTTAAAGTCAATTCTCTGAGCTAATCTATTATTGCCACTTGCTAATGGTTAAAGAAGTACTTTATTTGTGACACTGCAAACCCCCTTGAATTAAATAATGGTTCATGTACGGACAAAAAATTTAATATTCCACCAAGCTCCTTCTTTTCAGTGCAGTAGTTCCCAAAATAAAAGCACAAATTGACTCAGATTGCAGTAGGACATCTTCTCTGCTAATCAGTAAACAGTCACAGATGGTAAAAAATTGAATTAGCTGAAATAGTTAGCATTCCAAGCTTCATTACAGGTCCACGGTGGGTAAACAAGACACAGTTTTAAATGCATTTGTGATTCACCATGACGATGAGTCATGACGACTTTAAAAACAACAATAAAAAAGTTTAAAATATAAAACATTTGAGGTTTTACAATAATAGATGGAGGGCGGGGCCTATGGTGGTTTTTAGATTCTTGAATGTGATGACGTCAGGAGCAAGAGACAGTTTTTCCTGTTGATTACATTGTTCTTTGCCATGAAGTATCCAATAACTAAATGCACAAATGTTGAACCTGATCATTTCTGTCAGTGACTAGACCCAAGAACTCCCCGTATTACGACAAAAATCTGAATTCTGGATGAACTCTAAGGCAGATTCACTGTTTTCCAGCTCTGTTTAAACTTTATGGAGTCTAGAGTATTGTGAAGTCACGTGAATGCAACCATTTAACCTACTGATACTTTGCACTTGCACTGACGTTGCTCTTAGGGCGTTCTACATGTATCTCTATGGTGGAATGTTCAACAGTTACCATGGCGATAAAATTTAGACATTATCAAACACTGTCAAAAAGTTTTAAGATGGTCTGGGAAAAAATAAAAAGTTGATTTAACCATTTTCAGAGGTCTGTGATCAGGATGAGCATTGGTGCAGTTTAGGTGTTTGATTTTCAAGAAAAAGGGAGCGACAAACTGAACTGTTGGCTAATGCTAACTAGCTTGTGACTGTAATGTTATTTGAGAGAGACTTGTTTAGCAGCACGAATCAGCTCACCTGTCGTAGTTCCAGCTAAACCAGCTCTTTCTGATCAGACTGTGTTAAAATAAAGCCCAGATTAAAGTTTAAGCCTCAGATAGAGCAGTGCTTACTGTTAGCATCAGACCCCAGGGAATGTTGATGACATCAGCTACAAAGTATCAATATGTGAGGTGTTGTAGTTGTACCTGTATTCTACTATTAGGGCGTCTGTCGTTGAGATAATCTGATCATTTGTTGAATAAATGAGTTATTTTCAACCATTGCACCTGTTTTTAATGCAAAATTTACCTTTCAGAGCTTTTAAACCCTGTTATAGTTGTTTCTCCTTCCCATTTACCCTCTCAAAGTTGTATTTGGAATGAGTCGCGCAATTTTATTCTCTTAATTGGTGATACACACAGGATTTGGCAGGTCTGCGGAGTTATTTTGGCACAAATTTAAATATGTGATGTGCAGCTATCCATAGGAGTTGCCAACGGTTACATGGCTCTTTGCTGTGATGACGTTTATGGCGACGTCATCTCCCATTGGGCACCGCAAAAGTCAGCGGACATGTTTATTCAAGTCATTTTAGGAGAATATTGTATTGTATTGGAGTCATAGATTATAACTATATAGCAGACACAAGCACAATAGGTCTTCTTTAATAAAATTGCCAGAAACTTGATTCCATCCTCTATTATATTTGTTACACCGCATCAAATACTATTAAAAAAAAACTCTCTTGGTTTGATCACGCCACCAGTGTTTTCTACAAGGCGATTCATAAACAGACATGATTACAAACCTAGAATGCATTAGACAGAATCTGTTTTGTAGGATTACGAGTGCAGAGTACAGAGAGACTTGCAGGGCTCAGATATTCTCAGTAAAGCCGAGGGTGAAGCTGCAGAGCTAATTGAAAGTGGATAAATAATGCAGATGTTGTGAGCGCTTTTGTTTCCCGGTCCCCTCGTGAAGGACACAGCCAGTGATGCATCCCATGTGTTCAAATGTCTGCACAGGAATTTGGTTAACGAACAGTCTTGATTAAAGTTTTCATGTATTGAAGTACTTTGATTATTTCACTTCTGTACAGATGCTGGACTAATATTTATATTGTTGTGTCAAATTTTAAAGCAAGATTTTGTTTAAAAATTAGTTACATTCATATTTCGGTTTTGACTAAAAGTGACTTGCTATTTCTCCAAATTTGAAAGCATAATCACATGAAAGTCTGAGTGTGTATAAATATTAACTTTGAGACCAGCTAAAGAAAAAAGACAAACTTACTAAGTAACTCCAAACTAGTAAATACAGATCAAATCCTATTTATTATCCTGGATTAAGGACACATATCATGCAAAAGTGACATTTTGGAGCTTTTAACAATGTTATATTATTGCCCCCGCATCCAGTACATACTTCTCAGAAATCTATGTGCATATCACCTGGATTGTTGTGTCATAGGTATAAATCTAGACTTTTTCTGTGCAGTTTTTAAGTCTCTAAGCAATCACCGAATTCGTGCTACGCCCTACTAGCATAGCATTGCATTCACATGGGATAAGGGCTTCATCTGTGTATTTTCTCTTTGTTCATTCCCGTTGCTGACAGCAGAGGGAGCTCCCACACCTAAATACCTCATTGAACATGAACCCATAGTTTATAAATTGTTTTCCAAATATAGACAGTTAGAAAATGTGAAATGCTGATCCCAAGGTGACCAAAAGTCCTTTAGTCTCTACTCTTTCATTACTTCTTTCATTTGCCGCTTCTTCACGTCTTCTTCTTCTCCTTCAGAACCTTGCCGAGGCGGAGTACTCTGTGGCCCTCTACATGTACATGCGTCTGCTGGGCTACCCCGCCGAGCGCATCAGCATCCTGACCACGTACAACGGGCAGAAGCACCTGATCCGAGACGTCATCAACCAGCGCTGCGGCAACAACCCCTACTTCGGACAGCCCAGCAAGGTACCAGCGCAGGGATATTGTTTAGTGCGGTTTTAACTGTCATTGTTCTCATTTGATACCTGGACAGTACATGTCCTCTAAAGATCTCACGATGGTTTGATTGATCCCTTCACCAGCGACGACCATGACCTCAGAAGTTGATGCAGAAATGTTTCATAGAGTGAACACTTGAATGAAGTTGCAGTTTTAGGGCTTTGATAAGGGCTTAGTCTCCCTTTAATAGGAAAACATCATTATAATAAGTAAAAAAGTATGGGTTATCTGGCCGTTTATGTCACAATAACTTAACTTTGTCATTCCAAAAGTTCTTCACATAGCTGATACTTACTGGAGGAGTTGGTCAAAAGTTGTTTCTGCTGTGGTTGAGTTGTTAAATCATGTTTCTTCTCACAATAATCACAAAAAATATAACTTATGACACAGGAAATAAACAGTAATATTGTTTATCATGATATAAAGTGTAGATAAAATTGTTCATGGGACATTTTATATAATCGTGATAATCCCAACATGTGCAGAAAAAAAACTAAGTCTCCATGATGGTCTCTACTGGATCATTGTTGGTTTCGCCTATAACAAAATGCAATTCTCTAACCGATTTTTAAATATGGAACCTGCTCATGAGATTAAAATTATAATTATTCACATTTGTAACATTCATAAAATGTCCCCAACTTTAATCATTATCGTTATAGAATCGTTATTGTCAGTTATGTCGGCCATGATAATCCCGACACCAAATCTCAGTATCGTCCTATTTCTATCGACACAGCCTCCTCTAAACCACGTGCTCCGCCTGAGGTAGTTTCCTCATCCTCCAGAATGGACTCCACGTGCTATAAAAGGCCTCTGCATCTTGATCTGACTTGTCCGGTTCATTTCAGAGCTCAAATGACCTTAACAAAGCATATCTTGCCTGCATCCAGCTGCCATTTTTAGCCTTTAACTAGTGCTGATTTCACACCCTTGTCAGAAGTATCTCTGGCATGTGTTGTTTTTTTTTTTTTAATGTTTTTTTTAAATCCCGTAAATGGATAATGACCTCTGGATGGCAGCCAAAACTCCCTTCTACCATGGACCACTCCAGAACAAATGGGCAATTACGTCAACTACGTTTTATAAGAATTGCAGGAATAAAAGGTTGGAACTGGTACAAGAACTGGAGAATTAGCATTAGCATCTACTGAACAATCTACGCCACCACATGCTTTTTCGGTGAACATTATCTGCTTTCGTTATGTAACCTATTGCCTCCATTATCTGTCAGTATTGTCTCAGTCCTCTGCACACGGCCCTCCTCTTAATCATGTCATATATGGTTGTTGTGACAGTGAGCCCATAGCCTCTTGTTAAATGTCCCGTAAAGTTCCACCATAAAAGCCTCTCAGAGTGAGCTGATGATCCAGGCCGTGTGCACAAGTGCTAACAGTGACACGAGACAGGCACAGAGAAGGGGAGGGAAAGGGAGGAAGAGAGAGAAAGGAGAGGGGGGGAGAGAGAAAAAGTAGGGACAAGGACAGAGAGAGAAAGGATAAACATGAAGCGAGAGAAGGAGAGACAGGGGGAGAGAGAGAAAGTAGGGAGAAAGCCAGGAGGGAAGGGGAGAGAAATGGGACGAGTGAAGAGAGAAAGGGGGGAGAAGGGGGAGAGAGAACGTAGGGGCAAGGGGAGGGAGAGAGAAAGGAGGGACAAACGGACCGAGAGAGAGACGGAGAGAAAGGAGGGACAGGGGAGAGAGAGAGGAAGAAGGGAGAAAGCGAGGGAGGGGGGAAGGGGAGAGAAAGAGAGAAGGGGTAAGAGAGAAATGGGATAAGAGAAGTGAGAAAGGGGGACAAGAGGACAGAGAGAGAAAGATGAAGGAGAAGGGGAAGGGGGGGGTGAAAAAGAGGCAGAGGGGTCCAGGAGAAGAGGAGCGAGAGATAAAATTATACTCCTACTTGCGTAATACATTTGATATTTGAGTAACAGTACTCTTACTGGAGTAAAAGTTTTGGTTACTCTGTTTGTAGGAGAGAGAGAGTTGTAGATGGGAGTTTGGAAGGAGAGAGAGTTGGTGAAGAGGGGGAGAGAAAGTTGGAGGAGAGGAAGGAGGAGGTGTAGAGAGCTGAAAGGGCAGAGCATCAGAGCCTCGTCCACAGTGAGACTCACAGTTTGGATTTTGACATAATCCAAAAACCAGCAAATGTCAGCAGCCCCAGAACTTCACTGAGAGCAGTTTAATGAGGCTCTGAAGGGACGCGTCATGTTGAGCTGGTGTTTGAAGGAGCTGTACCTAGTTTTTACTTTCTTAAAAATGTGAAAAACTGTTATTTTTAAACTGAGTTTTAAAACACATACCTATCACCCTTATTATTCTTTGCAATGCTAACAGAGTACTAGCATAAGTCCCTGGTTTGCAGACAATAAAAAACACTTTCTGATTACATTCAGACAACACACAGTAGTCTCATTTTGAGCCGTTTTTTCCATACAGCTGCACTGATTGTGTAGAATTCTCCGCTTACTGCATGTTTAGTTCTGCCCTCTTCTCTCAGTGTTTTCTCCCATAGTTTGTGTAATGTGTCGTGACCATGTTTGTGCATATTTGCATATTTGCCCATGCATCCTGTGACCTGGCCTCTATCATGTGACTCCGCACACTCGTCTCTGCTACTGGAGAGAAGCGCCATATTGTTGCCTCTGGGGCTGCACCTGTTCAGTGCAGCAACAAGAGGACTGAGATATATAGAACATATTTAAGAGATTTACCTAGATCACTAATGAAGCACGGCTTTTCATGGTGTTTGGTTCATGCCAGAATGTGTTTCTTTGGCAAACAGAGCATTGCAGCAGTGACTGGAGTTGGCAAGCGTCTTGCCTAGGGACTATGTGTGCTTGGACAAAGCTTTAAAACCCTAACCCCAGGCTTAGACACTCAACCCACCATGCTATTCTCGACCCATCGATACAGCCATTACATTCACTAAGAATATTTAGCGCACTTTATCTCTGGATTGGCGGCAGGGCTGTTAAAGAATTTCCCTTGCGGTAACTTTACGTGCCTCAGCACATCGGAGTATGCAGTATAGCACATAGGCCCATAGTAATACATGTAAACTGGGGTTGTACTTGAAAAACAGCGATGTAAAACAACACCCGGACTTGAGTGACAGACCCGGGTGTGCACGCTTCAGTAAAAGGCAGAGTGCAGGTCATCGAGGGCTGAACCAAACTTTTAGCACTGCCTGATGAGTGGATTTGCATTCACGTCTGCCGCTCCTCCAGTAAGTAACACGTAAAGCCGGTACACCTACAGTAAACCCCCGTCTGCTCCAGACTCCAGCCTCTGTGCTAGTTTTTAGCTTTAGCACGACACAGCTTTTCTTAAAGGGACGGAGGCACCTTTACCTCTCACCATGGTCCTGGAACATGATCTATTAAAACAGAAACGCATATATTATCACAATCACAATGCTCATCAGAAAAGTCACCATACAGTATTTACTCTCAAATATAAAAAGAGCAAATTTCAAATGTGAAGCCACAAAGTCACCTGACTCACCGATAGGGCCTCGAACAGGAGGAGCTGTGAAGTGCCTCCTCAAACCTCAGCTGTTACAAAGCCCATGAGGACACGGAGGTGACAGAAAACAGGGACGTGGGCATTCTTTTATTTCACAATTTTAGATTTGAAAGCATTCATTTTAGTTTAGGACAGGAAAAAAAATGAAACTAACAAATATAAGTAGGCTTGATCACTTTATATGCAACAAGCAATCTATAAATTAAGGCTATAGACTATTTCTTTTACACTGAAATACGACATTTCCACCTCATATAACATACGATTCATACTTGTTAATAACATTTTGACTAGTATTTTATTTTCTACATTCACCTCCGTTTTGTAATGTTTTCTTTGACGACCAGTTGCATCATTTTAAGCAGCCACTCGAGTCAATAAAAAGCACTGGGTTTTTATTAGTCCCCATCGAGTCCGGTCTGAAGCACCAATCAGCCGGTTACCGTGGCGACCGGAGCATGCCCGGGCCCCTGCTTCATTAGAGCTCAAGGCCTGTCCCTCACTGACCTCTGAGGGTTTCCTCCAAACACCACTGCCCCAATCAAAGCAGACTATTCGTGTTCAGAGGCGAGACTCGTGTGCACAGTATTGATGCAAACTGCTGGATAAGTAATGGAATAATCGCCCGATACTTTTTTTTTTTTTTAGCTCATATACTTCATTGTGGAAAATTGAACTTGGCAGAAAGCATATTTAGTTTAATCTGGCTCAAGGCAGATTCATATGTGTGTCACCCTGAATTGAGTTCTACACATTTGTCAAGCTGGAACGGCTCCGGCTCAAAGTGACGACGGCCGAGCTGATTGTTCAAAGTGCCAGGGCCGTGGATCGAGCCAAGAAATCGAACTTTTGTTATATCCACTTGAGAGAAAAGCGCAGACGTCTTCCTTCTGCACATTTACCACAAACAAAATGTGTACTTTTGCTAAAATAGGCCGTCGTACATCTGTCGGTTTTGCCATGTTTGTTTCGGCTCGTTGAGATCCAGAACACACACTTATCCACTGCTTAAAGATTTGAGTCCGTCACCGGTGAATAGAGATGAGCTCCACTGAAAATATAATGCAATAGACAATACGCAAGGAGTGTTTTTAGATTTAACTAAAACATTTCATACAGCAATCACGATTTACTACTCAGGAAATTGCACAGATGTGGAATCAGGGGTTTGGCTTTCTCGTGGATCAAAAGTTATATAGAACATAGATCACGATATGTTCACAGAAATGGAGCTGATTCAGAGCTGCAAACAGTGACCTGTGGCCTCCCCCAGGGGTCAGTGTTGAGCCTTTTGCTCTTTATTCTTTATATTAATGATATAGTTTTTGTTTCAAAGGTTTTACGCCTTATATTATTTACATTGTGGTCATGATTTAGAAACAGTAATTGAGGAGGTAGAAAAAAGATCTAAAATTGCTGAAAAGCTGGTTCGACTCAAATAAATTAACTTTAAATCTAAAGAAAACTAAATTCATAGTATTTACAGATAAAGCCTCTTACAGGGCTCATACAAATGAATTTTTTATCCAAAAAAAATAGAATGATATTCAATGACCTGTTAAATTATAGAACTGCACAATTTATGTATAAAATTAAGAATGACCAATTACCATTTCATATTCAAGATGTGTTTAAAAATCAGGATAGTGTTTATAATCTTCGAGAGCATGAGGTATTTAAAAAAAACAAGGGTTAGAACAAATGTAAAACAGCTCTGTGTTTCAGCTTTTGGAGTACATGTGTGGAACAGATTAGATGAAAATATCAGAGATTGTAGAACTTTGAGCATTTCAAAAGTTTGTATAAAAAGAAAATTGAATGAATGCTGAATTATGTTCTATTCTGTTTTTTTTTTTCTCTTTTCTTTACTGTGAACATCGTAAATGCAGCAGCTCTTTATGTTTAGTACAGAAGGTTTAGGCGCCATAAGCTTAGACTTCTGCCTATTCCTTTTTCAGACACTTGCGTATTTTGATTTGTTTCCTTGACTTAAGACTGAAACGTCTGGAAATAAAAATAAAAATAAATTGACAGGTGGATCAGCCAATCAGGGACACGCACGGTCTGTAAGCAAACAAATATCACAAGACTGAAAAACATCACGTACTTCTGCAGAATAAAGAAATATCCTTTGACAAAATAACAGATGAGCAGTGAGGTTCTTTGTTTCACGTGTCACTGAAATAAACAGTGACTGGACGATACTGTCTGAATGTGGCTCGAGGCGAAGAAGTGGTGACCAGACTCGTGTCCCTCTGTATAAAAAATACAGAGAGATGTAGCTCTAAATTTACCAACCAAATAAAACGTCTTCTGGCTAAAAAGCTACAAAACAAAAGCTGCTAGCAAGACATCCACTTGGAAAAGGAGGACACAACTATGATATCCGAACAGTTTTTTGAGAAGATGAACTGAAAATGCAGCAAACATACATGGATGAAATAAAACACATGCACATATAGTAAAAGAAACACATAAAGGCCATTGTACACAGAGCTGTCAGAAGAACACATAAAAGCAGTGTTGTGCCTGTGCCCTCCGCCTTGTCAAGTTGAGAAAATCCTTTTCACTCGGAGCGCACCGTGACTCCAGCCCGCTCCTCTCTCAGACAGGATTACTCCGCTCTCAAAGCAAATTGGCTGACACCACTTTCCCATAGCTTTGAAAAACATCTCCTAGCGCTCCTCTTTCATTCTCCCTCGCCCACAAAACAATCCTCCCTCCGAGTTTACCTCCTCCAGGCCCCGGCCCCTCCGCCCACTGTCCCCCCGGGGCCCAGGTAAGAGGCTGGGGCCACAAATGCCCTCTAAGCCGGTTTAGTGGAGCTGGCTGTCCGCATGGCCCGCAGCGATAACGGCTACAACGAGACAACACAAGCTGCGCCGCTCCTCTCCTCTGCACAAGGACACGTTAAGGAGGGGAGTGCGCACGCTCCTAAACACATTTCATAAAGCCATTTAACTTAAATAATTGTCGGTCTTTGCATGTTCCATTTGCAGCCGGTCAGATTGTGATTTTGATTTGACAAATAAGAAGAACGTCAATGACATATATTGTGCAAAATGAACTTTTTTGAGCTTTCAACCATGTTTTCCCCATTATAAAAAACACACCTGGTACTTTATTTTGCTTTATTCACACTTACTTGTCTTCTATGAGCACTAAAAACTGTTCTGGTTGAATATTACCCAGATTGTTACGTCATAGGTAAAAATCCAGGCTTCTCCTTTGCAGTTTTTAGGTCCATAAACAATGAAAAGACTCGTTCTGTGGTCAAATTGTGTCCATAACAATGCATGGCTTTATTAGCATAGCTTTCACGTAGCCTAAGAGCTTCATTTTATCAGTGTTCATTCCCGTTGCTGACAGCAGAGGGAGCCCCAACACCTCACTGGATACGGAGATGTAGTTTATAAAGTGTGGAAAAGTTTACTTATCCCATGTTTAAAAGGGAATTAAAGAAGCCACAAGAATGCATATTATGTGTCCTTTTAAAATACGCAGTTGCACTTCCTGTTTTCAGCTGATTATAAAGTTAAAACTGACCATTTATCTGTATTTAGAAGGAGATGGCAAACGGGATTACTTTAATATGTGTGAATCAGGGGGACGCATAGTTTTGAGCTTGTACCATTGTTACAAGTTGAAAGTATGTTTCACATTATCAGCTGTTGATGTGACTTTGCCGTGTAAGTTTAGCCTGGTTAGCTTGTTTGTGTTTCGTAATGCCCCGTCTGTCTCTCCGTGTGCGTGACAGGTGACCACAGTGGACAGGTTCCAGGGTCAGCAGAATGACTACATCATCCTGTCTCTGGTCCGCACCAAAGCCGTGGGTCATCTGAGGTAAGTGACGACGCATGTGTCAACCACTTCACAAATTCAGCGATGGCAAAATAATATCGTGTGCACATCATTTTGGACAGTAGGACGAACTGAGCACAAAGTTGCAGTGATTTATTGAGTAGATTAGTGTCTATTGACTTGGATCAGTCCATTTTGCTGCGGATGTGGGGGTGTTTTGGGGGAAAAATTAGACATTACAATTACACACCTGCTTGTTAATGATTGATACAGGAACATTTAATACAAGATCACATGACCGTAAGTCTAAGGGCGAGCCACAGCAGAACTGAGATGGGGAAAAAGCGTCTGGTTTTTGGCTGTTTTGCTTCACAAAAATTGAATATAAGGTTAAGCAAAACTGAACACTTTGGTGCCACAATCACAATCTTGTAACAAACTTTTGTACATACACCTGCTCCTGCTTTTAATGTTTTAGATGGACTTATGTACTTATTTATATACTGTATTGTATTTTCAACAGGGCATCCAAGAAAAAAGAGAGTCTAAGAGCTCTCATTGGGCTCCCCTGTATAAATAAAGATTAAAAAAAGATAGAAGCCCAGGTACTGTTAAGTTATTGGCTCGATACTCATTAATTTTGCCCTGATACTGGGAACCAATACCACTTGATAGCGTTGTTAAAATTATTTGAAGAAGGCTTACGAGTACTATATTTATTTTTAGTAGAAATAAAACACTGCTGTCCATTTATGTATCCAGGAGTCCAAAAGTTCGCTATATTTTTGACCACAATCTATGGATAAACAAGACACCGTGGGCGCCGCCATCGTCACTGGGGTTGTATTATTTTACACGAGGCTGCCGAGCCTGATAGAAAATCAGTTCTACAGGGACCACAGAGCCGTTTTAAAGCCTTCAGAGAATCAGTGCCGTGTTGACTTGTGTCACATGAACATTTTTACTCAAGTCAACCTACTTTATATCAGTTTATAGCGGCAAAATTTTCCCATGTTTTCTTTTGGAATTAATGGGATTAACCGGAAGTAAGCGTGGTTTAGTTTCACTTAGAGGGGAAAAGTGGGCGAGACCGAATAAAGTGAATAAACATAGAACTTTGTGATCGCATTGATACTTGGTATTGGCAAATTTTCAAGTGATATCTGCGAACCCTTACCAACTATTTCCCTTTTGTGTGACTTGCTTAGATTGTTATTGTAGGTCCTGCTTTCCTCGTGGTTACAAATATGACTGTACATGCGTGGCTGACCCATACACAAAAGGTTTAGAAAGATAACACTTGTATAACTTTACATAACATGTTTTGAAATGAAAGTGATTCTTTTAGTCGTCTTCTCTCAAATTGAATTACCCTTGGACCTGTTCAAATAGGGAAATCTGAACAAATTCCTACTTGTGAAGCGTAAATCGCAAATCTAATCACAATCGTCGTTAGCCCTTTTAACTCGTACGTTATTTTCAACAGAACAGCTTTAGTCGAGTACATTGATTTTAGTTGTTTTTGTACTGCACATTGCAAACACTACACAATATTTCACAACTGAATCGAAATCACGTTTGAGCAAATCGCAAAGGCTGCACTTATTTAGGTAATAGAATGTCCTCTGTCAAGAATAAAACTTTTTATAGTAAAATTCTTCCCTGTAGTTTGAACCTCTACAAACATGAACCTGAAATGTCCCTGTGTGTCAGATGCCCTCCCTGCGTCTTCATGGGGTCTTATTCTGTGTAAACCCTATACTTTAGGCCTCTGCAAACATGTTCTGTAATGCATGTGATTCTTGTATTAGTTTGTCAGTGCATATTTCAGTTTTCTTTCAAATTTTAACCCTCCTGGAGTTAATTACAATAAACTCTGAGCAGAATCCTACTTTTTGAACATATGTCGCAAATCTAATCGCATCGCATTGCAATATTTTAAATCTAGACAATTAAATTTTGTATATTTATGAAGAATTGTCGTGTGGAAGCGTGAGGGATATGGGCTTGTGGGCGGAGCATTGCACAGAATCTCACAGCTGACCTTAAGGAGGGTTCAAGTAAGGGCCCGGGAGAGATCGCTAAAGTGCTCAGACATGCATGGATGATATATAAAAACTCTTCAGACATGTTTGTGATGAGGGAACAACATTATAACATGGTAGAAAGCTAACTTTAATCTTTAACTTTCCTCAGTATTCTTGCCCTTCTCCAAGCTTCACCGCGGCCATGCGTCTCTTATGCTGAAGTATGCATGAGCCCAGGGTAACGTGGAGAGTGTAAAGGTTTTCTCGGGATAGGAGCATGTCTGAGGAGGTGTCTGCTGCTAATGGTCCTGGAGTGAAGAAGCTATTGTTAAGAATAAGAATACAGAACAAAAGCTCTCCTGTTACTGTTTAAGAGATGGGCTTGTTAGCTAAATTGCTGTGCGAGCATATAGTAGATCTTAAGACTTGTCAGAAGTTACTTTTTCAACCCTCTACAGCTCAAATCACCATTGACTGATTCCATGTTCTGAGCACTGTGACGAAAACTTCCTATAGGGCATTTTTATTCAAAAATCAAAGTTACAAACTTGAGAAATATAGAGCTGGCGTAAATATTCTTATGCTATGATGCTACTGCAATATTAAGTGAGGATTTCTACATTACGTGTCAGACACAGACCTCCTGGAGTGTGCTGATCCTGTGTCGATCTGTCTCAAGTCATCTCAATGCGGTGGCTCCTTTTCGGGCTCTTCTGTGTAAGTTTTGAAGGTTTAAAGCGGATGTGATCACATCCATTCTTCACATCTGATCTTTTTACTGGAGGAGTTTAACTTCCTTTACAGTATGGCATCACTCGCCGGCTTGACACCCTGTGACAGCTGTCTACTCTCTGAAGAGAGGACTGATAGATGTTTTTAGAAAAAAATAATCCATCATCCAAGTGATGTGCAGCCACAAATCTTTATACACTAAATGCTACATTGATTGGAACAGTCACCACCTATAAATATCTTGCATTTTGGCTTGACACAAACGTATCCTTTTAAAATGCATATCTCAGAATTATAGGGCAGTTTAAAATGATCATTTTGTTGTAGAAACAAATCTTTTATCCCATTAAATTACAGAAAATTATTCAAGCAACTTTTCTTCCTGTACTGGATAATTTAGATATAATCTACATTAATCTACATCTACAAACCTTTAGATTCACTCGTTAGACTCTTTCACTCAGCTCTTCATAGACTCCATGAATATCTCACTTGTTTGTTGAACTTTGTTACAGTCACTTTTAATACAAGATCATGATCGTCTGTGTCTAAAAACTGGCCGCACTAATTGAAAGGGAAAAAAGCTTTTGGTTATTTTGCTTCCCTGAAATTGAACACATTTCAGGGACATGCAAAACTGGCAAAACTGGTGATAAACATTTACTTACCTGCTCCTGTTTTTAGTGTTTTAAATTTACATCTGCAGTTATTTGTTTTTGTTTGTATTGTAATGTATCGTGACAGGGCGCTCATGACAGAGTCTTTTGCTCTGTTGGGCCTCTCCTTGTATGAATAAAGATGCATCAAATTAAGTTATATCGTATCGAATAGCAATTGTAATGACCTCATTTAGATTTTTTTTTTTCTTATAGATTATATATATAAATAAGACATAAGTAACCTGCTAGCTGCCACATTCCAAGAAGTGACCATGGGCTCCGTCAACTCTGGCTTCAGTTTACTTTCTATTGAAAAACTGAGGCCCCTCTACATCATCCTTTGGGCTTTTATTTCGCTAATTTGTTCCTAAATCAAGATAAGAACATTAATTATAGACAAACTAGGTGCCTTCTTTACCAGAGGTCACTCTCGCTAGAGTTGGCAACAGGTTTGATTGACAGCAGTGCTAAACGCTTGCTCCCTACCAAACAAGCGGTGCGGGCAGGAAGGGGCTTTACCTTGAACAGCTTCGCTCTGGATTGGCTCTTTGGTTGCTATGATCCTTGCGGTCGGAAGTCCAAATATAGAACTGCTCCAGATTTGCTACATATTAGGCTAGTTTTAGTTCTTGAGCTAAATATCTTAAATATTGGTTGTCAATAATAATATTAATACATCCACCTTGTTTTTATGCTTGAAGAGATTTAGAAGTTTCGTCAACACCCAAACCGTCAGTTCACTCTCTCTTTCTCACTGTGTGTCCCTAAGCTCCACACTTCTCCTCTCCTCCCTCTCCCCTCCAGCTCTGCATCCTTATCTCCTCTCCTCCTTCCATCCATCCATCCGCTCCTTCGCTCATTCCCACTGAATTGATACGTTCTGAAATGGCCTGTGTGCGCTCTCAGCTGCCTCCAGATCACTGCGAGCTCTTCACACATAACGCTCTCCACACTTTAATACCAGACAATCGTGGCTTAAGTCCTTTTCAACGCCACTTTAACCCAAAGCTGAGAAACGTTCACCCTTACATTAAATTGTCTGCGAATAGGTAGCTTCCTCTGCCCATATTACGTTATTTTCTGATCTACGTTATGTTGTATCCTCATCAAAAACAAAAACATACCTGGCGTGTAACAAATCATAAATGCTGCCATAAAAGCTGCTAAGCCTGTAGTTAAGATCTGTACAAATATGTTTGAAATGTGATCAGTTTGTAGTTCATATTTCAGTCTTTTTTTCGTTTCTTCTTGCCTTGCCAGTAAGATGATTTCTCGTGACTTTGGTGACTTCACAAAGAATCTGTCTTGTTCAGCTCCAGCTGAAGTGTTTGTATGTGAGAGGTGAGAGACTGACCAATCACAGGGCAGCTTTGTGGACTGAAGTCAGCACCAAACAAACCAAAACAAACATGTCTACACCGACAGATGAACTTTAGCCTATTTTAAGGGTAATACAGACTATTTTGTTTGTGGAAAATGTCCAGAGAGAAGCACTTTGTGCATTTGTAGACGGGTAAGATGTATACGCTTTTCTCAACTGAATTTAACAAAAGTTAGTTTTTTCAGCTTTGGTTTGAACTTTCCAATCATTGATTACGAACGCTTTCAGCGAGAGCCATCACAGATTGATGAATCTGGCAAGAGCCAGGTTACGGTTCTTCTGGTTAAAATGTGAACTTGAACAGTATCCCATTATATTATAGAATAGTGTCCTATTATCCCAACATAAATGGCACATCTAATCTCAATGCTTGACAGAAAAATTGCAATTTGATATTTTTCTCTAATCGTTTAACCCGAGTCATACGCCTTTTAAATCTGTGCCCTCACACTAGATTCTGTTCCATTCAGCTGACGGAAAAATAACTTTATTCTTTCTGATAAGGCTGGAGGAGCAGAGGAGTGCAGAGAGGGTAGTTTATCTCTCTGGCAGCGCGCTCTGGTGTCTCTATCAGCCTTTGGATCGCAGCCTCACACTGAATATTACACCCGCCCTTGTTCGCATTCACAGCCCCCTCTCTGTACAAGATGCTTATCAGGACCAAAGCTTGTGCTACAAACTGAGATACCAAGGCTCCCACACAGCAGACGAGACCAGGAGGTAAAGGTAGTAGGATCCAGGAAAAATTGTATCGACTCCAAAATATCAGTTCATTCACTATCCCAGTTGGGCCTATAGAGTTGTTAAGTGACGATGCCACTTCTGGGTCCAACTGGCAACTTCACTGTCCACTTAAAGAGTTGAACTACAAACATACAAAAGAGTGACATGCTTACAATGGTTTATTTAAAGCGGCAGCACTGTCTCATCTTATATAACATTCTCCCAGGTCGACCCTCTTGTCCCCGAACCTTCTTCTGTCCTTGGTGCGTGATTTGAATTTAGCAGGTGTCAATGCTCAGGCTCTCTGTCCCAAAGCGAATGGTCTTGGTTTGGAAGTCTCCGTCCTCTACTGCCCGAAGCTTGTCTCTAAACACAGAACTCTGCTTCCTCTTGCTGGTTGTGTCCCTGTGTTTGGTGGGCAGCGTGGGCAGCTGATCGGACAGTCCGTCGTCCATTTCGAAATCAACATCTACATCTTGGGCAAAGTGACGATCTTCCCAGCGGCGATCCTCTTTCTTGTCGTCTTCGCTCTGCAGTAGTTGAGGTCGTTTGGCCATGTGTTTGTGGAGGACTTCCTTGAGTCGTTCTCCTGAGCAGTGGGGGAGGAGGAGATCCCAGAACAGAAGAATGACAGTGTGGAGTCGGTTCGTCTGAGGATTCGCTGACGGAAAGGTTTCATCGTGTTCCCCACACCACCCAGATGAACAAGCTCCCCAAGACCTGTAAAGTTGAAAACATATCCACCATGTTATCTTCTGCCACAAAACTACACAGACTCAAACTGATTTCCACAGTCTACCTTCTCTAAATTGTTTCTGATATATCTGCTAAAATGTTCTTAAAGCTGGACACAGAGCAGACAGGCTAATGAAGCAGTTGCCCTCTGCTTCAGTAACTAAGAAGCTGAACTCGTGGAGCTCAAAGGTCACAAGAAGCTAGCTAAGGAGCTTGCTATGGACCTCTGAGATGCCACAAACTTTTTACACAAACTGTGGCAGAAGATGTTCCAAAGCAAATTCCAGTCTCATCACTGACCAAAACATCAGAGCGAAGTGGGAGTGAGGTTAAAAAGAGGTCTTCCTGTTGTGTTCATCTCTTGCTAAGGTAGACCGAGACCTTTGACTTGAGACACAATCCACTGAGAAGAGCAGCGGAAATATTAATGCGGCTAAAGTTAAATTTTCTTTGGGCTCAATAAAATATCCATCTTCAGACAGCACTGCAAAATGGCAATCAATGTGCAAATCAGTCACATTTTAATTACAGTTGTAACTATTGCTCTAGTTGATTAGAAAAACTATATAGTTGAGTAAACCTCTTTTAAATGTGTTTTCCTGAGTGGAAAAGCTGCTCACAAATCATACCTTTCTCCTTTTTGCATACGTTTCCAACTATTTAACAACAGTTTTAGATGCACTGATGCCCCACATTCTCTCCAGGCAAATCATGAGTAATTGTTATATCAGTAATGGTTAAAATTGTGATGTTTTTTTCCCATAACCAAGCAGTCCTTTCTCCCATCTTCTCTACTACACAACCCCATCTCCCCATCTCCCGCTCTCCGCTCGGCCCTGCATTTTTCTTCACAGCAATCTGCTCTAGTGACAGCCCCAGCAGCACCCTCATCCAAGCGCAGATAGATCACGCCGTCTTAAGCCTACATATCATACCAACACACTGAAAACACCACTCCTCCACTATTTTTTATAATTTATTTGCGCAGTTTAAGATACCGGCACGTTCATTTATTTGCAAACTCGGCACACATTTCCATAAGCCTCCCTGAATATTCATACGTCCATCATGCATATTGCAGAAATTAATCCTCTTACCATACCGCGGCGTTCAGGTGGACTCATAATTTCGATGAGTTTTGTGTATATCTGAGTATGTGTACTGCAGAGTGCCAAATTTAGACGCATCAGATTAATGTCCCAGCCGCCTCGTCAACGCTATTGTGGAAAGTACGGCTGCGAGATTTTTTGGCAATCGAAAACAAAATCTCGATTGCATAGGCTGCAGTTAGCGTCCCTCGGAAAACCACGGCATTCATGTCACGTGTGAAGGAAATCTTTAAACGACGCTGCTGTTTAATGCTATTACCAAAATTGTTCAGCCCTTTCTCTTCATCTTTGGCCAATGATTTGAGAAACCAAAGTATGATCAGAAGAAAGGACTGAATTTGGGAAAAATATCGAATTACGTTTACGATTAGACACATTTCGGACAATGCTCTTGTAGATCTAAACTACAGGGTTAGCTCTTTTTATGCAGAATAAAACAGGAACAAATTATGGTACTTCAGAAATCGCCTCTATTCTAATAGGCTCTGTGCACAGTAACGCCCGGCACCTTCATTGTTAGCGTCATTACTTCCTGTCCAATTTTATCTCTGAAGTTTTTGCAGATTCATGCTACTATGAATACATTTTGAAAGATAAGGCAGTGGGCAGGGAGCTGTGGGTGGATGTCACACCACAAACTGAAGTATTCTACATATAAAAATAATTGGATAGTCTTTGAATTTGAATTTTAACAGGTTCTTTATTTTATGTCTTCCAATTTTGGTGACTGTTAGCTTTGTGATACAGAGAATTAACTAGCGCCTATTGTAAGTATGTTAAGTATGTTAATGAATCTTGCGAAAGATGCATTGTCCGGTATAGGAAAGGAATGGTATTTGTTGAGAAAACATGTACTATTTTAGCGCTGTGGTCCTGACAGCAGAGTAGGACCTCAGATGTTCCTCCAGTTTGTCCTTAGGGAACAGACAAAAACTTCTCATTATGTTCAGCACCTGTCTTCTCCATCAGCGCTAGTAAACAGCCTCGTGGGTCTGAACCAGCTCAGTGTTGGGCGTGCTCAGTGACAAGAAGTAAGCCAAGAATGGTCTCCATAGGCTTAGTACCATCTCTCTGGGATTGAGCAGAGCAGGACTGTTCTGTGACTGTTCTGTGACTGCTTGGACCGCGAGCCTTCACGCTGGGTTTACACTAACCGCAGGTCGGGTTACTTACAGTTACACCAAACTACGACAGCTGCATATTTGGCCAAAGCAAGTGGTGAATAAATGTGGTTTCAAACAGAGCCTGTGCTGTGACAAACCAGAAGCTCTGAGGTCTTGAGGGTTCATCAGCATTTTGGTTTCAAACACCACATGTGAACAGATATACACTAATCAGAGAGATACTAAATATTTCAGAGGGCTTTACTAGCACCACCTTTCATCCACTTTTAATCGGCCAATCACTGCACAAGGCACATTTTCTAATCCACTAAGAACTTCTTTAAAGCAGATCTATTCTGCAAAATTGACTTTTTAGAGCTTTTAACCATGTTATAGTTGTTTGCCGTCACCTGAAGTTGTAATTGTTGTAATTCGTGCGTCTTTGAGCAGTTCAAAGATGCACAAATCGCTTATTTTCACCATATTGTCCCCGTTTTCACAACCACCGGGATACGCCCACTTCTTTCTACTTACTTTGTTATCCAATATAATTTTCTTAATCGGTGGTACGAGTAGGATTCAGCAGCATTGTGTAGTTTGTAGTTTGGTACAGATTTAAAAGAATCTGTTGCTCGCAAGCGTGATGTCCACAGGAGGTGCCGACTCTTTGTTGCGATGAAGTTTACGGTGATGTCAACTTCCTTTTGACATCGCAGTTGTCTAATTCGTTTCTTTTATTAAGTCCTTTTAGACGAATACTGTGATTTCAAATGTCTAAATTATAAAATAACGATCTACGGGTGTCATAGATTAAAGCTGGATAACAAAAACAAGCACAATAGGTCTTCTTTAAATGTCTACAGCCTTACATCTGATGGTAACAGTGCTCCGGTTTGTCCTATAAAACACCAAAAACGGAATAATCTCTAAAAATAACTTCTATAGACACTGACATACCACTAGTCTGTCTAAATAATCTACGCAGAATAAGCCAGGTCTGACATATTTACCATCTGCTATTCATTTCAGTCAAGATTAAACTCACTTTGAATTTAGATTGATTTGACATGGCTCACACTGCTTAATCCTTATACCTTCTGTAAATCCAGAAATACCATACCTTGCGAGTGGACCACTGTCTGCCTATTTGACATTCGGAAACATTCTTCTACAGCGGACTTGGTAAACCTCGTCTCTTAGCTTCGGAATGAGCCGTGTAGGATGCCAGTTTTCTAAAATGGTACCTCTAATCTCTTCACTCAGGCCGGAGAACTCTGTTGCCCTTTGCCCTTTGAAAACCTTAGTACATTGTCACCTCAGTTATCCTCCCGTAAGACAACACCCGCCTACATCATAGCGTAGCATATTCTCAATCTACTGCTAATCTCTGTGTTTCTTTGTGAGGTTTGCTGTTGTTTTGTTTCCTCTTTCGCGCTGCATAATTTACAGCCTACCTTTGTTTTGAGGAGTTGTTTTGCTGTTGTGTTAAGAAGCTGCTAATGTTTTAACTTTAAAACATTTACCAATATATTGTGGTTATTATAAAAAAAAAAAAAAAAAATACATAAAAAATATAAATAATAATTAAATAAATTAAATAAATAAATAATAAATGTAAAGAAAAATAAAAATAGAAAGAGTTAAAGTTAAAGTTTTAAGGGTTCACTATGTAACTTTTTCCATTATTTGTCTCCATGGAGATGTTAGTACTTTGCCCTGAGTATCACACAGTATGACACTTAAGGGCCCATATTACGCAATTTTTGTCTGCTCTCTTTTATAATGTTGTTTCCTCATCAAAAACATAACTGCAGTTGTGTTTTGTTTCATTCACACATGTTCAACGCACAAACCTGCATATTTAAACTCTGTTCCACCTTGTGATGTCACGTGGTGATACAGAAAATGCTCCACTGCGTTTTTTTAAGCTCCATACACCTTCACTATCTTTCATTCATATCATTTGGATAATTTCAGTCCTGGAATTGCTGATCTCGACTGAACTAAAGGTAAAATGAAGCCTTAACTTGAAAACTACCGCTTCATGACATCACAAGGTGGAACAGAGTGTTTTGAGCTTTGGAGATGTCACAGATTGTTAATAAAGGATTACGCAACATGTGTGAATGAAACAAAACACAACTCCAGGTCTGTTTCTGATGAAGTAACAACATTATAACATGACTTAAAGAGTTTAGCGTAATATAGGACCATTGTCAGGGATTTCTCTATTGTAATAATCCCGTCACAATATCTTTTCCTCTAATGTTCCCCGTCTGTTTCCTCCTGTCGTCCGCAGAGATGTGCGGCGGTTGGTGGTCGCCATGTCCAGAGCGAGGCTGGGGCTGTACATCTTCGCTCGTGTGTCTCTCTTCCAGAACTGTTTCGAGTTGACCCCAGTGTTTAACCAGCTGACCGCTCGCCCTCTGGAGCTCCACATACGGCCCAACGAGTACTACAGCCAGGAGCAGCCGGTATGTACTCTCACTCTCTCTGTCTCTATCTCTGTCTTTCTATCTGTCTCTCTCTCTATCTCTATCTTTCTTTCTATCTCTCTCTCTGTCTCTATCGTTCTTTCTATGTCTCTCTCTATCTTTCTTTCTATCTGTCTCTCTATCTTTCTTTCTATCTGTCTCTCTATCTATCTTTCTTTCTACCTGTATCTCTCTTTCTTTCTTTCTCCTTCTCTCTATCTCTTTCTTTTTCTATCTACTTCTATCTCTTCTTTCTATCTATCTCTATCTTTCTATCTATCTATCTCTGTCTCTTTATCTATCTCTATCATTCTATTTATCTATATCTCTCTTTCTATCTCTGTCTCCCTCTCTTTCTCTATCGCTTTCTCTCTCTCTCTCTCTCTCTTTCTATCTATCTCTGTCTCTTTATCTATCTCTCTATCTCTCTCTTTCTATCTCTCTCCCTATCTCTTTATCTCTCTCTCTCTATCTCTTTCTCTCTCTATCTATCTCTCTTTCTATATCTCTCTTCTATCTATCTAACTTTCTATCTACTATCTCTCTTTCAATCTATCTCTATCTTTCTGTCTGTCTCTCTCTATGTATCTATCTATCTATCTATCTATCTATCGCTATCTCTTCTTTCTATCTATCTCTATATCTCTCTCCATTAGCTTCCATCTCTTTCTTTATTCAGTGGTCTCTCTCTTTCATTTCTCCTTACTCTCTCTATTATCTACTCACTCTTTCTCTCATCTTTTCCTTATCTCCCTGTCTCTCTTTCCATTTTTTTCATCTTTTTTTCTTTCTTTAGCTCTCTCTTTCATTTCTCCCCACTCTCTCTTTCTCTTGCTCGATTATATTGTCTCTGTTTTGTGTCTTTCTTTCTTCTAGCCCTCCCTCCACTTTCTCTCACTCTATTTGTATTATTTTCTTTCTCTTTCTCTCTTCTTGTCTCTTTTGTTTTTTGAGGTTTCACTTTCATCACCCTTGTTTTTCTCTTTCTTCATCTCCATCATTTAATCTCTCTCTCTTCACTTGTCTCTTTCTTCTCGCCTCTCTTTTTGCTCTCCCTCCCCTCTCTTTTCTTTGCATCTCTATTATCTACACTCTTTACTCTCCTCTTCTCTGTCTGCTCTCTCTTTTCAATCCCTCTTTTCTTTTTGTCTCTTTATCTCTACGATATTGTCTTTCTCTCACTTTATCTTTCTTCTAGCTCTGTCTCTCTTCCATTACTCCCTCCTCTTTCTGTCTCTTCACCTCTATCATCTACTTTTTTTGTCTCTTCTTGTCTCTTTCATTCTTTCTTCCAGTTACCATCTCTTTATCTGTATTATTTTCTGTCTCTCCTCCTCTTTCTTTATTCTCACGTTCTTGCATCTCTCCCTCTTTTTTCTGCCTCTCCATTTCTATTATCATCCATCTCGTTCTCTTTTTTTTTTTCCTTCTCTCTATCCCAATTATGCTCCCTTTCTGTCCTCTTCTCCTTTCTCTCTTCTCTTTTCCTCTTCCATCTCTCCCTCCTTTTTCTGTCTCTTTATCTCTTTTAGATTATCTTTCTATTTTTTCTTTCTCCTAGCCCTCTCTCATCTCTCCCTCCTTTCTCCCCGTTTTTGTCTCTTTCTCCATTACCTACTCTTTCCCCTCTGTCTCGTTCTTTCTTCTATCTCTTATTCATCTCTTTCTGTCTCTTTATCTGTATTATATTCATCTATCTCCTTTTCTCTCCTAGTTCTTTCATCTCTCCATCCTCTATCTCTATTATCACCTCTTTCTCATCTTGCCTTTCTTCTAGCTCTTTATTTCCCTCCCTCTTCTTTCTCTATCGCACTTTTCTTTGTTTCTCCTCCCTATACACATCCCCTTTTTCTCTTGCTTCTTTCTCTTCTCTCTTCAGCCATCTACCTTTATTCCCTTTCTTTTTGCTTTTTATTCTCTCCCCTCTCTTTCTATCTCTTTTTTCTTTCTCTCTACCTCTCTATCTTTATTCCTTTCAGTTTTTTTTATTCTCTTCTCTCTCCTTCTCCCCTCCCACCCTTTTTAATACTTTTCTCTCTCTATCGCTATTCCATTTCTCTTTTTCTGTCTTCTCTGTCATTCACTTCCCTTTCTCCCTCTCTCTCTTATCTCTCTTTCTCTCTCCATCTTTATTCCCTTTCCCTTCCTTTCTGTCTTTTATCCATTCTCTTCTCCGCTTCTTCCTCCCTCGCTTATCTCTTTCTCTCCTTCTGTTTACCCCCTCTCTCCGTCTATATTCCCTCTTGCATTCTTTCTCTCTCCCTCCTTCTTTGCTCTTCTCTCTCTCTGCCTCTCTCTTCTTACGCTCTCACTCTTTTAGTCTCTATCTCATCTCTCTCTTCTCTCTCACTCATCCCCGACTCCTGAAGCATCCTAATCTTCTGCAGCTGATTATGGCAGCTCCAAATATGGTCATAAGAGCCGGGCTCCTTCCTCCCACATGTTTGACACAGTTCACCCTCCGCACTGCAAAAACTCAACCTCCAGCTTTTAAACACCTTCACAAAACGGATCAACTTAACCCTCACTCACCGTATGCATTCTGAGTATCCTAGTTATTCACCAAGATGAGTTTATAAGCACTTTTCACAACTTTCAGAGATGAGTTTACCATCACAGTAAAACTAGCGTGCCAACAAAGAATAAAACACTGTTTATCAGGCATGGCCAAACTGTGGCCCAGGGGCTGAATGCGGCCCTCTGACCAGTTTTTTTTTGGCCGTCAAGCTTTTAGGTGAATTGGCCCATATTACCTCAAACAGTACTTTTTACTGTACATTTCTGAAAATCTACTTTAACAAGCCCATATCAAATATTTAATGTGTCCCACCGAGGATGTTAGCATGAATAAATAAATAGCAGTTCAGTCTAACTTGTAATAATAACGCAGATTTGAAGTATTCACTGTATTGGTGATCGGTCTATGACTCTCAGTCCGCCCTGAGCTTTGTCTGTGTTTTTATATATGGTCCTTAATGAGAAAAGTTTGGACACCCCTGCTGTAAATAAAAAAAAAAAATAGGTTGATTTGAGAATATACGTGATTGACAGGTGGATTAGCCAATCAGGGACATGCATGGTCCCTTCAGTATCAAAACAAACATGGCTGCTTACGAGACAAAAAGACATTTAAAAATAACACAACGTCACAATTTATCTGCAGAATCAATGTTAATCTTTTAATCTGAGCAGAGAGTTTTGATTTTGTTCAAAATGATCCATGACCAATGAGCTCCTTTGTTTCACGTGCGTCACTGATGCTTTCGATAGCGCCTTATTTACAGACAATATATCGGAGCATGGAGAGTACGCATTCCTTTTTGCAGTGCGTCCCCGCTTTGACGTCACCGCCGCTCTCCTGTCTAATCCCACCTCTATATTCTGAATGGAATCTTAGCCTGGTCCCAGGTCTTAGCGCGTAGCATTAGCCACCGGGCCCTCTCCGCTAGCTCCTCCTATAGTGGCCATCTGTGTGTGCGCGCGTGGCTATAATTACCCACCTCAAGGTCACCACCGTACCCCCACCACCGTGCCCGCTCCCATCAGACCTGCCAGTGCCAGACTATGCCCCCGTCGGCTGGCATCACGGCTGGTGTGTGTGTGTGTGTGGTAACAGAGGTGTCAAAAATACCTACAGGGGACGGCTCTTTTGGGCACACACATGGGGCCCTGCTTATACTTCCTATTTAGAGTGTAAACCGCTGCTTGGACTTGGTAATGACAGGAATGGCATTAAGCAGCATTCCCTGTGTCTGCGCACAACGGCAAACAGCTAGCTCAGTGTTAGCGTCTACTTCCTGTCCGATTATAAATCTACGGTGTTTTTGCTGAGTGGTGCTAAAATGAATAAATAGTTTAAGATCAGGTAGTGGACAGTAAGTTTTTTTTGGGTTTTTTTTTTTTTGTCATGTTATAACGTCGTCCCCTCCTCAGAAACATGCCCAAAGAGGTTTTAGATGTCACCCGTGCATGTTCTCCATAAATTTACAAAAACATGATACAAAACTATACACTACAACTTCACAAACCTGATACGATGTGCGGGAGTTTCATTTTAATACGTTGTTTTTGGCGGATATTGCATTTTTAAAACAAAAAGAGGTAACATAGTGATCTAAATATGTTATGTGTTAGCGGCATAGACTGTGTATATAAATGGACATAGCTAACCTACTAGCTAACCTACAAATAGGAAGCGATCATAGGCGCGCTTCCGGCTCCGTCGACTCTATAATTGCTGCAGCGAGCCTCGTCATTTTGGTGTTAAAATGTTTTATTAACCCGTTCTACCTAAACCTCGTATTTTTATTTTGCTGTTGTGTTTGTAAATTAAGATATGAACATTAATAAAAGACAAATCGGGCACCTTCTTTCCCCGAGGTCGCTCCTGCTAGCATTAGCAACAGGTTTGATTGACAGTGTTGCTAAGCGCTCCCTCCCTGCTAAACCAGGGGTGCGGGCGAGAAGGGGTGTCACCTTCAACACCCTCGCTCTGGATTGGCTCTTTGGTTGCTATGATATTCGCAGTCGGAATTCCTAATATGTAATTTGGCTCCAAATTCGCCGCTGTACCTGCTCTAGCATCGATGAGCTTCATTTGACTGGAGTCGAACGCTGTCCACTACTTTAAACAGTCTGTGGTTAGCAGTTAATACCCCATAGAAGTAAAATACCACCTCCTCGAAGACTAAAAGGCGGGGAAAAATTCACCTGAGGACACTTCTTCTTTACTCCCAATATATTGTGTATAACCAACATTTCTATCATCACAATTACATTATTATTCTGCTAATTTAGTGATTAATTGGAGCGACGTTGCCCTTAACAGACCAGCTGCTACACCTACATATGTGTTTGATATATATTCAGTCACACTACACACACCACATTTATACAAAGTGGGTGAAGTGTCTTGCCCAAGGACACAGCGCTGGTTGAAGCTGGAATGGAACCTTTGTCTCTACAGATATGGGACAGATTTGAAGTCCATGGGGAAAAATGGAGAAATTTACTTTTGGAATCAAGGGCAAACGGTGACAGTTGAGCTTCATCGCTATTAGATTTGCAATTTCTGTTTTAATAAGAGGATTCTGTTCAGTGTTTTATTTTAAACACGTCCAGAAGAATTGACAAAAAGACTGAAATAAGAACTAATGCAAGAGTCACATTTCAGAACATGTTTTTTTATGCAGAATAAGGCCCCATAGAGACACAGTGAGGGCATCTGACACACATGGACATTTTAGAACATGCTTTTACAGATTTAAGCTATAGGGTTAGCCATTTCATGCAGAATAAGACCCCATGGAGGGCATCTGACACACAGGGACATTTCAGATCATGTTTTTAGTGATCTAAACTACAAAGTTAGCCGTTTTATGCAGAATAAGTCCCCATGGAGACACAGTGAGGGCATCTGACACACAGGGACATTTCAGAACATGTTTTTTTATGCAGAATAAGACCCCATGGAGACACAGTGAGGGCATCTGACACACATGGACATTTTAGAACCTGTTTTTTTATGCAGAATAAGACCCCATGGAGACAGTGAGGGCATCTGACACACATGGACATTTTAGAACCTGTTTTTTTATGCAGAATAAGACCCCATGGAGACACAGTGAGGGCATCTGACACACAGGGACATTTCAGAACATGTTTTTACAGATTTAAACTATAGGGTTAGCCATTTCATGCAGAATAAGACCCCAGTGAGGGCATGTGACACACAGGAACATTTCAGAACATGTGTTTTTACAGATTTAAACTACAGGGTTAGCAGTTTTATGCAGAATAAGACCTGGAGGAAATTATGGTACTTCAAAAACTGCAGCCTTTGCAATTTACTAACTGCGTTCAATTTGGGATTTTGAGTGCGATTAATCTTGCAGACCAAACTATTAAGTAGTGAATGAAATGCCTCGTTTTTAGACAGACAAGCAGCGAATATCAGGAGCCGTAGTCGTGTACTCCGGGGATGCTGACTGATGTATAGTGTTTAAGCAGCTCCGTCCACACGTGTATAAATATTCCAGGCTCGCCTTCGGGTCAGTTTAAGCAGTACTACCATCCCGGCGGACTCCATAGTTACTCTGGCTTTCATCTCACCGCGGGGTACTCGTCTGTCTGCATACCAATGCTTTTAAACTCTGCCCTGCCTCCTCTTTCATAATGCACGCGCCGCGGTGTCCGGAGGCAGCCAGCTAACAGTCGAGATCCCAGCGCAATTACATCAGATCAATACAGTCTGGGTATAAAGTTAGAATTTGACATAGAGATAAATGTTGGTTTGTTTCGCTCGTTTAAAAAGGTGTATTACGTAACTTTTCTGGTGCGTGACAGCGTCAAAGGAGTATGTATAATATGTATTAATGTGAAAAACAGAACTAGCTCATTTGAAACAGTTTGCAGTGGTCCAAAGTTATTCCTCACTTACCTTACGCATTCTGAACATCCTAGTTATTCACCCCAATGAGTTTATAAGCACTTTTCACAACTTTCAGAAACCAGAGTTGCGCCACGGCAGCTAAGAACAGCTAGTATGCTAACACACACTTCTAATCAGCACGCAGACTTATTTTGACCTCACGAGCTGTTTATACAAAATATCTGTACTTGCTCAGATACATGGAAAAAAATCTGGTACAGAGCCTTGGAGCTGTCAGGCCAAGTTACAAGTCAGATCTGTGGAGAGGTGACCCCACTAGTAAAGCACAATAAAAAACACCTGCAACTGAGTAAACGCTAGTTCAGTACGTTTAATGGAGAGGTGCCCAAACTTTTTTTTATCGAGGGCCACATCCCAAAACATATTCAAAGCGGAGGGCCACAGACCAGTGATCAATGCAGTGCGGTGCTTAAAACACAGATTTGACAGAGCCGCTGTGGATTAATAAGGCTGGAAACACATTCATTTTAGGTCAGTATCACACTGCAATGTGATGTTTGAGGATATAGTGGTAGAAATAGTTTAATTTGCTGTTAAACGTACTGCTTATGATCCACTGGGCCGGTTCAGCAGATCAATAAATACTGAGGGCCGCATTTGGTCCCCGGGCCATAGTTTGAACATCCCTGGTTTAACATCATATTGTGGAACATTTTAGCCTATGCATTAACATATCCATAGGAAAGGCAGAGATGAGAACAACCAAATCTTTTAAAGTCACAAAAAGACTACAGCTAATGTAGGCGTGTTGGTTAATCAGATCAGAAGAATCACTGGAGACCAGGAGAGTAGAATCACTCGAGGTTTTATTCCCTGTACATACAATTCTAATACAAGCCAGGCGCGATGCTGTCCCTAGTACATGCACGGAGATCTCAGGGGCGCTCCCGTGTTGATCTGAGTGCCTTGCCCTGCGCGCCACACAATATACATAAATCATGAATATGCAAGTAGCTGGGTGTGGACATCTCCTCCCTTCCGGCACTCCTCTATCCTCCTGGTGCCTCGCTGGTGTGACCAATTTTGGAGTTGTTGCTCATCACCCATCCTTTTGCGTCACCTCAGCATTTATCTCTAACAGCTTAATCAAAGAGAACATGCTATGCTACACAATCTAGTACATTCTGTTTTTATGCGATAGAGCAAGAATGGAGTGTGTTTGTGCCATGTTGCGTGCAAGGCCTAAACCTCCTTTAATCTAATCTTTTGTTATTATGAGCAAATGATGTACCCATCCTTCACTAACCACCCTAATTTAAAGGGCTGTGAGTGAAACTACACAAATCAAGACATGTTGTTTTTTTTTTTTTGATGAAAGAAAAACTGTAATTTAAAGCCAAACTTGTTTCTCGACTGTTTCAGAGAGATGCGTCTGTGCAGCCAGACCGAGTGGTGAAGAACATGCCGGAGATGGCCAACCTGGTCTACAACATGTACATGCACATGATCCAGAGCAGCCAGAAGAACAGACAGGTAACACATGATACACGCCGGGACACGCAGCGATATGAACCTCTGCCTTTGAGGAGGATCTAAGCCGTGGGTTCAGTGTTACTCATTGATAGAGGAGACGACGGTGGACCTAAATGTGATAAACCCATAATGAATAACTACGGTGAGCCAAAAATTGTCCTTGTCAGACAGTAGAGTTCGTCAAACTGTGGTAGATCTACATGTAAGCTCCATCGGGTGGTACTTGGGCAGCTCTTCAGTTTGCGGAGTTGGCAGATTTACAGTTCATTTTATCCACTTTTTTTTTGTCCTCCTTTGGATCATTAAATCACCGCATTTTTACACAGCGCTTTTCCACCTCCAAGGCATTCAAAGCTCTTTACATCAAGGAACCACTCACCCATTCACACACACGTTCATACACCAGTGTGCGCAGACACCAGGGGAGCGGGGGGTTAAGTGTCTTGCCCGAGGACACAGTGAAAGCATTCGTCTGTGGGTCAGTGGATCTGACTGTTCTCCCAAAGATGTTTTATGTCAAGAGCGGGATACGAACTGCCAACATTCAGATCAGTGGACAAACACTTTCCAGCTGAGATACTGTCCCTGCTCGCTTAGAACTACAGTGGAAATTATGTAGTCCCACTTTTAGACCTGGTTTAGTCCCAGATTAGACCTACAATAGTCCTGTTATAGACCTGGTTTAGATCTGGTGATATTCAGAAAGCCAAATCTTTTCTTTGTTGGTACTTTGTGTGAAAAGTTTGAGAGCCACTGACCTACATTATTGGCAAGACTTTATTACTTTATTGCAGGGGTGTCCAAACTATGGCCCGTGGTCCAAATGCAGCCCTCAGACCAGTTTTTATTGGCCCTCAGGACTCCTGCTGAACCGGCCTAATTAATCATAAGCAGTACTTTTAACAGTAAATTAAAATATTTCTACCTCTATATCCTCAAACATCACATTGCAGTGAGATACAGACCTAAAATGAATGTGTTTCAAGTCTTATTAATCCACAGCGGTTCTGTCAAATCTGAGTATAAAGCAAAGCACTGTATTCGAATATGTTTTGAGATGTGGCCCTCGATAAAAAAAAAAAAAGTTTGGGCACCTCTGCTTTATTGGCTCACCATGGTTGTCATAATTTTGTACAATTTTCAAACTATAAATAATACATTATTATTATAAGATAGATCAGAAAATAGCCTAATATGAGCCTTTAAAGAAGACATAATGTGCTTGTGTCTGCTGTATAGTTCTAATCTACGACACCCGTGGATCATTATGTTATAATTTGCACATTTTAAATCGAAATATTCATCTAAAACGACTTGATAAAATAAATAAGTCCGAAATGACGATGTAACACTGCTGAACCCCTCACTGATTAAGAAAATAAAATTGTAGAATGAAGATTACTCAAACATGCACGAATCCAAATACAACGTGGAGTGAGTAAATGAGAAGGAAACATGGTTAAAAGCTCTGAAAAGTTGATTTTGCAGAATTTGTTTGATTTATTTAGTAACTGTTTAAATCAGGCGTGCCCAAACTGTGGCCCGGGGGCTAAAAGCGGCCCTCAGACCAATTTTTCTTGGCCGTCGAGCTTCCAGGTGAATTGGCCCGTATTATCTTAAACAGTACTTTTTACTGTATATTTCTGAAAATCTACTTTAACAAGCCCGTAACAAATATTTAATGTGTCCCACTGAGGATGTAGCATGAATAAAGGTCTAGTGGTTCAGTCTAACTTATAATAAATCGGTCCTCAGCTTGGTCTGTGCTTTTATATGTGACCCTTAATGAGAAAAGTCTGGACACCCCTGGTTTAAATGTGCTGTAAGTTTTGTTTTTTTTTTTTTCAATCAATAACTTTATTTGTCCTCCCACAGCAACAGCAGCAGTTAGCCCAACCACCGAAGCAGAGCCAGCCCCCCGCGGAGGAGCAGAAAACGCCCGAGACGACGCAGGAGCAGCGGGAGAACAGAGAGGAGCAAACGCCCAAACCGACAGAGGAGAAGCAGGAGGAGAGAGACGAGCAAACGCCCATGGAACAGGACACGTCAGACGGGACGCGCTCGGGGACGGCCCCCAGCGAGACGGAGGACAAGATGGACACCACGGAGCAGACCACCACCATGCCAGAACACCCGGGCAGGGACAGCGACAGCGACAGTGAAGAAGAAGAGGAGGAGAGCGGAGGGAAGTAGGACAGGTTTCAATCGGAGCGGCCATTTTGTTAAGAACTTTTAAATGTAGTTGGTGATCGCTTATTTTCTACCAAATAATAAAATAAATTGTGTTTTTTCTACCACTCATCTGTAATGGCCTCTACTTTTTTATTAAAATTAAAAATGTGTAAATCCATTGCTGTCATATATTTTTTTTTTTTTTTTTTTTTTTATCTGCTTTTGTTGGTTTCATATTCGTCAGACGCCCTCCTTCTTTTTATATAGGTTTAAGCGTCACATTATATGCAGCATTTTGAGGATTTTTTTTTTTTTTCATTCAAAATAGTATAGATATAATTTTTGTTTTAAATTGTTAAGGCGACGTTCTCCATTGCGTATCCTTTTTTTGTCAGATGCCCTCCCATCTTTCTACAGGGTGGCCCAAAAGTCACTGACGCTTTTAAATCTTCAGTAGCTCCTTTAATTCTTAAGTTATACTCACCAAATTTTAGCAGTAGTTAAACTGAACCTTCTGAGATTTTTGGTAATATATACGGTTATAATTGTTCACTTACACTTGAACTTATCACCTACTTAAACTAGAGGAAGTAAAAATGACCTGATTTTTTTTTTTTTAACACCACTGGGTTTCTGAGTTTGACCCATGTGACTCAAAGTACCACTGCACAATGAGGGTTCGTTTCTCGGTGCTGTATTTGCTCATATTAATGTCGGAAGGGTCGTTCTAAATGCTCTGAAAAAATAAAAGAAAAATATTTAGAAACAAAAGAGTTATGAATTTTTTTAAACTGTCAGTGACTTTTGGGCCTGTATTTCCCTGTGTGTCAGATGCTGTCTTATACTCCTGCAGTGTTTAAGTCACATGGAGCAGGTCGCATGAGGTGTTTGGATTAATAACAGATGTATAATGGACAGTTGTTCATCGTAGAGGGCTTGTTTTTATTTGATTTGATTTACTTTTGATCCAAATGTTTAAAATCAGCAGGATGTGGGACTTTTTTTGTGTAAACGTCTCCATGGCGACGCTGAATTCAAACTGCATCTGTGAAGTTCTGCTGCTGTCGTGAGCGCTCATCTGTCGCCGTTAAAGGTAAAGACTTTTGATTTATTTAAGCTCCATTTTCACATTATTTCACCTTTTTATAACTACAATTACTGTCACATTTCATTTTTACCTTGTTTGGACCTAACCGTTTGTCTGTTGAGGTTAACTTCCAGTGTATTCTGTTTTTTTTTCCTGTTAATTTCCCCAATTTTGGTTTATGAAAATGTTTATCGGTGATTATCATATGAAATAAAGTGTAAATAGCCCTAGATTTTAAAAAAGGTACATTAATTAGATCAGCCTACAGTTCGTTAGTTTGACAGTTACAGTTGGCATCATTGGACCAACTCATCGCCATGGCAACAAAACACAGATTCGCTTTGTCCCGTCGACCTGCGGTTTGGGGCGTGGCTGGACAAAGAAGAGTCATTTTGGGCGTTGTAACTTAAGCTTTTTAAATAATCAACTTTAATATGTGCGTGTTTTAATTTGGTTATTATTAAAGATTTGTATCGCATCTGAACCTGTGTTGCCAGATCCTTAACCTGCGATATTCTTTCTTTTTCATCTGCTATTGTTGCTTTCATATTCGTCAGATGCCCTCCCATCCCCCTCTGTCCCTATGTACCACGCGTCCTACTAAATCACTGCAGGAACCCCCCCTCGTGTGTGTCAGATGCCCTCCCGTTCTTGTGCATCTCTGTAGTTTGTATAGATTTAAACCAACTGGATTTCTGAAATGAAACTGGCAACCCAATAAGAGCAACTTGTAAAGGCTGTAGCTGATTCGAACACATTTAAATCGTGGGAACAAAAAAAAGTCTAAAGTTAATGGAGTTTAAATCAAAATCTTGCGCACAGTTCCCTTTTTTGAGCATCACTACGAAAACACAGTGTTTTATAGTTAATAACTTCCTTTTCACAGTATTATTCACTTCTCTTTATGCGCAGAAAATCAGCGGAAAACCACATGACAGGAACCTGGTCTTGGGTCACATGCACTTACAACTACATTGTGTAACCCACTGTCAGCTCAGACATTCCCCATTAGAGCCTTCTGCATGACCAGCCTCACAAGAATCTAGAAAATTACTGCTAAGTGGTCAGTAGCAGCTAATTCTCCTGTTTTTTTTTTCTGTTCTTTCCCAGGCATTTCGAACATTTCTGGATACCAAGGTCGCCCGGAGAAGCAGGGAAGTCAGTTGTGACTTATCGGACTTAAAGACTCTCCTCTCCTCTGCGCGTGAAGAAGGTGAAATGTCTTTTATAATCAGCAGACAGGTATTCATTAGGTTAATAGCTACGTTGCCATGGCGCTCCCTCTGTCTTTAACTCCTGCTACGAGTCGATAGTGTTACATGGACTAACCGCATGTACTTTACTACGGTATGTGTTAAAACGCGTGGATATTTCTGAAACCTAAGCCTTTATTATGAGCAAATGTATTTATTAAACATGTTTCAGGTTTAGGAGCTATTTAATTAATTCTCTAACCTCAACTTCTCACTTTAACGCTTAATTAAAGCTCCTATATTCCACAAAACTGACTCTTATGAGCTTTAAGTCATGTTATAATGTTGTTACATCCTCAAAAACATACCTGAAGTCGTGTTTTGTTTCATTCACGCATGTCTGAGTGACTCTTTATTATCAGTTTGTTACATCTCCAAAGCCGAAAATGTTCCGTTCCACTTTGTGATGTCATGAAGTGGTAGTTTTCAAGTTAACAGCTACATTTTTACGTTTTTTTTCAGTAGAAATAGTCAATTCCAGGACTGAAATCATCTAAGTGATTCTAGTGAAGGCGTGTGGAGTTTAAAAACACAGCGGAGCACTTCCTGTATCACATCATGACATCACAAGGTGGAACAGAGTGTTTTCAGTTTGAGAGAAAAAGCCTAAATATGCAGGATTTTTGTGTTAAATGTGTTTTTAATGAGGAAACAAGATTATAAAGTGCAAAGTATCGGATAAGGCTATGGATTTTTTTAATTTTTTATTTTTTTTATATGATAATACACAACAAGGAAATATGGAAATACAAAAATACTACATAGACGTACATAGATGTTATCAAAACTGCACTTTAAATGTCTTTGTGAGAAAATATCCCTGCAGTCAGAGGAAAAGAGGCTGCAGCTTTAACAGAAGAAATACTTGTACCTCAACAGTCTCTGCCCTCGGGAGTCGGGCGGGTACATGACTCTGACTGGACTTTATGTTACTTTTACTCAGTGGTGGGTGAAGTACTAATGAGTACTAATTTTGTGACTTGAGTAAAAGTACAGATACAGATGTAAAAAGTTACTAATACTTAAGTAGAAGTATCAAATGAAAAAAAACAACTTAGGTAAAAGTTTAAACATGTACTTTAGGGTAAAAAGTAAAAGTATTTCACACAGATTTTGAGTGAAAAGTACGTTTTTTAAAGTGTTCGGTGTAATGATGTTGAGGAAAAATTATACGTATGAATCCATTTCTAAATTTTTCTTATGAATTTAGTTTTGTTTGGTCAAAGTCAAAGCTTGAACTCACAAACTTTAGTCAAGATGTTACTACGAACACGGTCAAAATAACCTCAAATCATGAAAAGTACTTTTTACTTTTCAGTTAAAAAATGTAGTCGAGGAGAAAGTACAGATACAGCTCTCGATTGTAGTGAAGTAAAAGTAAAAAGTATCCACTAAAATGTACTTAAGTAGAATTTTTAGCTGTCTGTACTTCACTTAAGTACAGTACTTTACTCCGTGTACTTTGTTAGTACTGCTTTTACGACATGTACTGCTGCACCAAATAAAAAAGTCAAATAAACTAATCTAATCTAAGCTGCTTGAGTTTGGGGCATAGTGTCGGTGTGGTCCTCCCTGAGCTGGGCCTTGTCATGGGACAGTCTCGTGCTGCCCAGCCCCACACGCCCCCGTCCCGTGAGGAAGATGAGCGAGGAGGAGCTTAACGAGCACTTTAAATGAGGCTAGAAACAATAGCTGTTAGTACTGTCATTGTTTTTTTGCCTGATTTAAACTGCCTCACTCCCGGCTCTGTGCCCCCTCTACTGCCACTGAAGTGCGGGTTGAATAATTCGTTTTTTTCTGAAGTTATTACAATGAATCAATAGTCCTCAAAATGGCGCCACATTACAGGAACCGTGAATAGAACAATTCAACCAAACCGTAACAATGCTTTGCTTGTAACCACTCCTCTTCTTGTAGCCTTAACCTCACACCTCTCCCCTCTCTCCACACGCAGTACTCCCCAACCGAGTACCGCAGGATGGCGAGCGCGTCGTGCTGCCTGTGGACCCTGGTGTGGCTGCTGATCCTGTTCTTCATCGGCTGGCCCCTGAGCATCTTCCTGGGGGGTATCTACGGCCTGATCAGCCCCCTGACCACCTGCGTGGGGCTGGACCGGCTCTCCGACCTGCTGCTGGAGGGGGCCAACGTGGGACGCGTCTGTGCCCAGAACATGAGGCACGCCAAGCCCCTCTGCTGAGACCCCTCCCCCACCTGTCCCCGCCCTCTAGTTCTACGATGGGCAGGCAATAAAGACATGAGTTTGGACGCTTCTTATTTTATTGTACATTTTTTATCCTGAAAACAAAAAAAAAAGTGTTATTTCTGTCTTTGTGCCGAATTTATTTTTGGATTTAGTCAAGATTTTGTCAAATATTTGGTTTTAATATCAGGTAGTAGGAGGTTATGTTTGAATACCGTTGATACATTTCAGTATCACTGTCTAAATAAAGTTCAAATTAAACCTTTGACTTTTTTTTATAGGGTTTATATGACATAATCACCCAACGCTTTGGAAGAATTTGCACTGACAGGATGGACAGGAAAATCTTAATAGAAATTGTCAAAATATATTTGCTTAAAACACAGCATAATGTAGACAAGGTCCTAAACCTGTGAGCAGCGGTGGAAGAAGTACTCACTTTTGTTACTTAAGTAAAAGTACAGAGACTGGAGCAAAAAAAAAAAATACCAGTATCACATGAAAAAATTGAGTTAAAGTTTTTAAGTATTAAAGCACTTAGCGCTTAAAAAGTAAAGTGATTTTGATAAATGTGTGTGCTGAATTTTGATTGTTTCTGTGTGTTTTTTTTTTTTTCATCTTTTTTTAAATTTTTCTTTTTAAATTTTTTTCTTTTTTTTAAAAGTATTTTTATTCATTTTTTTTTTTCTTAATTTATTTATTTATTTTATTTTTTGCTCAAATTACAAACATGTTAATAAATCCTCAGCCTTTTCAGCGGGTCTCACACTATAAATATTTTTCAGTCCACTTCAAAAATCCAGTGCAGTAGAAAGTACAGATTCCTGCTCTTAAATGTAGTGAAATAAAAGTAAAAAGCATCGTCTTTAAAATGTACTTAAGTAAACTTCAGATACCTAAAATTCTACTTACTGCCTCCACGACCCGGCCCTGGATAAAGCTCAAAGAGACGGATGGACTACAGGCAAAACTCTTCTTTAAAACTTAATAATAATGGTCAGTTTGGTCGTCATATAAGCTGCTTTCATGTGGAAACAACACAACTGTCAAATCTGCACCAAAATATCTTTATTATTTCATTTAAGCGACACGGCTCCATAGAGAAGTGTGAGACGTGGTAACTTCAAAGCCTGTTTCTCCCTCAGTGACATATAGATTTATATTTATAATCACGTCCAGCCCCTTTTGTCACTGTCTTGCCTTGAAGCCTATAATTTCCCTCTCGTGCTTGTGTAGAACTGTAGACGTTTGTCCATGATTAACTCTGTGCTCTGGGCGTGTGCTTTTACTTTCAGCCATGTTAGTCACACACACACACACACACACACACACACACACGCTTAATCCCAGCTCCTATGACCAACGCTCCAGCCCCACCAACCACTGGACCAGGGGCATCGGGCTAAACCAGGCCTGGTGCACAGTTTGTGAATATGTTGCGTTCATGTTATAGATTTTGATGGACAGCAAGGGCCTATATAACACTATGGGAGATTTATACTAATAATAATGATGATGATGATGATGATGATGCATTTGATTTAAAGGCGCCTTTGTGGCCACTCAGGGACACTGTACAAACAGCAATTGGCTCTATGCACAACAGCGCCCGGCGATCCGTTAGCGTCACTACTTCCTGTTCAGTTGTATCTCAATGAGGTTTTTGCGGAGTCACGTTAAAATGAATAAATACATTAAAAAAATAATTAATAAATACAAATAATAATAATTAATTAATTAAAAATAATAATACATAAATAAACATAATATATATAAATAAAAATGATAATTCATAAAAAATACATAAATAAACAATAATACATAAATAAAAATAATAATAATAAATAATAATTAATTAATGAATAACAAAAAATAATACATAAATAAACATAATAATACATAAATAAAAATAATAATTAATAAAATACATAAATAATAATAATACTTAATAACAAATAATAATACATAAATAAAAATTATTTAAAAAATAAATAAAAATAATGGGGTACTCTAGTTTAATTTATTTTTATTTTAATGGGTTGCTTTTTTTGCGATTTTAAGCGGGCTGAACCCATTAACACACACAATTTTTTTTTTAAATAAATAAAGGAGAGGTTGTAAAACATGGCGGCATTAATAGGGACAGGCTAATTTAAATAAATGGGTTTTGAGTCTGGGTGCTGGGGGTCAGGTGGGAGTGAGTTTCAGAGTGAAGTAGAGTCTTTTGGTTAATGTTCGGGCAGCTGAGTAACTGATGGAGTGATTTATGAGGGAGTCCATGCCCACAGATCCGACCTGTAACTCAGCCTGCCCCCTTATTACCACTGAACTAACTGTCGGGACGCAACATCTGAATGTCATTTTTGAGGAGAAATCATTAAATAATGTTCAAAATCTGGTGTTTTCAAAGGACAGACACAAAAATGAGACAAGATGAATCGTATCTGAAGGAGCGGTGCAAGAAACGCTGCACATGTTCAAATCGTTTCATATTGTCGACATAAAGCTTTTGGTATGAGACTCTTTGATTAAAATGTTTCAAATTTTCCATTAAATTTTCAATAATTTCGCGGTTTATTTTTTTCTAATGTCGTGCAACAAAACCGATAACGAAACTAAAACCAAAATTTGCAATCTGAGTAATAAAAAGTCAAGCTTAGACAGTTTCGTGATTCATTCCCGTGTTCTTTCCCTCAGCCTCACGTCGGTGACAGAGCAATTACAGCTGAGTTGAATGTAACTGCGTGATGCGTTTAAGTACCTCTGCTCGGCTCGTAAAACCCGCCTTTATCTCCGCTCCTGACTGACACGATGCCTCCTCAGCCCCGCTCCCAAAATAGCCCCGTCCACTAAAAAAAAAAAAAAAAAAACAGCTTAAATTCCAAAGAAGTCTGGGAGCTGTCTATTTCCTGGGTTTATTTAAGTTTGACTCGTGAGTTTAATCCTGCGTCCTCTAACCTCAGGCCCTCTGCTGAGTGTAGACTACGCTAATTGTTCGAATGTGTAATGCAATATTCAAACGGGCTGGTGACAAAAAGTAAAATTTATTATTAGTCTGTCCACATCTCCAAAGCTCAAAATGCTCTGTTCCACCTTCTGATGTCACTAAGTGGTAGTTTTCAAGTTAAAAGCATACACTGTATATATAAGTCGACATATCTAACCTCAACATACGAACATTAATAACAGACGAATCAGGCGCCTTGTTTCCCCGAGTTCGCTCCCGCTAGCGTTAGCAACAGCTTTGATTGACAGCGTTGCCAAGCGCCTGCTCCCTGCTAAACCAGTGATGCGGGGGCGGGACGGGGGGGGTTGTCTTTCAACAGCCTCGCTCCGGATTGGCTCTTTGGTTGCTATGATACTCACGGTTGGAACTCCTAATATGGATGAACTTCCTGTTTTACCACATGACATCACAAGGTGGAACAGAGCATTTTCAGTTTGAGAGAAGAACACAGCTTAAATATGCAGCGTGAATGAAACAAAACACAACTCCAGGTCTGTTTGAGATGAGGAAACAACATTATGACATAGATCAGAAAATAGCGTCATATGAGCCCTTTAATTTTTTTTTTTTTTTTTTTTACAGATTAACACCAGTACAGATGAACACATTGCATTTCATCATCTTCTCAACTCTTTCACTAAAATCCGCTCATATCTCTGCGGTATATTGTGACCTCTGCTCTGGACCACCTCACACACACGGGGCTTTTAGTATCGAGCGCTCGTGACCACCAACCCGGAGCCCACCCTGCACGGGACGATCCTCTATATGTGCCTCTCATTGATCCTACAGCCACAGACATGTCCTCCCCTCGGGCCCCCGGACACGCCGTGATGTCATATTCACGATCGATAACCCCCGTGTGTGTGTGTGTGTGTGTGTGTGTGTGTGTGTGTGTGTGTGTGTGTGTGTGTGTGTGTGTGTGTGTGTGTGTGTGTGTGTGTGTGTGTGTGTGTGTGTGTGCGTGGGCTGAGGACAGTTTAGCTCATTATGTGATTTTGTGTGGAGCAGGAATGGCTGGGTTTTCTGATCTATGTTATAATGTCGTTTCCTCATCACAAACTGACCTGGAGTCGTGTTTTGTTTCATTCACACATGTTTAACACACAAATCCTGCGTATTTAAACTTCATACACCTTCACTAGGATCATTTGGATGATTTCAGCCCTGGAATTGCCAATCTCTACTGAACTAAAGGTTAAAAAGTAGCTGTAAACTGGGAAAAACTACCACTTTATGACATCACAAGGTGGAACAGAGCAGCGTTTTGAGTTTTGCAGATGTGAAAAAAAACACAACTCCAGGTTTGTTTAGTCCCACTTTTAAGATTTTTATTTTAAATTATTTATTTTTTATTTTATTACGGATGGTATCCAGTGCGCAGGGACTAAATATAGATAGTATTTTCCTTAAAACAAAAATAACATTAAGATAGTCACTATTAATTGATTAAACAAGAGAGAAATGTTAATGCCTGTCTGAGAAAAGTGTATAAAGTGTGTGGTGAGGAGTTTTACAGCCTTAAAACATACACCAAAAAAAACAAATTTTCAGCTGTCCATGAATGTTCAAACCAGTTGAAACTAGTCTCGCCGAACAATATGTCATTGTTTAACTGTTGCTACGGTGATGCTCACACGATGAAGAAGTGATTAACTATTTTTACAAAAACAATGCAATTAAGTTATTAGCATTACAAACATTATGAGACTTTCTAGACCAGCTACGACCAGCAAATAGTAGTTTTTACATCAGTTACATCAACCCAAAGAACATGCGCAACAACGAGCCGGTATCGTGGAGCAGAGTAGTAACAGCTGAGGCTTGAGTGAACAGCAGTAACTTCAGGGCGACTGTGTCAGACTGACCCCTGTGCCACTGTGACCTCTGCGGGAAACAGCAAGAGCACAGATTAAAGGAGAAAGAACAAGAGCATGTGGCAAAAGAGCGATTTATACTCAACTTACCTAAGGTGTGAACTGCCGCCCGAGTCACACCTTAGGGCAGTGATTTTAAAAGTGGGGGTTATTTCGCTACGGGGGTCCTGGGTTGGTTGCGTGGTTATTTTGGAGGTTCCAGTCTGAAAAGTTTAGGATTCTGCAGGTGAATAATAGATTTAACAGATACCGCTCACTGTAAACAACTAGGGTGTGTTAGATCCAGTGAAGTCGGCTCCTTCCTTCAGACAAATATAAAGCAAAACCCTGTCAGAACTGAAGACGCCTCTTGGAAAAGTGGCAAAACATATTCACTCTGAAAAACTTTTGTCCAGTCGACTGACTTGAATTGATACTGTTGCAGCTGGGGGTGTGACGCTAACTGTAAGCACTGCTCTGTCTGAAGCTCTGTTACTCAAGTTAGACTTCAATCTGAGCTTTATTTTAGCGCATTTTGATCAGAATGAGCTGGTTTGGTTGGAACTACAACAGGTGAGCTGATTTGTACTGCTAAACTCGAAGTCCCTCTCAAATAGCATTACAGTCACAAGCTAGCTAGCGTTAGCCAATAGTTTTTCAGTTAGTCCCTCTCACGTTTTTTTTTTTTTTTGTTTTTTTGCTGAAAATCAAACACCTAAAGTTTTTTTGTCAGAGTTTGCTCGTGTGTGCGTTGTGTCACCATGGTAACTGCTGAACATTCCGCCATAGACATACATGTAGAACACCCCCAGAGTGACGTCACTGCAAAGGATCAATGGGTTGTGTTCGCATAACATCACAAAGTCGTAGTTTAACAATGACAGATCAGTTCGCAGATGTGTTGACCTGGTTTATGGTTAATATATTTTCTTTTTTGCGATGGAACCCACCTGGACGACTGAGGGATCACACAGACAGTATGAACAATGCCAGCCTGAAGTCCACTGGTCATTACGTAAGCCCAAAGCGCAGTGAGTGAGCAGCACTGGGCCCGGAGTCCTGGAGCTGACTGGAGCAGTGACTCAGAGAGAACGCAGAGGACAGAGAGGACAGAGCTGTGGTCCAACAACATGTCCCTGTGTCCTCCTCGAGACTGGACAAGAGGACTGACACAAGTAGCGCCACAAACTTGGAATTACTCAATATCTTTTTGTGATTACGAGTTGTAATTTAGGTACTACTTAGGTACTTACTTGCGTTTGGGTGATGTCAGTGTCTCACGGAGCAGAGCCTTGTCCCTGGACTCAGAACCCAGCAACCCCAACGCAGAACTGTGGTTTTAAAAATATTTTCCTGAGCGTGTAGGTCACCCAGAGGAGCCACACGGCCGGCTCAGTCTGCACAGACCCGGGGCTCCTATTAAAAAGACTGGTGGGGGCACGGCTCAAGGTGGAGTTCACATGCAGCACACTGGTGGGGCAGGTGGAGGACTCTGAGGCAGTGTGGACAGTGAGGAGGGGTCTGGTCAGTGAGGGAGGGGCTGGAACATGTGACGGATGTGTGATCGTTGGCTTTGCACATTTCTTTTAACTGACACATGATAAATGTGTTAAAAGTCAAAAAGTCTATCTCTCTCTCTCTCTCTCCTTCTGTCTCTCCTTCTCTCTCCCTCACTTTCTCTCCCCCTCTCTCTCTCTCGCTCCTTCACACTCTTTCTCCTCTCTCCCTCTTTCTCTTCCTTCCCCCTCTCTCTCCATCTTTTCCTCTTTCCCTTTCTCTCCTTTCCTCCCCTCCCTCCGACTCTCTCCCTCTCCTCTCTCCTCTCACTCCTTCTCTCCCTGTCTCTCCCCTCACTCTGTCCTTCCCTCTCCCTTCCTCTCTCCTCTCTCCCTCCTTCCCTCTCTGTCTGTCTCTTCCCCCTCCCCCTCCCTCTCCTCTCTCCTCTCCCTCCCTCTCTCTCTTTCCTTCCCTCTCTCTCCCTTTCGCTCTTCTCTCTCTTCTTCACTCTCTCACTACCTTTCTCTCTCCTCTCTCTCTCTCTATCTCTCCCTACCTCTCTCTCCTTCACTCTCTCTCTCTCCCTCTTTCTCTCTCCTCTCTCTCTCCTCTCCCTCTCTGTCTCTCCCTCTCTCTCCCTCCTTCACTCTCTCTCTCCCTCTTTCCTCTCTCTCCTCTCTCTCTCCTTCTCTCTCTGTCTGTCTCTCTCTCCTCTCTCTCTCTCTCCTTTCCTCTCTCTCTCTCTCTCTTCTCCCCTCTCTCCTTCTTGTCTCTCTCTCTCTCCTTCACTCTCTCTCTCTCTCCTCTCTCTCTCTCTCCTCCTCTCCTCTCTCTCCTTCTCTCTCTGTCTGTCTCTCCCTCCCTCTCTCTCTTTCCTTTCTCTCTCTCTCTCCTCCTCGTCCTTCTCTTCCCTCTCTCCCTCTCACTCTCTCTCTCCTTCACTCTCTCTCTCTCCCTCTTTCTCTCTCTCTCTCTCCTCTCTCTGTCTGTCTCTCCCACTCTCCCTCCCTCTCTTTCCTTCCCTCTCTCTCCCTCTCTCTCTCCTTCACTCTCTCTCTCTCCTTCTCTCTCTCTGTGTCTCTCCTTCTCTCTCCCTCCTTCTCTCTTCTCTCTCTACCATGAGCTCAGCCAAAATGAGGGATGCAGATGAGAAATCGATACATGTTTCTGTAAAGCACGAGTCCGGATGGGTTTTCCAGTTATCCCGGTGTAATTCCAGCGTTATCCCAGTGCACCGCTCGTTTCAGGGCCTCCACATCAGTCTCATCATTACATTTATGGACATTGATTTTATGCAAATACAAAATGCTCCAAAATCCCACTGTCATAACTGTGATGGAGGCGGTGGATTTGGATTTGAGAAAAAGCTCAGACTGGAATCTTTGGTTTTATTGTTCAGTTGTTGTCAGCACATACTATGATAATGCTCATGCTAATGTCGCTGTTATCTTTAGCATGACGTACAGTTCACTCTGGTTGTGTTTTCATGTAAATGTGTTATTGATTTTAGACAGAAAAAAAGACAGATGTTGGCAAAGTAATTGTACTGAAGTAAGAGTAACGTTACTTCAAAATAATGTTACTCGAGTAGTACAAAGTGGTGGTCCAAGAAATTACTCTTGTGTTCCTGTGTGTTCCTGCATGTTCCTGTGTGTTCCTGCGTGTTCGTTTGTGTTCCTGCGTGTGTTCCTGCATGTTACTGTGTGTTTCTGTGTATTCCTGCTTGTTCCTGCCTTTTCCTCTGTGTTCCTGTGTCTTCTTGCATGTTCCTGCGTGTTCCTTTGTGTTCCTGCATGTTCCTGTGTGCTCCTGTGTGTTCCTGTGTGTTCCTGCATGTTCCTGTGTGCTCCTGTGTGTTCCTTTGTGTTCCTGCATGTTCCTGTGTGCTCCTGCGTGTTCCTTTGTGTTCCTGCATGTTCCTGTGTGCTCCTGCGTGTTTCCTTTGTGTTCCTGCATGTTCCTGTGTGCTCCTGTGTGTTCCTTTGTGTTCCTGCATGTTCCTGTGTGCTCCTGTGTGTTCCTTTGTGTTCCTGCATGTTCCTGTGTGCTCCTGTGTGTTCCTTTGTGTTCCTGCATGTTCCTGTGTGCTCCTGTGTGTTCCTGCGTGTGCCTCTGTGCTCCTGTGTGTTCCTGCGTGTGCCTCTGTGCTCCTGTGTGTTCCTGCGTTTTCCTACATGTTCTTGTGTGTTCCTGCATGTTCCTGCATGTTCCTGTATGTTCCTGCATCTTCCTGCCTGTTCTTATGTGTTCCTCTGTGTTCCTGCATGTTCCTGTGTGTTCCTGCATGTTCCTCTGTGTTTCTGTGTGTTCCTGCATGTTCCTGTGTGTTCCTGCTTGTTCCTGTGTGTTCCTGCATGTTCCTCTGTGTTTCTGTGTGTTCCTGCATGTTCCTCTGTGTTCCTGCTTGTTCCTGTGTGTTCCTCTGTGTTCCTGTGTGTTCCTGCGTGTTCCTGCGTGCTCCTGCGTGTTCCTGCGTGTTCCTGCGTGTTCCTGCGTGTTCCTGCGTGTTCCTGTGTGGTCTGTGAAGTCCCTGTGTTGTTTCAGGCACCAGCAGCTGATCACAAGTGTTCTACATTTGGCCCCTCTCTGTCTGAGATATCAAGAGGCTAAGTGACACCTCCTCCTCCCCCTCCACCTTCCCCTCCTTCTCCTCTTTCCTCCTCCTCCCTCTCCACCCTTCCCTCCTTCTCTTCCCCCTCCACCTCCTTCACCTCCTCCTCCTCTGGGACATAGAGCATAGAGCAGCATAGTATAAGTAACAGTACTCTAAAAGTTGTGGTTGTGAGTAAATCTACAAGTAACAAAAGCTTTATGTTGACAATATGAACTTTATTTCTACTTAAATAGTATTTTGGAGTAACATTACTCTTTCTTAAGTACATTTTTGGCTACTCTGGTTACAAGAGACATGGACAGCCAAAAGAGTCCGTGTGCGTAAAGCATCCTGTCACTATGGAAACGCTGTGACATATCCTTATCCTGTGTCCTGTGCGTCCTTGTGCGCGAAGATCCACGCGCGGGACAGTAGCGGTGCAGTGGGATTAGACCAGGGGGCTCAGGCAGATCAAACAGCCGCGGGAGAGGTGTTTATTCGGGGCGCCATACATGGATCAGGGCGCACGGAGTTCCCTGTCCACGCCATTCCATTCATGGAGAGCTGTTGTCAATGGAACCGCGCGCTGCCAAATATGGAGCGGTTTTTACACAGCGCGGACCGGTGCCTCCCCACAGACACAGGGGGGTATATAAGTGGGGCCGGGGCAGAGTGGAGGGACACCCCAGTCTGGTGCTCTGAGGACCGGCCTGCGCTTCACTGGTGAGTACAGCTGGATAAAGACGCGTGGAGGAGACGACAAGGCGCACGGGATTTTCACTGAAGTTGCCAAACCTAATTTAACCTCCCGGGAGCGCGGACCGGAACAACTCACATGCACGCGCTCAGCTGCTTACGGTTGCGCGTTCACGTGGATTTGACTAACAGTAAATAATAGTTGGATTACACTGAAACTCGTAAGTGCTGAGTACATTTGATGTAGAGTGTAGGCCCACGCGCAGGCCCCAGGAGTAAATGCAGTAAAACAGAGGGATAAAGGAGGTGTGAGCGGCTGCTGTGCGTAAACACGCACCGCGCGTGAGGTTCAGAACAACAGGGACCGGGATCAGTCCAAAGAAAACACGTTCATTTGTGGAACCTTTGACAGATCTGTGTTATGTGTCATGTATGACTGCTGTAGAGTAAAAACATCTGAAGGTTTTGAGTGCAGTGTGAGGTTGGCCCATCGGGACGCATCTCCAGTGTCTGTCTAGAAGTAACGCTCCGTTTGTCCGCAGACCCTCACCATGTGCGACGACGAAGAGACCACCGCGCTCGTGTGTGACAACGGCTCGGGGCTGGTGAAGGCGGGCTTCGCGGGAGATGATGCCCCTCGCGCCGTGTTCCCCTCCATCGTGGGCCGGCCCCGTCACCAGGTAAACCACGCGCGCACATTTGGAGTGTATGTGGAGCAGCGCTCACGCGCACTGTGCCTCCGCAGGGTGTGATGGTGGGCATGGGCCAGAAGGACTCGTACGTGGGAGACGAGGCCCAGAGCAAGAGGGGTATCCTGACCCTCAAGTACCCCATCGAGCACGGCATCATCACCAACTGGGACGACATGGAGAAGATCTGGCACCACTCCTTCTACAACGAGCTGCGCGTGGCTCCGGAGGAGCACCCCACCCTGCTCACAGAGGCCCCCCTGAACCCCAAGGCCAACCGCGAGAAGATGACGCAGATCATGTTCGAGACCTTCAACGTCCCCGCCATGTACGTGGCCATCCAGGCCGTGCTGTCGCTGTACGCCTCCGGGCGCACCACAGGTACAGAGTCCACACGCACGTGCCTTTACGCACGGACGTAGCTAACGGCTAAACTATGTGACGTCTGCAGGTATCGTGCTAGACTCCGGTGACGGTGTGACGCACAACGTGCCCATCTACGAAGGCTACGCTCTGCCGCACGCGATCATGCGCCTGGACCTGGCCGGACGTGACCTCACCGATTATCTGATGAAGATCCTGACGGAGAGGGGCTACTCCTTCGTCACGACAGGTGCGCCCTGCGTCATACGATATAAAAGCATCATTATTTTACACGTGCTCTTCACTGACCCCGTGTGACCCTCTGTCACCCCGTGTGACTCTCTGTCACCCCGTGTGACCTCTGCAGCTGAGCGCGAGATCGTGCGTGACATCAAAGAGAAGCTGTGCTACGTGGCTCTGGACTTCGAGAACGAGATGGCCACGGCCGCCTCCTCTTCCTCTTTGGAGAAGAGCTACGAGCTGCCCGACGGACAGGTCATCACCATCGGCAACGAGAGGTTCCGCTGCCCCGAGACAGTCTTCCAGCCGTCTTTCATCGGTGCGTCATGCGTAATTACGCACACAACATTCAGTGCCAGTTGGCCCCTTTTCATGATTTACATATTTAGTGATTTTATGTTTTAGAACAAAACAGGAAAAAAAGAAGAAAATATAAAAATGAGGTGAACATTAACGGAGATAAATTAACACGTGCACATTTAAAAAATAGTGATATACAACCAGTCCTCCTCACCCTCTCTCCATCTCTCCCCTCATTCTCTTTACTGACTCTCCCTCTCTACCTTTCCCTTCTCTCACTCCTTCTCTCACTCCTTCTCTCTCCCCTTCTCTCTCTGTCTCTGCCCTCATTCTCTTTACTGACTCTCCCTCTCTACCCTTCCCTTCTCTCACTCCTCCTCTCACTCCTCTCTCTCGTCTCCCTCTCTCTTCCGTCAGGTAGTTTTATCACTTGTTTTTGACTCTTCCGTGGCGTTGCAGGGATGGAGTCTGCGGGGATCCACGAGACGACGTACAACAGCATCATGAAGTGCGACATCGACATCCGTAAAGACCTGTACGCCAACAACGTGCTATCCGGAGGCACTACCATGTATCCGGGCATCGCTGACCGCATGCAGAAGGAGATCACCGCGCTCGCCCCCTCCACCATGAAGATCAAGGTGAGGAGACCAAACAGAATACATCTCTCCTCCCTCTCTCTCACTCCTCTTTTCCTCTTTCTCTCTTTCTATCTCTCCCCCTCTCTTCTCTCTCTCTGCACTTTCTCTTTCTGTCTCTCCCCTCTCCCTTTTCTCTCTCACTTCACTTTCTCTCTCCCTCTCTTATCTCTCTCACTCTTTCTCTCTTTCTATCTCTCCGCTCTCTCTTCTCTCTCACTTCACACACTCTCTCTCTCTATCTCTCTCTTCTCTCTCATTCCTCTTTCTCTCTTTCTGTCTCTTCCTTCTCTCTCCTCTCTCTCACTCCACTTTTTCTCCCTCTCTCTCTCTCTCTCTCTCTCTCTCTCTCTCTCTCTCTCTCTCTCTCTCACTCCTCTTTCTCTCTCTTCCTCTTCTCTCTCTCTCTCTTCTCTCCACTCTCTCTCTCTCTCTCTCCACTCTCCCTCTCTCTCTCTCTCTCTCTCTCTCTCTCTCCTCTCTCTCTCTCTCTCTCTCTCTGCTCTCTCATCTATCTCTCTTTCTCTCTTTCTCTTTCTCTTTCTATCTCTCCCTTCTCTCTCCTCTCTCTCACTCCACTTTCTCTCCTTTTTTTATCCCGCCCCTCTCTCTCTTTTCTCTCACTCCACTGTCTCTCTCTCTTCTCTCTTCTTATCTCTCTCAGCTCTCTCTCACTCTTCTCTTCACTTTTTTCACTTCTCTCTCTCTCTCCCTCTCTCTCACACACACATCCCTCTTTCTTCATCTCTCTTTCACTTCTTTTTGTCTCTCTCTCTTCATATCTCTCTCACCTCTCTTACTCCTCTCTTCATCTCTCTCACCCCTTTTTTCTCCCTCTCTTTATCCCTCTCACCTCTCTCTTCATCTCTCACCTCTTTTTTCTCTCTTCATCTCTTTCACCTCTTTAGTAGTAGTAGTAGTAGTAGTACTAGCAGAAATAGTAGTAGTAGTAGTAGTAGTAGTAGTAGTAGTAGTAGTAGTACTAGCAGAAATAGTAGTAGTAGTAGTAGTACTAGCAGAATATAGTAGTAGTAGTAGTAGTAGTAGTAGTAGTAGTAGTAGTAGTAGTAGTAGTAGTAGTACTAGCAGAAATAGTAGTAGTAGTAGTAGTACTAGCAGAAATAGTAGTAGTAGTAGTAGTAGTAGTAGTAGTACTAGCAGAAATAGTAGTAATAGTAGTAGTAGTAGTAGTAGTAGTAGTAGTAATAGTAGTATTAGCAGTACTACTACTACTACTACTCCTACTATTACTGCTACTACTACTAGTAGTAGTAATAGTAGTATTAGCAGTACTACTACTGCTAATACTACTACTACTACTACTATTACTACTAGTAGTAGCAGTAACAGTAATAGTAGGAGTAGTAGTAGTAGTAATAGTAGTATTAGCAGTACTACTACTATTGCTAATACTACTACTACTACTACTATTACTACTAGTAGTAGTAGCAGTAACAGTAATAGTAGTAGTAGCAGTAGTAGTAGTAGTAGCAGAAACTGTAGTAGTAGTAGTAGTAGTAATAGTAGTAATAGTAATAGTAATTGTAGTAGTAGTAGTAGTAGTAGTAGTAGTAGTATTAGTAGGAGTAATAGTAATAATTGCGGTAGTAGCAGCTGTAGTAGTAATAGTAATAGGAGAAGTAATAGTAATTGTAGTAGTAGTAGTAGCAGCTGTAGTAATAGTAAGCACCCATTTTGATATGTAGTTTAAGAGTAAAAAGTAAAAGTATTTCACAAATTAACAAGTTCTGTCCATTTTTGTTAAAGTATAAAATGTATAAAAATGTAGCGATACTGATTTAAAAATGACACTTTTCTGATGAATTTTGTGTATTTATTTATTTATTTATTTATTTATTTTGCCGAAGCTTAAACACAAAAACTTCAGTCCGGATGTTACCACGAACATGATCAAAATAACTCCTGAAGTAGTACGGTAGAAAGTACACATACCTGCTCTCAAATGCAGTGAAGTAAAAGTGAAAACTATCCACTGTAATATCTACTTGAATAAAGCACAGATACTTGAGAGTTCTCCTTGAGTGCAGTACTTTACTCGTAGTACTTCCATGTGACTGTGTACACTCCTCCTCAGATCATCGCTCCTCCCGAGAGGAAGTACTCCGTGTGGATCGGAGGCTCTATCCTGGCGTCTCTCTCCACCTTCCAGCAGATGTGGATCAGTAAACAGGAGTACGACGAGGCGGGCCCGTCCATCGTCCACCGCAAGTGCTTCTGAACGCCTCATCCCTCTCTCCTCTCCTCTCTCCGTCTCTCTCCTCCTCCTTCCATCTCTCCGTCCTCGTGCCTTCAGTGTGAACAGCTCCGTCGAGTCCTCACCAAAATGTTTGTTTACGTCAAAGTGATATTTTTATGAAATGTATAGTTTATAATAAAGGAAGAACATTCAAACCTCTGCTCGTCTGAAATACTACAAATATACACACATACTACACATACTACACATACTACACCGCGGATTTAGTTACACTATTTCTCACAATAGTAGCAGCTGTAGTAGTAGTAGTAGTAGTAGTAGTAGTAGTAGTAGTAGTAGTAGTAGTAGTAGTAGTAGTAGTAGTAGTAGTAGTAGTAGTAGTAGTAGCTACAGTAGTAGTAGTAGAAGTTGTAGTAGTAGTAGCTGCAGTAGTAGTAGTAGCAGCAGCAGCAGCTGTCGTAGTAATAGTAGTAACTGTAGTAGTAGTAGAAGTAGTAGTAGTAGTAGTAGTAGTAGTAGTAGTAGTAGTAGTAGTAGTAGCTGTAGTAGTAGTAGAAGTAGTAGCAGCGGTAGTAGTAGTAGTAGCTGCAGTAGTAGTAGCAACAGCTGTCATAGTAATAGTAGTAACTGCTATAGTAGTACAAATAGTAGTAGTAGTAGTAGTAGCAGCTGTAGTAGTAGTAGTAGAAGTAGTAGTAGCTGTAGTAGAAGTGGTAGTAGTAGTAGTAGCTATAGTAGTAGCTGCAGTAGTAGTAGTAGAAGTAGTAGTAGCTGTAGCTGTAGTAGTAGTATTAGTAGTAGCAGCTGTAGTAGTAGAAGCAGTGGTAGCTGTAGTGTAGTAGTAGTAGTAGTAGTAGCAGCTGTTGTATTAGTAGTAGCAGCTATAGTAGTAGTAGTAGTGGTAGTAATAGTAGTAGTAGTAGCAGCAGCTGAAGTAGTATTAATAGTAGTGGTAGTAGTAGCTGTAATAGTAGTAGTAGTAGTAGTAGTAGTAGCAGCAGCAACAGCAACTGTCATAGTAGTAGTAATAGTAGCAAATGTAGTAGTAGTAGCTACAGCTGTCGTAGTAGTAGAAGTTGTAGTAGTAGTAGTAGTAGTAGCAGTATTAGCAGCAGCTGTCGTAGTAGTAACTGTAGTAGTTGTACAAGTAGTAGTAGTAGCAGCAGCTGTAGTAGTAGCTGTAGTAGCAGCTGTTGTTGTAGTAGTAGTAGCTGTAGGAGTAGTAGTAGTAGTAGTAGCAGCTGTGGTGGTAGTAGTAGTAGCAGCTGTAGTAGTAGTAGTAGTATTTGTAGTAGTAGCAGCTTTAGTAGTAGTACTAGTAGTAGTGGTAGTAGCAGCTGTAGTAGTAGAAGTATATTGTATGTAATGTGTTATGATTAGTGAACACATTTAGTGCTTTAACTGAGGTCAGTCTGGATTTTCAGATTTTACTTTTCCTTGTGTTTCCAGATGTGTGACACATTCACTACAGATGTGTGACATTCACTACAGATGTGTGACACATTCACTACAGATGTGTGACATTCACTACAGATGTGTTACATATTCACTACAGATGTGTTACATATTCACTACAGATGTGTGACACATTCACTACAGATGTGTTACATATTCACTACAGATGTGTTACATATTCACTACAGATGTGTTACATATTCACTACAGATGTGTTACATATTCACTACAGATGTGTGACATATTCACTACAGATGTGTTACATATTCACTACAGATGTGTTATATATTCACTACAGATGTGTGACATTCACTACAGATGTGTGACATATTCACTACAGATGTGTGACATATTCACTACAGATGTGTGACATATTCACTACAGATGTGTTATATATTCACTACAGAGTGTGACATATTCATATTCACTACAGATGTGTGACATATTCACTACAGATGTGTTATATATTCACTACAGATGTGTGACATATTCACTACAGATGTGTGACATATTCACTACAGATGTGTGACATATTCACTACAGATGTGTGACATATTCACTACAGATGTGTGACATATTCACTACAGATGTGTGACATATTCACTACAGATGTGTTACATATTCACTACAGATGTGTTATATATTCACTACAGATGTGTGACATATTCACTACAGATGTGTGACATATTCACTACAGATGTGTTACATATTCACTACAGATGTGTTATATATTCACTACAGATGTGTGACATATTCACTACAGATGTGTGACATATTCACTACAGATGTGTTACATATTCACTACAGATGTGTGACATATTCACTACAGATGTGTTACATATTCACTACAGATGTGTGACATATTCACTACAGATGTGTTACATATTCACTACAGATGTGTGACATATTCACTACAGATGTGTTATATATTCACTACAGATGTGTGACATATTCACTACAGATGTGTTACATATTCACTACAGATGTGTGACATATTCACTACAGATGCTTTTATTCACACTAAATACAAATTGGAGGCTAGAATATTTCATTTTGAAATATAAGTGTTAAAGTGTAGCGCAAAATCGACTTTAATAATTTAGCGATCTCTCCTGGGCGCTATTCGAACCCTCCTTGTGGTTAGTAGTACGATTCTATGCAAAGCTCCGCCCACAAGCCTACACCACCCACACTCCCACATGACAATTCTCCATATATGTACAAAAACATGATATAAAACTACACTAGACTAGACTACAACAAACCTGGTCTGATGTGCAGGAGTTTCTTTGGCAGGATGCAAACTGATTTTGTTGTGATGATGCTCTGAAAGGGGAGTGACATAGCAATGAGAGCAGAGGGAGGGGATGGACTTGGAGCTTTAAAAATGAAACGTATTAAACATGTTAATACTTTGTTTTTGGTGAATATAACATGTTCAAAACGATAAAAGGAAACATGGTGATTTAAATATGTTATGTGTTACAGTTAATACCCCATAGAAGCGTAATTCTCTTTAAAATCATTATAATGTAGATCTGATTTCAGTTATTTGTTAAAAATGTGTTATCATTTTGGAGCACTTAACATTCTGATGACGGAGCACCGGTCTATCCAGAAACGACTTACGCCTTTACGCACAACCTTTACGCACAACCTTTACGCATAAGTCCATTATTTAATTAACTGCTGGAGTCGCTTTCCTGGGATCTCACTCTCTTTCCAAACCCCCCCACCCCACTCCTCCCACCCCTCTCTCTCTCTCTCTCTCTTTCTCTTTCTTTATCTCTCTCTCTATCTCTCCGTGGATTGATGCGCGGATGGATGACTAAAGGTTGCTACAGATCTGGACAGAGCCGATTACCGCGGGGGATAAGCCTCCTCCACGAGGAACAGACCCAACCAAAAGTAAGTTCACTCAATGAACGGCGCGGGTCACGTGACGGTGCGCAGCCTTCATCCCGGCTCCCTATTGGCTGAAGAGGCGCACCTGCACCTCCGACTGTAACTCTATACTACTGCATTGTTTGTGTGTGACTGAACCGTGCGCTGAGCTCCCGAAGAGGAAACGTCTGCTTTATATCGACCTAAACAGTTTAAACACTCCACATACAAGTGCACAAGTGTATGTGCAGGAACTCACTCTGTGGAAGCACCAGGACACGGACAGTGGGAGTGGGCATGTTATCCACGAGCATCTGACTCAAGAGTTCCAGCAGAGTGTGTCAAATACATGATCATACTATGTGGGACAAACACGCGGGGACAGGGACACGGGGACACTGTCGCCAGGGAAGCAGACACTCGGCACGGGGAGAGACGCAGGAGACAGCGGGTAAAGAGCTTAGCGCTGTGGACACTGTCAGTGTCAGTGAGTCCACGGCACGCGCTGCTGTGCCCGAGGCGCACACCGGACTAGTGCCGCACGAGCGCGAGAGGGGGCTGTGCGCACGAGGACAGGCTGCTCACGGGATACACTTCACACGCACAGAGCAGTGTGGTGTCCATGGACTGTGCGCGCGCAGAGGAGACCAGGGCACTGCGCGCGCACTTGTTCCATGATAGTAAACACACGTGTGGACATGGAGCGCGCCTCAAAAGTGAAAGCCTAAAATGAGGCAGGTCCTGGAGCAGGTCCAGACCTGTCTGCACGTACGTGACGCAGGGGCGGGGAGACTACTTAAAGGCGGATTAACGCTGGCAAGACATTAAGTCCAGCCTCCTGCCGCAGACGCAGCGGCAGCAGCGTGATCTGAAGATCGAAAATAGGAGGGCTTACAGTGATCACTGCCCCCCATGACAGGGAGCAGCGCGGACGCGGCGTGGGAGCGCACACACCAGCAGTCCACACATAACCAACAGAGCGCTCCAACGCACCCACCGAGCGGCAGCGGCGGACAGCGGCACAAGCATCCCACTCGGATGCGCTTTTCCGCCGCGTGTGGACGCTTTGGACTGTGAGCCCCGCGGAGAGCCGGGACTAGCGCCTCTGCTCGGAGGGATTTGACCACAGTGCCGTGCCAGTGTTTGCTCCGGATGCACAGAAATGGGGGAATGGACTATACTAGAGAGGCTCCTGGAGGCTGCTGTCCAGCAGCACTCCACGATGATCGGCAGGTAAGAGAAGAGCAGCAGCCTCCGGGACCGTCTTTAGCATGGCCCCCATTCCCCCGTTTCTGTCTTGTGCTCCAGTGGCTCCTCAGCCTCTCCTCAGTCCTATAGTCAGTACCGTGTTGTGTTGTGGACCTGTGCTGTGATGTCCTCGTGTTACCGGGACCACCGGGAAGCTGCTGCGTGTCCACGTCTCCACGTCTCCTGTGTCCTACCGAGAGCGGGCTGTGCGCTCCCAGCACCGGATCACACACACTCCTCTAGTCTCACATGTCTCTCTGCCTTTCTCTGTCACCATCAGGCCACTATTGTATAAACATGTTACTGTAAAAACATGTCCAAAGCCCCACACTAACCTCACGTCTGTCCCCACACAGCACACACACATGCGCGGGCAGAGGGCAGTAAGTATCCCTCGTGGACCCGAGCAGAGCGGGGAGCGTGTTTCAGCACCGGACAGCTCCCCGCGGGAGAGCGCACAGCCCGCCGCTGTGGCCGCCGCTGTGGCGCGCCCCTCGCCTGCTGACTGTGTGTGTGCTTGTCCCGCAGGATCCTGCTGACGGTGGTGGTCATCTTCCGGATCCTGATCGTGGCCATCGTGGGGGAGACGGTGTACGACGACGAGCAGACCATGTTCGTGTGCAACACGCTGCAGCCGGGCTGTAACCAGGCGTGCTACGACAAGGCCTTCCCCATCTCCCACATCCGCTACTGGGTCTTCCAGATCATCATGGTGTGCACGCCCAGCCTCTGCTTCATCACATACTCCGTGCACCAGTCCGCCAAGCAGAAGGAGCGCCGCTTCTCCACCGTCTACCTGACCCTGGACAACAAGGACCAAGACTCACTCAAACGGGACGAGAGCAAAAAGATCAAGAACACCATCGTCAACGGAGTGCTCCAGAACACGGAGAACTCCACCAAAGAGGCGGAGCCGGACTGTTTGGAAGTGAAGGAGATCCCCAACTCGGCCATGAGAACTACCAAGTCCAAAATGCGGCGGCAGGAGGGCATCTCGCGCTTCTACATTATACAGGTGGTGTTCCGGAACGCGCTGGAGATAGGCTTCCTCGTGGGCCAGTACTTCCTGTACGGCTTCAACGTGCCCTCCGTGTACGAGTGCGACCGCTACCCGTGCATCAAAGATGTGGAGTGCTACGTGTCCCGCCCCACGGAGAAGACCGTGTTTCTGGTCTTCATGTTTGCCGTGAGCGGCTTCTGCGTGGTACTCAACCTGGCCGAGCTCAATCACTTGGGCTGGAGGAAAATCAAAACAGCCGTGCGAGGCGTACAGGCGCGCAGGAAGTCCATCTACGAGATCCGGAACAAGGACCTGCCCCGGATGAGTGTCCCCAACTTCGGGCGCACTCAGTCCAGTGACTCCGCGTACGTGTGAGTGCTTGAGACCAGCACGCGTAACACGCGCGGCCGGACGGACTGTCCCGGGACTAAAGTGGGCTTTTTGAGTTGTTTCAGACTCAGGCGTGGATTACACGTTTATGACTTATTTATTACTGCACTGATGCAACTTTTACGTGGGGTTTTTACCGGGTCCGTTCAGGCTGGTGTCTGTCCCGGAGGCGTTGCTCTATTGCACTAAAGGTGACCCCTGAGCGCTTGGCTGTATCCAAAAACGCTCCATGTGAGAGCTCCGTTTGGCACCGATCTAATTAAACACGAGCCGAGCACGGGCCGGACCCGCCTCAGGTCCGGGGCCGCGCCCGGCCTCATCCGCGTCCGTCACGTCTCTTGTGTTGCTTGTGGCGCGTGCACCACATGTGTCCACCGCTCACGCGCTCCAACCGCGCGCACGTCTCTCATCTCCTTCTGTTCCACACACCAAAGCGCCCACTGCTTTTCTCTCTGTCCAGTGTTCTCTTGCTTTGTGTAATCAAGTGCCATACTGTATATAACATGATATAAATGTATACATATAAATATATAAATATAATATAATGATAATAATACTCATGGACGCTGCTCCCTGCTTGGATTATGCTCAATGCCGCCCAGCTCTCTTTGGTTTGCTCTCAGTGTATTTGTTGTGACTGAACGATGCCGATTTCTTTTGCAAATGACTGGAATATGACAAAGTGCTAGTCTTTTTTTATATCAAAGAGAAATGACGAAATATCTTCCCCCAAATCAACCAATCAAGACCGAGGAATCACGCATATAGCACAAAAACAGAGACTTTTTATCCGTGAACGGGCGACCACAAGACCCTGCCCTGTGGTGCTATACGGTTTTTCATAACGACTGAACAATTCTTCTAGTATTCTGTCTCCAAATAAAAGTGGGATTGATGAAGACCACCCGTGTGTGCGCTGCTTGTGTGGGAGGGGAGGGGGGGAGAGGTGGAGGGGAGGGAGAGGAGGAGGAGAAAGAGGAGGAGGAGGAGGTCTGGAGGTAGCAGGTTTGTGGGATACAGCAGGAGTCGAGTTGTTTAAGGCGAAGGCTTCTATATCTGACCATTTGGATTTTGTTTCTAAAAATACACTCTGGGATTCCGCATTTGGAGAATTGAATTTGGTTAAAATATACAACAATAGGAGGAAAAAACAAGAAAGAACAGAATAAGAGGCTGGAGTAGTAGCTGTGAAGCACAATTTTGGATTTAGGAGGAAAGAATGGCGCATGAAAACAGAATTATGGCATTTTATGTAACATTTGGATGAATTTGAGTGGTTTCTTTTTATTTTATTCCAATTACAGGCCTATATTTTATGATTCTGTATTTACCCCACTGGTTTTGTAAGTTACTATTGGTTAAATTAATAATGTTCCTAAGAGACAGGAGACAAAAGTTAGGAGACGCACGGGTAGTAAGGCGCAAAAGGATGTAATTTAGGAGTTGTCAGTAGAACCGGGAACCAAAGGCGCAGGTAGCGGGATGGAGTCGCGTGGGAGGCGGGTAAGGGAGAGGAGGAAAGCAGCAGGGAGGAAGAGGAGGAGGAAGAAGAGGAGGAGGGCCCGTGGTGCAGAGAAGGAGGGCGCGCGTGGCCACACCCACACAGCAGTGCCGCAGGACGCATCTTTTACGCACCGAACACCGCACCGTGCCGCGCCATGGAGACCGCGCACGGAGCATTGCGCACAGACACGGGGGGGTGGGTAGGGCCGGGGTGACCTCAGGGAAACTCCTGGCACAGTTGCGGGTTTGTGGAGCGCAGGGCTACCTGGGTAATTGGAATGTCTGCGTGCGTAAAGTGATGTGGATTTGGGATTTTTGTCTTGATTTGATTTTTTTTTTTTTTTTTTTGGATCATGTTTCAGTGTTTTCTTTAAAAAAAAAATCTATATTCAAGCTAGAAATTAGGCCTATTTATTTGTGCATCGCAATTGTGTTGGCTAGTGTTACTTTACTATGCAGAAATAGTGTAAAACGTCCAGAATTTTAACCAAAAATGAAATGTAGTTAACAGTTTTAAAGACTCATATTACACTATTTTCTGATCTATGTTAAAATGTTGTTTCCTCATCACAAACAGACCTGGAGTTGCGTTTTGTTTCATCCACACATGTTTAACACACAAACCCTGCTTATAAAGGTTGTGTTCTTCTCTCAACCGGAAAACACTCTGCTCCACCTTGTGATGTCATCATGTGGTAATACAGGAAGTGCTACGCTGTGTTTTTAAACTCCATAAACACCTTCACTAGAATCATTTGGACAATCTCACTCCTGGAATCACCAATCTCTACTGAACTAAAAGTAAAAGTAGTTCACTTGAAAACTACCACTTCATGACATCACAAGGTGGAACAGAGCATTTTGAGCTGTGAGCATGTGAGAATGAAACATAACGCAACTCCAGGTGTGTTTTTGAGGAGGTAACAGCATTATAACATGATTTAAAAGCTCAGAAGAGTCAGTTTTGTGTAATATGGGACCTTAACGTATCATCAAAATGTCACCTTTTCCATTTTATTTGAAGTTTAGTACGATATTTAAGTAAGTAAAATGCATTTGTTTAGAGGAACTGTATGGCTAAAGTTTATGCATTTAAACATACACATCTTAGATACAGGTCCATGGTTAAAGGTGACATAACACAGGCTTATATATAGTGTCAATTTAAAGACATTCTTCATTTTTGAGTGTAACTAAATAAAGGTAAACCGTCCAAAAACAGGGACAAGGACACATTTATTCTCTCTGAAACATGTTTTTACACAGCGCAGATCAAAATTCACCCAACTCCCGTTCACCGAAGACCCGCAGTGTTCAGAAACGTGAACAAATTACGAGTGATTTAAAAGGATCGAGGTGGTATCTATGGGCTTAGGAATCGGGAGAAGTTAGGACCGTTGCCATAGTAATTAACGATTCAAAAGAAATCAGAGCGTCTTTTGAATAGTCTTCGAAATGGCACCATATAACAACCAGTGAGTGGGGGAAAAAAAGCGTCATTTGGCCAGTGTTAGCGTCATTACTTCCTGTCCAGATCTTTCATTATGAGTTTTTTTTGCAGAGTAAAGCTGAAATTAATAAATATTTAAAGATAAGGCAGAGGACAGGAAGCTGCAGGTGGATGTCACTGGAAAAAAAATGGATTAAAACTTCAGTAGAGGACAATTTTGTGGCATAATACATAGAAAATACCACCACAAATGTAATATTAGAATGTGGGACCTTTTTTTTTTTTTTGGTGGTGACTTTCTTTTTTGTCCAGGCAGTTCTAGCTTTCAGGGGGCCCTAAGCTGAATTTGTCTCTGGGGGCCTCGACAGTAGATACCTCCTGGCTCAGCTGTTGGTGATTCACATTTGACACATTATGATTCTCTATGTACTACTGTCCACAAAGCCTATTTACTATATCGTACTACTACTACTACTATATACTGCGTGGCTGTAGGGTCAGTGGTTTTGTCGTTGAACAGTACTGCACTTGGCTCGTATAATTTCATGTTTATACATAGTTTCTTAAGGGTATTTGACATAGTTATATATAAAATACCATGTGTAAACCCAGTAAAGTACACAGTTGTATGTATATATAGATTTAAAGGTATTGACGTTCATTTTGAAGACAAATCATTCATGTCTTTTATCAAACCGAAGTGTTTGATGAGGCGACGTCAGGTTTTGTCAAATGTAAAATTACAAATGAAAGAAGAAGAAGAAACATTTTTGAAATATACAGTGTTAATAATATAATAGTTTAATGATATTTCAAAAACAGAAATCACTGTGTCAAAGCTTAAAATAATTTGCTAATATCAAGACGAGGAACATGAACATCCTTAGACTGTATAAAGAAGCGGACTAAGTGAGTGTGACGTCACTTGTAGCGTTCAGTCTAATGAAGCTAACGAAGGCTAGCGGTTATAAGAGTGAATTTAAAGCTGTAAAACTCACACCGCGAGTATCATAGCAACCAAAGAGCCAATCCAGAGCGAGGCTGTTGAAGGTAACGCCCCCTTCCTGCCCGCACTGCAGGTTTAGGATTGAGCGGGCGCTTAGCAACACTGTCAATCAAACCTGTTGCTAACGCTATAGCTAAAGAAGGCACCTGATTTGTCTGTTATTAATGCTCATATCTTGATTTACGGACACAATAGTGAGATAAAAACTCCAGGATCATGTAGAGAAGGTTAATACGAACATTTTAAGACCAAAATGACAAGGCTCACTGCAGCAAATACAGAGAGAGGAGCGACAGTTTTTCAATGTAAAGTGAATTGGAGCCAGAATCCGTGAGCACTTCCTTCCTAGCTATGATCATTTATGTATAGAGTCTGTGGATGTACCTTATTTAGAGGCAGAAAAATGCAATATTATTCAGATATTTGCCTGTGATTTTTTTTTCACTTTGGAAAATCGACATGCTATGACGTAACAAATCTGGATGTGTAGACCTAGAAAAAAATCTGAACGTCGTCATATAAAATGTTCAAAGTCGGGGCTGCCCAAAGTTTTTTTCTTGGTGAAACAAAATGAATATGCATTAGCAGGTCAAAGGTCAAACCGAAGAAAAGTGCGATTACATTAACTTTAAATATAAGGAAATAGACGGGATCGGACTGACAGAAAAACAAAATCTTAATCCTTCGTTCACCGTTTCTCAAAGTAACCGGGATAGTCACTTCGTCAAGGTCAGAGGAAGAGAAGAATGGAGTGTTACTGTAAGAAGGAGAGAGGGAAAGAGGGAAGGCGGGAGGGGGGTTGCAGGTGAGGGTGACGGGGCTCGTCTGCGTCACGACTCGGAGGGGAAAAAAAAGTCTGAGGGAGGAGAAAAAATGAGATGAACTTAGGAGAGAGAGAGGGAAAGAAGAAAGAGGAGAGGGAGAGAGAGAGAGAGAGAGGAGAGCAGGTGAAAGAAAGGGTAGAGAGACTCCGAGAATGTGGAAAAATACGGAGGCAGAAGAAAGTGAGACAGAAACGTGAAGGAGGGAAGACTAAGAGACAGAAGAAAAGAGAAGGAGGAGGGAGGCAGAGAGAAAGAGAAGAGAGCGAGGTTCTGTAGAGAGAGAGAAAGGGAGGAGAGAGAGAGAGAGAGAAAGAGAGAGGGGGAGAAAAGGAGGGAGAGAGGCTTGTTGTTGTGCTGTTGCATTGCGGCGTCTCTGCTCACCTGCATTTGGGGAGTAC
>JAIEZT010000068.1:19718697-19796197 GCA_019594935.1 Periophthalmus modestus | reverse complement strand
TCTTTAAACACAGCTGCCATATGTCCTGAAAACACAGGACCTTCAGAATTGCTAATTGCTAATGCTAACACCATGACAACACTACCCAGAATTCTCCAGGGGGCGCAGTCAAGTTGGGACCATAGACTTTATAAAGACGAGGACTGAGTGAGTGTGACGTCACCCACAGCGTTCGGCTCCAGTCAAATTAAGCTCATCGAGGTTAGCGGTTATTGGCGCGAATTTGGAGCCGAGCGAATTCTATATTTGGAATTACGACCGCGAGTATCATAGCAACCAGAGAGCCAATCCAAAGCGAGGTTGTTGAAGGTAACGCCCCTTCCCGCCCTGATTTAGCAGGGATCGGGCGCTTAGCAACGCTGTCAATCAAACCTGTTGCTAAGGCTAGCGGGAGTGACCTCGAGGAAAGACAACGCCAAATTGTCGTGTTCAGATTTTGATTTATGGGCACAATAGCGAAATAAAAACACCAGGATCATGCAGAGCGGGTTTAATAGAAAGTGAACTGGAGCCAGAGTCGATGGAGTCGGAGGCGCGCCTATGCTCACTTCCTATTTGTAACGCGGCGGCTAGCGGGTTAGCTATGTCCATTTCTATATACAGTCTATGGTCGGGAGCGCTGTGCAGAGAATACAGATCACAAGTATTTAGCACTATTGATTCTCTCCCTGTTTGTACCACGGAGCAGAGAAAACACGAGCTGCGGAGTTCAGCGCAAACGACACGAGGAAAAAGACCAGATTCGTAAAGTTTATGTGGAAATGTTGTAGACTGATTCAACCGTAGCCATTTCGTTCGTATAGATTCGTCCAAACCATTGATCTCTCTATTATCTGTGTCATCTTTGCGCGTCTTGTTCAATAGTTCACTCAGTAGTTCACAATTTTGGATGTTCTTCTCGCGGTTCATCTCTCAAACAGAAAGACCACTTTATGATGTCATGAGGTGATACAGGAAGTGCTCCACTGTGTTTTTAAACTCCACACAGCTTTACCGAATCATTTAGATCATTTCAGCCCTGGAATTGACCATTTCTACAGAACAAAAGGTGGAAAAGGTAGATGTCAACTTGAAAACTACCACTACTTGACGTCACGAGGTGGAGCAGAGCGTTTTGAGCTTTGAAGATGTAGACAAACCATGTGTGAATGAAACAAAACACAACTCTGGACATGTTTTAGAGGAGGTAATAGCGTCCTAACATGGCTTAAAGCTCACGAGAATCCATTTTGTGTAATATAGGACCTTTAATTACAAAAGCAGTTGACATAATGGCCAAGTTGTTTAGGTTATAACTTGGTGATTTGGTTCTCAAGATGAAAATCCAATTGCGTAAGGACTCGTTCTGATCTGAATCGTCACTACCTAAACCCCAGCACCTGCAGTCGGTCATTAATCCCAGACGAGAACCACGGAGAAAGAAAGTTAAGGTAAGGTACAGTTTGTTGTCCCTGTAGAAAAATGTGTCCTCTGTCATTTCCGCTGTGAGAATACGAGGTCGAGTGAGACCCCTCTCCAGGTCTTGAGGCGATAGTCTTGGTCAGCACTACCTTAGCTTTAGGATTTGACTTTTTATTTGGGTTGATGCAGGAAACCGGAGCGCCAACCCACCCAGGCAGAAGGAGACCCAAAAATCGAACCTGGAACCCCTTTTTTGCTGCTTGAATGATTTTAGAGAGGCTAAAATAAGACCCTCTCTCCACAGATGTAACACGGATGATCCGATTAGATTCGTAGTGCTAACAGAGATCAGATCTGTACAGCAGGTGTTTGGGATGGTTTTGTTTCTAGGCAACCGGGTGCGGCACATTTAAGAATCTAAAGAATGAAAAAGACAATTAACGAGTCCGGGTATGTTTCTGATGAGAGACCAGCAGAAGGACTTGGTTAAAGTGGGACTGCGTTGGACGAGTGCCAGGAAGACTAAAGGGGAGAGTGAGGAGGGCGGAGCCTGGGGTATAAGGAACAGTGTGATTGGTGTAACAGGTATCCATACTCCAAACTCCGCCCATGTAGCCAGGTTTGTGATCAGAAACGTCTCAGTCTTGTGTGATGTCACGTAGTACTTGAAATTGAAGTGGCAGCACACACTCAGTTTTTGACTTTTGTAACCAGAAACATGCAAAATTACTTAGTTTTCCAAGTAATTATTAATGCCAAAAAGTACTAGTAACAGTACACAATACTATTAAAAGAAGCCCTAGCAAGAATTATCCCAAAACTACCACTTTTTTTGGAGAAATATTACTCTTTTTGTGAATAAACCAATATTTCTGAACATTCATTTAGCGCTTACCACCATTAAAATCTGTCCAACATTTAAAGCTGCCCCCTGAGCTTTACCGTTAATCAAATCCTGGAGGACAAGGACACAGCGGGGGCACAGGTGGGGGGGGAAGTAGGCGGGGCTTATGGAACATGGAGGCAGGGCTCGTGGTTGTATGGTGGATTTTTTTGGATGTAGGTGGTATTTTTTTTTTTTTTTTTTTTTTTATGGCGTAGGATTTGGTTGGGTGATACCTGACAGCGCCGCCGCAGATTAATTTCTCATCCACTTTTTAATGTGACTGGGGATTAGGAACATTACGGGATTAGGGCGCGATTTTGCACCTGGACTAATATATATACACCCCCACACACACACCACACACACACACACACACACACACACACACACACACACACACACACACACTTTTAATCAGATCTGTGGGCAGTGGACTAGCCGGGTCACCTTAGGGAGATATCAAAACAATGCAGCTTAACACCAGTGTGCAGACTTTGTTTGGTCTGCTCTTGGAGTGGCATTAAAGTGCATATGACAGATTAGATTACAGAACCCACTCAGATGTAGTTAACATCATTATATTTAAGATTACGACACAGATTTTGGTTTATAATTTGACTTCCCGGTTAGACATGGGCAGCAGGTATGATAAACATAGTAACCACACTGTAAATACACAGTAACCAAAACATGTCTCATTTACAAAAAAAAATACTGTATTGTATCCCCCCCCGCTTCTTTATTTTAATTTTTTATCTGTTTTTTTATTTTATGTTATTAATTATTTTTCTATTTTTTTTTATATATGTTATTATTATTATTATTTATTATTATTATTATTATTATTATTATTATTATTATTATTAGTAGTAGTAGTAGTAGTAGTATTAGTATTATTAGTATTATTAGTATTATATATTACACTATTATTATATTATTATATTATTTATTATTTTACTGTACCAATTATGCTAAAAAAAAACAAAAAAAAACTTAATATAAATAAATAAAAATATAATAAAAGATATTAAAAAAAAATATTGACCAAAAAAAAAAAAAAAAAAAAAAAAAAAAAGAAAAGACAATACTCTTCCCTCTTATTAAAGGTCCTATATGACACAAAGGCGACTCTTGTGAGCTTTAATCCATGTTATAATGTTTTTACTTCATCAAAAACAAACCTAGAGTTGTGTTTTGTTTCATTCACATGTTTGAGTAATCCTTTATGCTCAAAATGCTCTGTTCCACCTTGTGATGTCATGAAGTGGGTAGTTTTCAAGTGAACAGCTCCTTTTACTTTTAGTTCAGTAGAGATTGGTGATTCCAGGGGTGAGATTATCCAAATGATTCTAGTGAAGGTGTGTGGGGTTTAAAAACACAGTGGAGCACTTCCTGTATTACCACATGATGACATCACAAGGTGGGTTCTCTGTTAAAGAGAATAACTCAGTTTCCTAAGGTGTGAACTGTCACCTGAGATAAACAGCTAGGGTGTGTGAGTTTCAGTGTAGTTCCTCTTTCCCTCCCTCCATTTTTTCTCCATTCCTCTCACTCCTTTTTCATTCTCTCTCCCCATTTTCTCTCCTTTTTTCTCCTTCTTAATTTCTACATCCCTCTCTTTCCCTCTCTTACCCTTTCTTCTCCACCCGTTCCCCTCTCTCTCCCCCTCCTCTTTCTCTTCCTCTCTACACTTGGTCACTCTTTCCTCTCCCCTGTTCCCTAACTCCCCTGTCCCTCCTCTCTCTCCCTCTCGATTTTTCTCCACCTCATCTCTATCTCACCTTTTCTCTCTTCTTCCCTCACTCTCTCTCTACACTTTCCAACTCCTTTCTCTCTCCCCTTCCCTTTCTCTCCCTCTTTCTCTCTCTCTACACCTTCATTCACTCTCCTCTCTCCCCTTCCCTCACCCCAATTGTCCCTCCTCTCTCTCTGTCTTCTTTTTTCTCCCAATCTCTATCTCACCTTCTCCATCCCCCTCTCTCCCTCTCTACAACCTCTATCACTCCTCTCTCTCCCCCTTCCCTCCCTCTATCACTCCTCTCTCTCTCTGTCCCTCCTCTCTCTCCTCCCTCCCTCTCTCTTTCTTTCCTCTCTCTCTTTCTCTCTCCTCTTCCCCCCCCCTCTCTCTCTCCTCTCTCTCCTCTCCCTCCCTCCCTAACCCCTCTCTCTGTCCCTCTCCTCCCTCCCTCTCTCTCTCTTTCTTTCCTCCCTCTCTCTCTCTTTCCACCCCCCCTCTCTCCTCCCTCCCTCTCTCTCTCTCTCTCCTCTCCCTCTCTCTCTCCCTCTCTGTCCCCTCTCCCCCCCCCCCTCTCTCTCTGTCCCCCCCCCCACTCTGTCCCCCCCCCCCCCCCTCTCCCCTCTCCTGCCTCTCTCCCTCTCTCTAGACTCCCCCCCCCTCTCTGTTCACTCTCCTCCCTCTCTTTCCCCCCCTCTCTCTCTGTCCCTCTCCTCCCTCCCCCTCTCCCCCCCTCTCTCTGTCCCTCTCCTCCCTCTCTCTCTTCCCCCCTCCTCTCTGTCCCTCTCCTCCCCCCCCCCCCCCCCCCCTCTCTCTGTCGCCCCCCCCCCCTCTCTGTCCCTCTCCTCCCTCCCCTCTCCTCTCTCCCTCCTCTCCCTCCTCCCTCTCCTCCCTCTCTCTCTCTCTCTCTCTCTCTCTCCTCTCTCTCTCCTCTCTCTGTCCCTCTCTCCCTCTCTCTCTCTCTGTCCCTCTCCTCCCTCTCTCTCTCTCCTCTCCTCTCCAGTCTAATAGCTTGTATTGCACACGGCCCATCGACCCTGAGCAGAAGTGTTTAGTCTTCGCTCCATTACTCGGGCCAATAGCAGTCGTCTGGTCTGTGGGACGGCTTAATCAGACAGTGACGTGTGTGAGCGAGTTTACGAAGGGCTAAAGAGACGTCACACTTTTATTTTATTTTTTAACATGCGCAAAAAACTATTAAATACATTAAAGTGGAGCCAGACAAATCCACTTTTTCACTGCTAAACTGTGTAATGCTGTTCTAACAGCATCATCTACTGTTTTTTTTGGCAATTCTTCTGTAAATAGGTAAATTTGTAGCTTATCGCCTACATTTAAGGGGCGGAGCTTGGAGTGTGGATACCTGTTGGACCAATCACACTGTCCCTTATACCTCCAGACTCCGCCCCTCCTCTCTCTTCCCTCACGTTGCCAGTTTCAAAGCTGAAATCCAGTTGGTTTAAACCTAAAATGCTTCTGTCTGATCTGATGGTCACTACTAAACCCCAGCACCTGCAGCCAATCATGAATCAGTGCTAGTGCAGCCTCTGCAGCTCAGGGAGTGAATTCTGGAGGTTCTGGTCTTTCACATGAGGCCTGTCCATAAACTGAGATAAACTTGTATGTGTCTCTATCTGCAGGTTAAGACTCTGGCAACACAGGTCCAGATGTGATTGAAATAATACTTTAACTTTACTTACTTACTGTAAGAATGCAGGCTACAAACGGTTCTTTAAACGTGACATTAGAAGGGTTGGAAGAAGAAGAAGAAGGAGTTATACAAAACACTAATTTGGCACGGTACTGGAAAAGAATGGGTCAAATACAGTATGATATAGACCAGGGGTGGACAGACTTTTTGACACACGGGCCACGGTTGGTTCTAAAATCTGACAGAGGGGCCGGGCCAGGATATATATATATGTACATGTCAGCAAAAAACGATAAAATAATATAAAACTTCTAGTAACTTCCTGACACAGTTTAGATGCATCGACAGTAGCTCAGTTGGTCGAGCGTTTGTCCACTGATCTCGAGGTTGTGAATGGGGGAGTGTTTCCTAGATGTAAAGTGCTTTGAGTGCCCTGAAGGTGGAAATACCTGTGCACCTTTTCATCCATATTTGATGTGGAGAGAGGGGGGGAGCTCTCTCTCTTTGTCTCACCCCCCCCCCCCTCCTCTCTCTCATCCTCTTTCTCCTCTCCTCTCTCCCTCTCTCCCCCCCTCTCCCCCCTCTCTCTCCCCTCCCCCTCTCTCTCTCTCTCTCTCTCTCTCTCTCCTCTCTCTCTCTCCTCTCTCTCTCCCCCCTCTCTTCCTCTCCCTCTCTCCCCCCCTCTCTCTGTCCCTCTCTCCCTCTCTCTCTCTCCTCTCTCTCCTCACTCCCTCTCTCCTCTCTCCTCTCTCTCCTCTCCTCTCTCTCCCCCTCTCTCTCCCTCTCCCTCTCTCTCTCTCTCTGCCCCCCCCCTCTGTCCCTCTCTCCCCCTCTCTCTCTCCTCTCGCTCTCTCTCCTCTCTCCCCCTCTCTCCCTCTCCCTCTCTCTGTCCCTCTCTCTGTCCCTCTCTCCCTCTCTCTCCCTCTCCCTCCCTCCCTCCCACAGTGAAATACCTCCTCCCTGTAGTACTGTTCTGCACATGTATATATACGTGCTGTACACTGATCATACAGCAGGATTTGTGACCGCGCTGAACCAAGAACCTTTTAACATGATGAGTCAGGACAAAGCAGAGAGAGAAGAGGAGGAGGAGGAGAGGAGGAGAGGAGGAGGATTGGGAGAGTCGGAGAGTCGAGAGAGTACCACTGTGACATATAAAAAACACTGACAAACAGAACTGGTTCATTTTAAACGGTTTGCAGTGGTCCAAAGTCATTCCTCAGCCTAATTATTCACCATGACAAGTTTATGAGCCCTTTTCACAACTTTCAGTGAATTTTGAACATCAACTAGCATGCTAATCGGGTACTTCCTGGCTCTCGATCAATGCAATGCTTTTTAATTAGTTGCAGACACGACACAGCTGACTTATTCAGGCCTCAAGCTGCTTGTACTGTAGTTTTTTTTCATACCTGGAGTTATTTTAACCCATTGACACATTTAAAGGGACGGTGTGTAGCCTGTGCTGTTATTGGGTTTTGCGGGAGAGTGAGTGATCCTTGATGTAAAGTGCTTTGAATGCCTTGAAGGTGGAAAAAATGTGACCATGTTTGTCTCATTCTCAGTTTATGGACAGGCCTCATGTCAAAGCTCAGAACCTCCAGAATTCACTCACTGAGCTGCAGAGGCTGCACTAGCACTGATTCATGCTTGTCTGCAGGTGCTGGGGTTTAGGTAGTGTAGATTCACATGCCTTTAACATAGATCAGAGAAGAATACGTAAAAAATATACATTGCCAGACAGAAACAGTGTTGAGGCCTTTTCTCTTTGGTTAAATGAAGTGTGTTTTTAGAGTTGGCTCTGCTCACTGTTGCTATATAAACAGTTACATTTAGTTTGACCTCGCTGTTCCTACTCCTCTCACCATTAGAATAATGATGGTACAATGCTCTATTACAGAACATCAGCAGGTCAAGAGACCAGCTCTCAGCACAGAGCCAAAACGTGCCTGTTGCTGAGTAACTTCATCCTGCTTGTTTCCATGGAAATGTTGTTCCTTTTACTGTAATATTCCACAATATGGCATAAGATTCTCCACAGAGAATGTTCAAAGCCACCTCCAGTAAATTACACATTGTTGCTTTAAATAAAACATGCTTGTCAAAGCCTGATCTCGTCAGTCTCAGAAGCTAAGCAGGGCTGGGTCTGGTTAGTGCTTGGATGGGAGACCACTGGGGATGTCAGGTGTCACAGTGAGGTGCTCGTGGCAAAAACTTCATCTACATTGCCAAGTGTTGAAGGTGGTCCGATGGTGCAGCTTCGCTTTCGTCAGACTACCCCAGGGCAGCTGTGGCTATACAATAGTAACTTACCACCATAATAGTAGCTAACAAGAAAAGCTGTGAAAATGAGTATGGAATATATCTGCAGGTTTAGTATTTATCATGTGACTTTTTCAGCCATTTTGGATGTTTTTATTGATCTGAAAAAGGTAGAAAAGCAGATGTCCGTACTGTGAGTGACAAACCTGACTCCTCCTGGTTGTATCCATGGACATGATGTACCTCTGGCTGATCTTGCACCAGTGTGGAGTGAATGACTTTAAAGCGCTTTGGGAGCCATGAAAGACGCCATATAAATCCAATAATTAATGAATTAATTAATACTGTGCTTGCGTCTGCTTTATAGTTGTAACACTCTGACACTTGTGGATCATTATGTCATAATTTGCACATTTTAAATTGCAATACTCATCAAAAACAAATTCATAAAAGAGACAAGGTAGCTGACTTCTGTGTTAGAAAACTGCAGCGCCCGATGGGACCTGACGTCGCCATAAACCTCATCAAACGACAAAACAGCAAAACGCCGTGCAGCTGTCCACTCCTCCGATGGACAGCTGCAGATCACATTAGTGAGTGGCAGATTTTTTACACGATGCTGCTGAATCCTACGTGATTAAGAGAATAAAACTGAAGGACGAAGTAGACTTGGTCAGGACTACCATAGGGACCTTAGGACTACCTTAGGACTATTTTAGGACTACATTAGGACTACCTTAGGACTACCTTAGGACTACCTTAGGACTACCTTAGGACTACATTAGAACTACCTCAGGACTACCTTAGGACTACCTTAGGACTACTTTAGGACTACCTTAGGACTACCTTAAGACTACATTAGAACTACCTCAGGAATACCTGAGGAATACCTTAGGACTACCTTAGGACTACCTTAGGACTACCTTAGGACTACCTCAGGAGTACCTTAGGACTACCTTGGGACTACCTTAGGATTACTTTAGGACTACCTCAGGACTACCTTAGGACTACCTCAGGACTACCTTGGGAGTACCTTAGAACTACTTTAGGACTACCTCAGGACTACTTTAGGACTAGCTTAGGACTACCTCAGGAGTACCTTAGGACTACCTTAGGAGTACCTTAGAACAACTTTAGGACTAGCTTAGGACTACCTCAGGAGTACCTTAGGACTACCTTAGGACTACTTTTTGACCTTAGTGCTGTCGCTAATGTTCTACTGCTATAACATCAACACAATTGTCAATGGTCACACACACATTCATACACCAGTGTACACAGGGTTAAGTGTCTTGCCCAAGGACACAACAACAGCAGTCACCTGTGGGAACTGAAGTCTCACCACCAACCTGTGGGTCAGCAGCCGCTCTACCGATGACGTTCATGTCGTTTTGCCAAACTGGACTTTTAATCAGAGCTTTAAATAGTTTAATGAGTGTGACCCAGATCTGCTGTGTCTGGGCTGGAGGATGAAGAAGGACCAGTGACCAAAGAGAGAAAGAGAGAGAGCAGAGAGAGGAGAAAGAGGATGGAGTGAGAGGAGAGAGGGAGAGAAGGGAGGCGTGAGACGAGATAAAGAGAGAGGGGAAAGAAGTAGACGGAAAGATAATATTAAGATAGACAGGATGGAGTGAGGACAAACAGAGATGGAGAGAGAGAGAGCAGAGGAGAGAGACGATGGAGTGAGGAGAAACAGAGAGAGAGAGAGAAAGAGAGAGAGAGAGGGGTGAGAGAGTCCATCCCTGGCAGCTGTGTGGCTGTGTCTCGGGGGGAGCGCCCTGGTCCACTGTGAGGCTCGATTAAGCGTGAACATAAAAGAAAACATAATTAAAAGGCTTCCTCATGCATAGGCAATCATACGGAGAGAGAGAGAGAGAGAGAGAAAGAGAAAGAGGGGTGGAGGGGAGTGAGAGAAAGGGGTAAAACTACAAGTAAGAGAGAGGAGGGAGGGAAGGGGGGGTGAGACAGAAAAGCACAGAGCAAAGAGGAGAGAGAGAGGGGAGAAAGAGAGAAAGTGAAAGGGAAGAGAGAGAGAGGCACAGAGAGAGAGAACAAAGAAAGAGGGAAGACAGAGAAAGAGCGACGGAAGAACAGAGAAAAAAAAAAAGGAGAGAGACTTCCGTCTGCCTCCTTTTTTTTCTCTCTCTGTTCTTCAGAGAGAGGGGGACAGAAAGGGAGGGAGAGATACAGAAAATAGAAAGAGAAAAAGAAAGACAGAAGAACAGAGAAAGAGAGAGACAGAGATTGAGATAGAGAAAGTGAGAGAATGACAAGCTGTGAGACAGTGAGAAACAGAGAGATAGAGATGGAGAGACAGTGAGAAACAGAGAGCGAGAGAGAGCAAGAGAGAAACGGAGATAGAGATGGAGAGAGAGTGAGAAACAGAGAGAGAGAGCGAGAGAGAAACGGAGATAGAGATGGAGAGAGAGTGAGAAACAGAGAGATAGAGATAGAGATAGAGAGTGAGAAACAGAGATAGAGACAGAGAGAGTGAGAAGCAGAGAGAGAAAAACAGAGAGATAGAGATGGAGAGAGAGAGAGTGAGAAACAGAGAGATAGAGACGGAGAGAGAGAGTGAGAAACAGAGAGATAGAGACAGAGAGAGAGTGAGAGAAACAGAGAGATAGAGATGGAGAGACAGTGAGAAACAAAGAGAGAGAGAGAAATGGAGATAGAGATGGAGAAATGGAGATAGAGATGGAGAGAGAGTGAGAAACAGAGATAGAGACAGAAAGAGTGAGAAACAGAGAGATAGAGATGGAAGGACAGTGAGAAACACAGAGAGAGAGAAACAGAGATAGAGATGGAGAGAGTGAGAAACAGGGCAATAAAGACAGAGAGAGTGAGAAACAGATTGAGAGAGTGAGCGTGAGGAATGGAGAGAGTGAGAAACAGAGACAGAGAGATTGAGAAACAGATAGAAAGAGAGATACCCCACATATAACATGTCTATCGATCAGCGTGTGCAGTATATTGTACATGGGACAAGTGATGGGTCCAGTCAGAAACAATAGTTCTGTGATGTGGCATTCAAAGACCATTAGGAAAAGGGGGAACTGAGGCGATCACAGCAGGATCACACAGAAGTCATGGTGCGTTTAGGTGCATCTAGGTGCGAGAATAGAATATATCCGCTGGTTTAGCATTTAAAACCCCACCGTGTAACTTTTTAGCAAAAAAAAGAGAGCAAAATAAAAGCATATTTGCCATTTTTGTCATTTTGCATGGTTTTATTTAACTGAAAAACTTAGAAAAGCATATGTCCTCACTCCACAAACCTGACTCCTCCTGCTGGTATCCATGGAAACGACGTTCTACTAGCTGTAATCTTGAGCAGCTTGGCATGAAACTTATCTCCATGGAGAATGTCCCGGAGTATGGGTTTAACTTTCTATTGTCATGAAAGCCTTCAGGTGGATGGCAGTATCTCAGTTTGGTTGTGTTTGTCCACTGATCTGAAGGTCGCCGGTTCGAATCTCCCTCTCGACATAGAGCAAATAACATCGTCAATGTAAAAAAAAGAAGAAGAAAAGAAGTTGGTTGACCAGAAATGATGGGTGTTGTCACAATAGTTACAAGTGGTACTTATCGATGTACTATTACCGCCATATTTTACACACTTTTAATTTAGTATAATTTGCTTTGTATGTAGTTTAACGAGGTTTGTCTGGTCTTTGAGGGCGGAGAACCACATTATGGAGTGGGACGGAGCAAATATCACCGGGACAGAGGACAACAAACATCGTCGCTGGATTAAGGAGTCAATCGGAATACAAAAACGTGCCCACGGGACTATGAACCGGGACGAGGGGGCCTTTTTTACTCTCACGCACCTGGGATATTCTCCTGACGAAATCGGACTGGACAGCGCCAAAACTTGTTGAAATTGGGAGAACAAAGCAATCTCGTGTGTTCAAAGACAGAGTTCCAGTTCGACGGCTGAATCAGTACGGTTCTTCTTGAGCAGGCAAACCTAACGAGTGTGTGAATAATACATACACGCAGAGACGGTTTTAAATGGTTGGGTATCTTCATATTTTATTGAAAGATCCTACCTGCGACAGCCGACATTTGGAACAAGATACAATACTTTTTAGTCTTAGTCGCCCTGATATTACCATTTTGTACCCTCTCGCTTTGGTATTACATGTTTTTAAAGAGGGAGTATTACAGTTTCATGGAGTATTAATTCAGAATCAGATCAGAATCGTGATTATTCATCTCCACGAGTTCTTTTCGGCTCATATTGCTGTTTTTTCTGATCTATCATGTCGTTTCCTCATTACAAACGTACCTGGAGTTGTGTTTTGACACGTTTAACACACAAACCCTGCATATTTAGACTGTGTCAAACTGAAAACACTCTGTTCCACCTCGTGATGTCATGTGGTGATACAGGAAGTGCTCCGCTGTGTTTTTAAACGCCATACACCTTTTAGCGAAGGTGTCGTGAAGTCGTGAAATTGCCAATCTCTACTGATGAAAAGGTAAAATGTAGCTGTAAATTTGAAAACTACCACTATATGACATCACAAAGTGGAACAGAGCATTTTGAGTCTCGGAGATTTAAACAGACTAATAACGCAGGGTGTGAATGAAACAAAACTCAACTCCAGGTATGTTTTTGATGAGGTAACATCATTATAACACGGCTTAGAGCTCACAAAAGTCCATTTTGTGTAATAGAAGACCTTTAAAAGCCCTCATAACATATTTATATACAGTTTTTACAGTGAGGTATACACAGAATACTGCAGACGGATTGTACAGCATAGAGTTCTGCAGTTTGATGGTGACCAGCAGTTGTGGTTAGGGTTGGGGTTGACTCTTAGTGGAGCATCGTGGCACTTACACTAAACATGCTCTTGTAGCTGACCAGCACATGGAGTGGGTGAGACAGGGTGAGAGGGGTAGTCCAGAATAACCCTGATTTTGGACAACATCCTCCGGTCCAGCTCCCTCCCCAGAACATGGCCGCTTTCTTCTTACTGAGTCTATTAGTGTCCCTCACCAGCTGACCACAACATACATGAAATACTCACACATACTACGTTTAGATCATAAAAGAAATATGTTTCCTATATTCGCCTAAAACGTATTAACATGTTTTATAAGTTTCACTATCTCCCTTTGCTCCTTGCGCTAAGTCACTCCCCCTTCAGAGCACTATCATAACACAATTGTTGTGCATTTCGCTGATGAAACTACTGCTCATCACACCAGGTTTGTGAAGTTGTAGTATATTGTTTTGCATCATGTTTTTGCATATTTATGGAGAAATGTCACGTGGGAGCATGTGGGCTAAGTCTTGACAGAATTGTATTGTTCACCATAAGGAGGGTTTGAATAATAGATCTCTAGATGACTCAAACATGCATGGAGGGCATATAAAACAGCTTCAGCCATGGTTTTTGATGACGTTATAACATGGTCGAAAGCTTCAAAAAGTCGATTTTGTATAATACCTCATCTTATACCTCCTCATAAGATGGATATGGCAAGTTTGCTGAGCTGGTTCCTATAAAGTAATGACAAAGTTCAACGCAGTATTTGTATTTGGACACTTCTTCCAAAAACAGTGTGTTAAGATAATCAAATTCCAGAAAGTGAACAGTGTCTTTAGTAACATTATTACGTTAACAAGGCAGTGTAATGCAATAAAGGATCTTTTCAATAAAAACATATAGATTTGCTTTCAGAACTGCCTACACATTTCAATAAACCAGGATAATTTATGTGCACTCCTCCACCCAGCGCGATACATTTTCATACATCTTTCTCCACGATGAACTTGTCCCCCAGAAAACGCCGTAAATCTCCAGTATGCCGTTAGAATGGCAATAAGCCGTGTGTCTGCGCCCGAGCCCTGCTCCAGAGCCCTACACATCTCTGTAATGAGTTGGCGCGCTCCGAGCTAGCTCTTGATATTCATGAGGAGTTTTCAGCTCCTCCATACATCACTGTGGGGTGCTCCATCTCGGCACACTGCCCTGGGTTAGTCGTGGGTGTGGGTTCAAACGCTGGCCAGTTGTGCACACTGTAAAAAAAAAATCTATTAAGATCCACTGAGGGTTGAAGTTTGTTCTAGAAATTCATATGGAGGTCAGTATTTCGAGTAGGTTTTATGGAACACGTTTTGAGTAATTTGGCTCAATGTAAGAAATCTGCCAAATGGAGTAGACATTACAGACTACATCAGGCATGCCCAAACTACGGCCCGGGGGCCAAATGCGGCCCTCAGACCAATTTTTCTTGGCCCTCATGCCTCCTCCTAAACTGGCCCCATTGATCGGGAAGTATTTTTACTACAAACTGAAGAGATCCTACCTTTATAACCTGAATAACATCACATTGCATTGTGACACAGACCTAAAAATAATCTTCCAAGTCTTATTAAAGGTACAATGGCTCTGTCAAACTCTTCCTTTATCAGCCCTCTGCTTCAAATATGTTCAAAAATGTTTCGGTGTAAAAAGTTTGGACACCCCTGAGCTAGACAGACTGCATTATTAGGTACAACAACAAAAAAAACTGCATAGTAATCTGTAATTATTGTAATTCATTTTAATTACATGTAATAAACATGTAATTAAAGGGTATTTCACTCGTAAACAACATGTAATAAAATATATGTAATAATAATAATAATATGTAACACACTATGTAACTCGCAGTAATAACCTGCGCCCTAAATGTAGCACACAGTCTAACAAACACACATTATTCATTCACTCCACACTCGATGGTTTTAAGCTACAATGGCCGCCACAGCTGCCCTGGGGCAAGCTGACGGAAGTGAGGCGGCTAATCTGCACCATCAGTTTTTTCAACCACCACCAACACTCACACACCACATTCATGAAAACCTAAGACCTAAGACCTTCTGAATCATGCTGAATCCATTTATTTTTATTTGATTTCTTCTGTTCATAAAATACAAAAGACCATCAAGGTAAATATATGTAAAATGAATAAAAAGGAGCAGAGTCATTTTAACTCCCCCCTTATCCAATATGTTAACACTGTGAGCTACTTTAAAACAGTTAACTCAGTGTCATTCTTGTCCCATTCGCAAATATGTTAGTCTGCAATAAGAAGCGTCATTTAACGACTTCTCCAGGGTTAGTACATGAAACGAGTCCAGTGTACTTGAACGCGGATGAATACTGGCGTCTTTCTGAACTGCTCCACATATATTTTTTTGCAGTGGTGGAGGAGCGGGCTCGGAGGGGAGGACTGTAGGGGACAGCTGCGTGCTCCGTGTAGTGAACCCGATGCAGCGCTTGGATGGAGACCAGCTTGTGTCCAGTTGTGGCTCCGGGGGGGAAGGGGGAGGCAGTGGGGGCACAGTCCGAGCGTCAGCCTGGCCAAAGTGGAACGAGCACAAAAGCTCTGAGGGGAGGCCCTGGTTGATGTGAAGAAGGGTGAAAAATCGCATTGTAGGAGCTCATTTTGCAAACAATATTTTTAGCAAACAGATTCTTAAAGGGCCGATATCACGCTATTTTCTGATCGATGTTAAAATGTCGTTTCCTCATCACAAACAGACCTGGAGTTGTGTTTTGTTTCATTCACACATGTTTAACACACAAACCCTGCGTATTTAGGCTCCCTCTTCTCTCAAACGGAAAACACTCTGTTCCACCTTGTGATGTCATCATGTGGTAATACAGGAAGTGTCGTTTTTAAACTCCATACGCCTTCACTAGAATCATTTGGATGATTTCAACCCTGGAATTGCCAATTTCTACTGAACTAAACGTAAAACGAACGTAGATGTTAGCTTGAAAACTACCACTTCATGACATCACAAGGTGGAACAGAGCATTTTGAGCTTTGGAGATGTAGACAGACTAATAATACGCAATAAGTTTATAAGGACTTTTCACAACGTTCAGAGGCCGGAGCGGAGTTTGCCGCCACGGTAAAGCTAACAACAACTAGCATGCGAAGCGCGCACTTCCTGATTCTCGAACAATACAGTGGCTTATAATTAGATCCAGGCAGTACACAGCTCACCGATTTTGAAGAGCTGCTTTTGCAATCTGGATCCGTACTGGGGCGAGACACATTTCGTACAGGGAATTTAATATTTCATTTTCATACAATTCATTTGGTTTAAGATTTTTATGAATTTTTAAACATGGGTTCTTCTTTTTTTTTTTTTCTTTCTTTTGGTCCTAGATTATACATAATAGATCAGCACATGTTCATCCATCTCCCTGAACGATAACTACGAAATGGGGGAGGGGCACAGGTCCAAGTGGGCGGGCCCGCTGTTGCTATGACGGCGTAACTACAGTTTAACGCTGACGACATTTATCAGGGTCGTTGACATGTATGAATCATTATGTGTCTCTGAATATGCATTAGACCAAAGTGGGGGAAGAAATACGCGATACTCAGTGGGTTTAATGGCTGAATATGTTTGCGTTGGCTCTTATGATTCAAAAACGATCTGACGGAGGCCCACGTGGGAGCTAGCACAGTTTTAAATGGAAAGAATTACGATGCCAGGATCATTGAAGATGATTGTGTCAGTGTTGGGGGATGCATTTGTATTTTTGATCGCTGTTCAAAAACAACCACAGAAAAACGTATATTTGTGGGTTTACTCATTTAAAATTCACTATCGCTCAAGTTTCACATTAAAACATTAAACGCCCTGCTGATACAAAAATATACAGATACATAGAAAATTCGATAATTTTTCTTTTCTACTCCATTTTTCCATGTATCTGAGCAAAATGTCACTTGCCCCAGTACAGATATTTTGTATAAGCAGCTCTTGAGGTCAAAATAACTCCACTGTCTGCTGTCTGGTAATCAGGAAGTGTGCTGTTAGCATGCTAGTTGTTGTTAGCGTTACCGTGACTGTAAACCTCCGCTCTCGTCTCTGAAAGTTGTGACTACTGAAAGCCGTTTAAAGTGAACTAATGTTGTTTTTCAGGTTTTTAAGATGGTAAAAGTCAGGAACGGTGCTTTGAATCTGCCGTAGGAGTAGCATCCCTAACTTTTGTCATCCAATGTGACAGCGTGACATGAAACTTGAAAACTTCACGAAAACTTCACGCTAACCTGCTAATTTTGCCGTTGCATAACCATATAGCTTTTCAAAATGGAGGTTTCGCAGATGCCGCCAAAACCATAGACTGTCTATATAAATGGACAAAGCTAACCTGTTAGCCGCCACATTCCAAACAGGAAGTGAGCACGGGTACACTTCCGGCTCCACTGACTCTGGCTCCAATTCACTTTACATTGGAAAACTGTCGCCCCTCTCTCTGTAACTGCTGCTGCTACTCGTCATTTTGGTTTTAAAATGTTTGTCTTAACCCGTTTTATATGGTCCTCGTATTTTTACTTTGCTCTCGCGTCTGTACGTCCAGATATGAACATTCCCAGATGTCGCTCCTGTTAGCATTAGCAATAGGTTTGATTGACAGCTTTGTGAAGCGCCCAATCCCTGCTAAACCAGCGCTGCAGACAGTAAGGAGTGTCACCTTCAACAGCATCGCTCCGGATTGGCTCTTTGGTTGCTATGATACTCGCCGTCAGAATCGCTAATATGAAACTTAGCTCCAAATTCGCACTTATAACTGTTAGCCTCGATGGGCTACAGATGACGTCATGCTCACTTAGTTCGCTTTTTGTCTTTGTCCACAATTCGTCCCAAATCTACATTAAAATGAAAGCATTATTCTGTACTTAACATCATTTTAGCGACTAGCGTAGCCCCATAGCTGCAGTGAATAATGTGGAATCTCTAAATAACTTTGAGCGGTGGACAGGTCCAGCCCATAAATCAGCTGACACAGGGGATAGCGCCCAGCAGGTAGGGGCCATATGTTAGCGCCGGGTGTATTGATTGTAGAATAGCATTAGAAGGCCCAGAGCTTGAGGATTCCACTGATTCAGCAGCTACAGTAGTCCCCTCTGCCCCCTGGATGTCCCGCCCCCCGAGTTGCCCCCCGGCTGCTCCTGATTGGCCGGTTTGTTCGCTAATGATTCCTGACTCCACACATAACCTTTAGCATTGATCGCGTGGCTGTGATCTGACTTAAAACGTGCACAGCCAAGCACCGGTGTATTGATTGTGGTTAAAATAGGTTTAGGTTTATTATGTGGAATGATTTGGGCTGTATTTTACGTACCGGTACATAGCCTCAAGAGGTGGATTTTGAAAACAATTTAAGGATGATGGTTGATCTGATTTTACGAATCTTGTTTTGCTGCATATAATATCTAGGTTAGCTTCACTGTGGTGTGGGTGAGCGTAGCCTACAATGAAATATTTAAATATTTTCCTATCCTGTCTTCAAAGGCGTTTAGCAGAGAGACAGTAAAAGGTAAGTGGTCACATTTTATATAGCGGTTTTTCACCTCCAAGGCACTAAGGAACCACTCACACATTCATACACCAGTTTGCGCAGACACTGGGATACGAGGTAGGTTAAGTGTCTTGCCCAAGGACACAATATTCATTAGTGAGAGCTGGAATTGCACCGCCAACCTGTGGGTCAGCGGATCTAACCTCTCAACCAATGATGTTTATGTCGAGAGCGGGATTCGAACCACCAACCTCGAGACAGTATGGTGTGATGTTATCGCTTTTCCTGAAATTATTTGTCATATTTAACTATTTTAGAGAATGTTTTTAGACTTTTATGAATTTTACGCTGCAAATACAACCCTATTTTCCACCTGGAGAAAATCTATGAGTGTTTTCTGTTTGAGAAAAGTAGTAAAGTTAATATTCAGAGGAAACAACATTATAACATAGATCAAAAAACAGCGCAATATGAGCCCTTTAAACTAGTTGCTTCTTACAGTACATGGAGTCACTCGATCTGCTGAGTATCTGGTAGAGATATTTACTGTATCGGGATGTTTAGTTTGACATTACACATTACAAGTAAACATTATCATTAAATAGTAACATACAGAGCACAAAAGGAGCAGGCTCAGAACACGGTTTAGTATTATAATTTGGTGATTTGATTCTCTAGATGATCATCCAATCAGAAAGCAGAATGAGCCTCACATGTGTCTCTCATTTGTGTTGCCAGGTTTAATGCTGAGATCCAGTTGGTTTAAAGTTCATATGATACTCCTCATTTCAGGAAAACACAGGTAAGATCATTATATTTAATGTTTTTTTTCCCAGTTTGGCAGTATTTTAGATTTCAGATTTTACTTCCTGGTTAGAAATCATGACATCACACTAAGGAATTCCATAACTGTTACCTGGCAACCATGCAGCACACTGGGCCAAAACTCCTCCAATGGACATATAAATTATTATTTGACAAACAAAATGAAGAAAACACCTTTATTTTGTTGAAATAATGTTTAAAATGTTTTTTTTGTGTGTAAATTGTGTGTGATGTCATCAATATAATACTTCCTACTTCCTGTAATTTTCAACATATTTTTCACCTTTTCTTAATAAATTGCTTCTTGTTTGGTATAAAACAGGGGTCGGCAACCTTTAACCTTTCCACGAAAAAAAAACAAAAACAAAAAAAAACACTGGGAGCTGCAAATACTTTTTAACATCTAAAATGAAAATAACACAGTATATATAATTTTTTGTGTGACGCTTATTTTGAGTGACAAAAAATAATGAAATATAATTTTATTTTAATTTTAGAAGATCACAATAATCTTCCTATTTAAACTACAATTAAAAAAGAACTAAAACAAATAAAATACATTTAAATTAAATATTTATAATTCATTTTCCCAAGCCACGCAGAGCCGCAGTATAAGGATGACAAAGCCCCCTGGCATAAAACTATTATTTATATTTACAACAGGTATTATCCATCAAAATTAAACCAAAATTAGAGAATCGTCAAAACCTGTCATGCACAATTTTAACCTAAAAAGACTCTCTCTGATCTGATGGTCACTACCCCAGCACCTGCAGCCAATCATGAATCAGTGCTAGTGCAGCTACTTCAGATCTCACCTGAAGTGCATTGTGGGTGGTTGTGACAGGAAGGTATTACAGCACAATAAAAACAAAATTCTATACAGAGGTGTTCGATTTCCGAAAAAGACATCTCCACTAATCACCTCATTATGTCCACGCGTTGACCAGGTACATCCCTAATCCTTCTTTTCAGACCCTCCCTCACAATAACAGCGAAAGTGGAGCAGCTTTCTGATCTCATTTACACTGGCACGGCCACACGTAGCTCCTCGCGCTGGGTGTTAGCTTTAGCGCAAAGAGGAACACGACGCGATAATTACATCAACACTTGCGCTGTGCCAATTTCTGCTAGCTACCAACCCTCTCCGCTAAGCTAAGCCAAGCCAAGACCATGACACTGCTACTGCCAGGATCAAGAGGAATTCCAAGCACATATTTCAAGGGGCTAATGCTAATGCTACGTTTGGCACATAGCTAGGTGGGATAGTGTTTATGTGGGCAGTGAAAGGCAAGATTTTTCTCACTGTAATTAACGCTCGAATCACAACAACAGCATGCATACGTTTTGGTGCATGCATTTTCATGAGACTGCCAGGAATTGTGGGAAATGTAGTTTGTGGACGCTAAGGGGAGTTTGCATGATCTGTGAATTTTGATTAATACAGGGTGCTTAGTCTCCATGTCCCAAAGCAGTTTTGAAGGTTTCATTGCCTCGTTCGATTTTTGCGCATATTACAGAGAGCGGACTCGTTGTGTGAGACTCACCTGTAGCGACAAACCCATATTTTAAGTAGGACTCCTGGGATTGTCTGTTAAATTGATCTTTCTTTTTCTCGGAGGTCATAGGCTTCTCTTCTGGCTCCTTAGTTTGGCCTTTTCCCCTTTGCAAAAAAGCTCTCCAAAGACTTTTGTTTTTGGCTCATTTCCAGAGCTTGTCAATGCTGTCAATCAAACCTGTTGCTAACGCTAGCAGGAGAGACCTCAGGGAAATAAGGCACCTGATTAGTCTGTTATTAATTTTCATATCTTGATGTACAGTCTAAACCAGGGGTGGGCAAACTACGGCCCGCGGGCCACATATGGCACATTGGTCTTATTATCTGGCCCGCCGAGCGTAACCAAATTATGGCGCACTTTAGCTACATCAACCTTGTATTAGTCTCTTATTCTCTTATCAGCCCTTCTGCAAAAATGAGCTCATCAAAGAAAAGAAAAGTGGATAGTGAGCGCTGAGTGTTTAATACGGAGTGGGCAACAAAATATTTTTTCACCAAAGTTCGATCAAAGTACCACGGCAAGTTTTTTGTGGGCATTGAAATTACCAAAAGCTAGCAAGCCTTTCTCTGAAGGCAAGTATTTAAAAGAATGCCTTTGGGAAACTGTACAATTGTATATTCATGTCTAATGTCTCTCTCTATCGCTAATGTAATATACACACATATATATATCTTGGCCCGGACCCTCTGTCAAATTTTAGAAACACATTGTGGCCTGTGTCAAAAAGTTTCCCCATCCCTGGTCTAAACAGTGAAACAAAAAAAACCCAGGATCATGTAGAGCGGGTTAAAACAAACACTTTAAGGTCAGAATGCTGAGCCTGACAGCAACAGTTACTGAGAGAGAGGTGCCGGTTATTCAATGGAACCAAATCTCGGAGGAACCACTTTGCACCATCATCACTCACTTACTATTTGGAATGTGGCAGCTAGCGTGTTAGCTACGTCTATCTATAAACTCTCTACGGTGAATGTTATGTTATACCACATACGCCTTTCCATGTATCCTATTAGCATATTGTAGCACTATTCTAGCAATTCTATTTGGTACTTAATTGTCATTTTTGCATTTCTGCTGCCTCTCTCTTTTCACACACACACACACACACACACGCACGCACACACACACACACACACACACACACACACACACACACACTATAACGAGTGCATCCCCTCTTTGCACTTTGCTCCACAGCCTGAAATAGAGTGTGAATGCAGAGTGTGATGTCAGCTCTAGGCTCCTCCTGCTCAGAGCTGTGATCCGAACAGTGTGAGCACAACAATGTGTCGACAGCTAACAATCTACTTCCAGCTAAACGAGGACAATCCACGTGTTTCAAATCAGTGTGATGAAACATTGGCATATCGTAATGGCAAAGAACAAAATAGTCTATGTTTTAAATGGACAAAAGTACTCAAAATGATGTCCGTTACATTTAAAAAGTCTGCAAGCGAATCCAGGCTAAAAGAAGACATGGCTCTAGGCTAGAGTGACCAGATTTTCAACATTCAAAACTGGGACGCACTCGGGATGGCATGGTTGGTATAATTAAAATTGCGGAAAGAACATGTAGCATTGTCCATTCTCGATTCACTTAAGGGTCATAAACTCAGGGACTTCTGTCGGTGTCATTTTTATGCCTTAAGCATGTTTGCCTGTATTTTAGCTAAACAAATGACAGTATATTCCGGTCTTTACTGTTGGCGGGGATCAAACTGGTCAAAAATAGGGACACCTGGGACATTTTTTATGTAAAATTGTGACAAATCGATAGTTTCGGGTAAATCTGTTGAGTCCTGTGTCCCCTTGGACTCAAAACTGGGACTGTCCTAGGTAAATAGGGACGTCTGGTCATCTTGTGCTAGGCATTACATGAATTTCAAGTCAGAGTGGTGTTTTAAATGGTCAAAAGTCCTCAAAATGGCATCCCTAATATTTTAAAAGTAATGTGATAGTTCATACTTCAGAAATATTAACGTTATTCTTGCAGCACACTTTGGTAAAAGGAGCAAGTCTCGACCCCAGAGCCCCAAACCAGACCACAGACAAACTCAACGTCCAAGGAATGTCACATGTTTCATCAAGCAATCACATACTATTTATCAGAGTTATGTTTTCTGACTAAAACTGTTATAGATTCAGTCTGACGCCTTCGCATCTGAAACGTTAATGCGCAGCTAATTTAGTTCTGATTCCGTTTGGCAAATGTCAAACACTTTAAATGTGCAAGCGTATGGACATGTTAGCCTAGCCTAGACACGCGCCCCTGTAGACTTTGCATGTAAACCTGACGCCCCCACGAACTTGAATGCACCTAAATGCTAACATAATGTACCACCGAGCGTAAGTCTTCTCCCACGCTAACCCATAACTTTAGCCAAACCTGCTTTATCTCCCTAATGCTAACAGCCTGTACCACCTAGCGTAAGGCTCATCCACGCTAACCCATAACTTTAGCCAAACCTGCTTCATCTATGAACTCCCTAATGCTAACAATCTGTACCACCTAGCGTAAGTCTCATCCACGCTAACCCATAACATTAGCCAAACCTGCTTCATCTATCATCTCCTACTGCTAACAATCTGTACCCCCTAGCGTTGGTCTCATCCATGCTAACCCATAACATTAGCCAAACCTGCTTCATCTCCCTAACGTTAACAGCCTGTACCACCTAGCGCAAGCCTCATCCACGCTAACCCATAACTTTAGCCAAACCTGCTTCATCTATCATCTCCCTAATGCTAGTAGCCTGTACCACCTAGCGTTAGCCCCTTCCCATTAATTTAGTTTACCCTCTTCATCTTTGATCTCCCTAATGCTAACAGCCTGCACCACCTAGCATTAGCCCCTCCTCCGCGCTAACTGGCAGCCTCCACCGGTCTGCTGAGCCTTTGATAAATCATGCAGTGTTTACTATGATCAGAGCAGCGAGCGAGAACGCAAATCCCCAAAAACACTTGGGCAGATCCAGCGTCATATTTCATCAGAGCGAGGTGAAGCCGGCCCAGTGCGGAGACCGAGGAGCTATTTTTAAACCACTTTGTTTATCTTGTTCATTAAGCTTACAGAAAACCTAATTTAAATGTTTAAAAATGTATCCGTGTTCTACTTTATTTTTAATAAATCCCAAATGATAGTGCAGTTGTGCCAATTTTTACCCAATATAGTATTTTAAAGGAGCACTATGTAACTTTTCTAGTGGGAAGTTCCACCATGTGTTTTCCGTGGAGATGTTTTTACCTGTTTTACCTTTAAACATATCTATCCTGCATTTATTCAATGTTTTTTATAGCTCAAAAAAGTTACATATTGCTCCTTTAAAGGACTAATATGCTAAATTTAGTTTTTGGATTTTTTAACCATGACGACTTTTCCAAATCTGCTGCTTGGAAAACATACGTGGAGTTGTGTTTTGTGTTATCATACATGTGGATCCTCTATCTTTCTTTCCAAAGATCAAAATGCTCTGTTCCACCTGCTGATGTCATAAAGTGGTACCACCCGTTTCCAGGAAGTGCTCCTCATTGTTTTTCCGTAATCTTTCAATGCAAAAAAAAGCTAACCTAACCACTTTCATACATTGGAATTACGGCTGAATTGCTTTCGCTGTTTTTTCATAAACATTATTGTTGCAAATAAAAAAACAAATATATTAATTAAACAAATGGATATATAAAAAAATAAATGCAGAAAGAAAAGTTGTGCATAATGTTTGAAGGAGACCAGAATGAATTTGGAGGTCTATCTCAACCAACTCGAGTATCACAAACTGTTATGACTAAATGTAGGTCATACCAACAAAATACACCGAGGCACTGCACTGTTATAAAGCCCCACCGTGTAACTTTTTTCCTCCATTGCATCTCCACAAAACTAACCCTTTTTGTCAATCCATATTTCAATTCAGATGTTCCTTTGGCTAAAATCTTCTATAGGATATCCATGGACTGTGTATATAAATGGACATAGCTAATCTGCTAGCTGCCGCATTCCAAACAGAAAGTGATCATGGGCTCCACTGACTCTGGCTCCAGTTCACTTTACATAGAAAAACTGTCGCCCAGCTCTCCGTAATCGCTGTTGTCAGGTTCATCATGTTGGTCTTAAAATGTTTCGTACTGACCCGCTCTACACGATCCAGATATTTTTATTTTGCTATTGTGTCCATAACTCAAGATATGAACATTATTAACACAAGGTCACTCCGGCTAGCATTAGCAGCTGCTCCCTACTAAACCAGCGGTGCGGACGGGAAGGAAGGGGCGTTACCTTCAACAGCCTCACTCTGGATCGGCTCTTTCGTTGTTATGATACTCGCGGTTGCAATTCCTAATATGCAACCTGGCTCCAAATTTGTCGCTATAACCGATCTAGCCTCGATGAGCGTCATTTGACTGGAGCTGAACGCTACAGGTAACGTCACTCTCACTTAGTCCACTTCGTTATAAAGTCTGAGTATGGCATAAAAACTTATCTCCACTGGTTATTTTTCGAAGTGTTATGACCCAAAAGTAGATCAGAACATATTTAAGGACACGGGAAACAAAAGTAAAGGTTACATTTATTACTTTTTAACTTTCTGATTCTTCTTTATTTTTAAAGAACAAAAGATCACGGTGAGCTGGCCGACTTTCTAACTTTTTAGTTCCACCCAAATGTGCTACCTCCGGAAGAAACTTCATATCACTTTTACTGCACTTTACTCTTAGTGTAAATTTAGGTTACTTCCCTGCAGAGCTCCATCACTCCTAACCTTTGACCTTTGACCCCCTCAAACTTAGACAGTTCCCTCTCAGTTTGGACGACCTTCTCTGTCTCTGGCACATCTCCTGGTCCCACCCCGAGGTGTCCCGGGCGTGCTAGCTTTGCCTGCCAGTCACAACGTCAAAAAGTGTCCCCGATGGACGACGTGTCCTCTGTCTGTCCCGGTGTACATGTCCCACTGTGACACGCTGAGTGACAAAGCTGCACTTGTGGATGGGGTGAGACGGGGGATATGGGACATGATGGGGCGTCCAACAGGGAGGAGTCATGACCTGAGCTAGAGACAGTGTTGAGTTTGACAAGAAAAGTGTAGCTTTAGTTTCATGACGTGTTTTTGAATGCCTGATGGGACATGGTTTGTTCATGGTCTGGTTTGTAGGGCTGAAGTCTTTGAGTCGTTCAGTCCATCAATCGGTTGATGGAGTCTTAGTCGACCGAAATTTGCGTTCGTAGACTGATCATTTTATCTCGATTATAAGGATTTATATGAGACAGCAGCAGAAAGCAGAAGTGAGTTAGCTGAAATCTAAAAGTAAAACAAAACTTTATACAAATACAGTGGTCCCTCGTTTATCGTGGGGGTTATGTTCTAAAAATAATCCTCAATGGGAAAAATCCACGAAATAGCTTTATTTTTTACAATTGTTCTATATGTTTTTTGCTTTATACACTTTTATCACACAGGCATTAACATTTTCTCACATTTCTCTCTTGTTTAAACTCTCTCAAAGTTCAAACCTTCGTAGGAGCCTTTGTCGGTGCAGAACTTTTCATCGACATTGCGCGAAACAGCGAGAGCTCGAAATGTGATCCGTGATATAGCGAGGGACCACTATACTTTGTTCCTCAGTATATTTTGCATAAATAGTTGTTTTTGTATGAACTCCCCCTGCAGGTCTAGTCTTGCGAGTGCAGTTCGGGTCAGATACACAGAGATACATAATAGTTTTGAGAGCTTTTGTCCACCAAGAATGACTTTCGTCGACTATACCTACACTTTCTACTGCGATTGAAAAATGGAATTTGGATCTCAGATGAAAATATCGTACTTTTAGTCGACAAAAATATCTGAAAATATATTTGACTCTTAATGGTTAGTTTTTACTTTGTTTTAATCAGCAAATATCGGACTTGCTCTTGTAATATCTGCTCTCTAGTTGTAATTTTTCCATGAGTTACGGGTGTTTTCGTTGCTTAAAAAAAACTGCATTCTTACCGTGAGCATTAGCGCTTCTCCACTGATCTAATAATGTCTCCTGCTTGTTTCCATGAAGAGAGATACATTTAATACCACACTACGGAACATTTCAGGCAAAGGAATAACATCTCAGCTCTCTGACATTGTGATTTGGTCCCAGCACACATTACTATGCTCCTCGTTGGTTGAATTGCATGGCTCGCTGCAGAATCCCATCTCCCCTTCCCCAGTGAATACTAAACAAACAGTGAATAATGCACAGTCCCCGGGAGCCATTTTGTGTTCCCCTCCTCACAAGACCCAGAGTGGAAGCAACACATGCCACGCCAATTTACACAAACAAGTAGTAGTAGTAGTAGTAGCAGTAGTAGTAGTAGTAGCAGTAGTAGTAGTAGTAGTAGGAGTAGTATAGTAGCAGTAGTAGTAGTAGTAGTAGTAACAGTAGCAGTAGTCGTAGCAGTAGTAGTAGTAGTAGTAGTAGGAGTAGTATTAGTAGCAGTAGTAGTAGTAGTAGTAGTAGTAGTACTAGCAGTAACAGTAGTAGTAATAGGAGTAGTAGTAGCAGTAACAGTAGTAGTAATAGTAGTAGTAGTAGTAGTAGTAATAGCAGTAGCAGTAGTAGCAGCAGCAGCAGCAGCAGTACTAGTAGTAGTAGTAGTAGTAGTAGTAGTAGCAGTAACAGTAGTAGTAGTAGTAGTAGTAGCAGTAACAGTAGTAGTAATAGTAGTAGTAGTTGTAATAGCAGTAGTAGTAGTAGTAGTAGTAGTAGCAGCAGTAACAGTAGTAGTAATAGTAGTAGTAGTAGTAATAGCAGTAGCAGTAGTAGTAGTAGGAGCAGCAGCAGCAGCAGTACTAGTAGTAGTAGTAGTAGTAGTAGTAGTAGTAGTAGTAGTAGTAGCAGTAACAGTAGTAGTAATAGTAGTAGTAGTTGTAATAGCAGTAGTAGTAGTAGTAGTAGTAGCAGCAGTAACAGTAGTAGTAATAGTAGTAGTAGTAGTAATAGCAGTAGCAGTAGTAGTAGTAGGAGCAGCAGCAGCAGCAGTACTAGTAGTAGTAGTAGTAGTAGTAGTAGCAGTAACAGTAGTAGTAATAGTAGTAGTAGTTGTAATAGCAGTAGTAGTAGTAGTAGCAGTAGTAGTAGTAGTAGTAATAGTAGTAGTAGTAGTAGTAGCAGCATTAGCAGCAGTAGTAGTAGTAGTGGTAGTAGTGGTAGTAATAGTAGTAGTAGTAGCAGTAGCAGTAGTAGCAGTAATAGTAGTAGTAGCAGCAGCAGTAGCAGCAGCAATAGCAGTAGTAGTAGTAGTAGTAGTAGTAGTAGTAGTAGTAGTAGTAGTAGTAGTACATCATAACAGTAATAAGAAGCGTTACAAAAGCACCTATTATTACATTTATCTTATTTATACCCGTTGCACATGTGCTGTATTTGTACTCTTGTTTCTGCGTACTCCGACATGTCCAGGAAAAAGAAGACGTCTGGTCACCCTTGTGCACACAAACATCAGACCTGTACTGCACTCTGAAACATTAAAACATACACGTTACACTATGTCCTGCTTCCTTGTTTCATCCCAAATGCTTTTAGCACCACATCGCACACTGCATCATTTAGGAGCTAGCGTTTTGCCCTTTTGGAGGCTAACAGTGGCCTGATGGATGGCTAGTGTTAGCGTGAGGAGCTAGCAGTGTGTATACAGAGGACGAGAGCATCGGCTGAGTCAGCAGACAGAGCAGTACTTTTCCACACTAGCTAGCATGGCGGCTACAGGGACGTGCACTGGCAGATGCAGGTTGACAGCTGTCATGTAGCACATCCTGCTAACATCCACTGTACAAAACAAGAGGAGGAGAGAGAAAATCGTAGAGAGCTGCCATAAAACTGTTTTATTTGTAACAATGGTGGTGGTGTAACAAGTTTTGAGGGGAAATACTTTTATTGTCAGATATATGTTTTGTCTTGCTTTCCCAGGAGTATACTATAGGCCTAATGGTGACCGTCAGAAGCACATATCAAATGTTAGAAGGTTTTGAGGTTTGAACTGGTTACAGTTTAAATCATATATGTCAAACTCAGGCCCCGGGGCCAAATCTGGCCGGCGGTGTAATTATATTTGGCCCGTGAGATTGTATCAAATGTGCAAAAACTTTAAAAGGAATTTGAAAGGCTACAGAAAGAGACATAATTCATTTTATTATTTTATTTTTGTAATATCAATCTTCAAAACTAAAGTTCATCTAAAAAGGTTAACTTTACATATAGATTTTTCAATAAATGTTGAGTTTGGCCCATTAATTTGTCTCACTTTTAAATTTTGGCCCAATGTGCTCAATATCTTTTCCAGGAATTGCTTGGAAATAAAACATATTTGATTGAATGATGCAAAGGTCAGATAATTTAATGCCATGCTGTGGAACATTCTGGGGACAGCCGTAACATCAGGCATATAATCCTACATAAACAATGTAGTTTTTTTTCTTTAGACAATACAGTGGGAGAAGTATTTACCTCGTTGACATGTTTGGGCTGCTGCTGTGAGTCATATTCACCGTTGTTACTTCCAGAAGGTCCTGCAGGTCGCTCAGACTGACCACTCTTCCTGTCTCCCGCTGCTCTCAGATTGACCTCGCCTCCTGTCGCTCTCAGACTGACCACGCCTCCTGTCGCCCCGTGGTCTCTGGAGAAGGATGTTCTAGGTGTGTTCTAGGTACGCTCCTTTATCACGGTTGATGGTGTCTGAGCGTCAATTTCTGATTTCAGTAGCCTCTTTGATCCAGCTTTTGAATTTGTGGGTTTCCAATCCAATGACCCATACCCTGATTTATGGATTATCCAGAAATAAACGATATCAGATCACTGCAAAACATGTCAACAAGGAGAATACTGTACATCTTCTACTGTATTATCTTAAAAAAGAAGCTAAACTTAACAGTTGAGGTTAAGCAGTTTTTGGATAATCCATCATATTTAAAGTGTCTATAAGGCTTCAGATACATTGATTTTCCACACACAGTTCTATCGATAGTCAGGTAATGCAACTTGAAGTATCTGTGTAAACCCTCAGTCGTCCAGGTCTGATCCACAGCAAAAGATGAAGTTCAAATCTGTCAAGTGGACAAATCGTTGTAGGAGTGAAGACGTTTCGCTGCTCGTCCAAGCCGCTGCTTCAGTTCTGATCAGATTGCTGGTGACCACTGTCTTGTATTCATCTGCAGGGAGGGGCTAACTACACTGAAACTGTAAATGTCTATTGTCTCTAGTTTCAGCTGGAGCTAGCTACCCTATTCAGCCCTCAACGACCCTGCTATTGTCCTCATTGTTCTGGGTCTGAGGATGGAGTTGTAGATGGTTATGTCTCAGGCCCCCATTCCCGTTTAAGGAAGGTTCCCTTTCGCGGTGGTGCCCATAAGTAATTCAAAAAGACTTAAAGCTGTGACGTGAATACAAGACCTTTACATTGTAGTACATGCAGTGAACATTTACAGTAGCCTCACCCTCTCGTCAGTGGTCTGTGGTGATGTCATCCTCCTGTGCCTCCAGCTACTCCTGATGCCCGGATTAGTAACATACACACACACACAAATGAACGTTTCTCATGGTTCGTCATCAGCAGCGGAGTTGGTCATGACCTCTGCGGGCTTGTTCACAGTCTACATCTGATATGGCTAATTCTTTCTATAGAAATACTGTAGGTTGTAAACACGTGAGCGCAGCTGTTGTTGTTGTTGTGAGGTATTTTTAACTGATTTAGCTAAAAGCGCCCATGTAACGCTGTTTTTAAAATCTGTTATAATGTCGTTTCCTCGTCACACAAACAGACCTGGAGAGATGTGTTTCGTTTCATTCGCACATGTTTAACGCACAAATCCTGAACATTTAGGCTGAGTTCTTCTCTCAAACAGATCTATGATTACAGCCTCAGACCTAAAGCGAACAAAAAGAACAATAGTAGGGCCATTAAGGTTTAATAAGGTCATTAAGGCTGAAACTGGTTAGTGTAGTTAGCCCCGCCCTTTAGACAGATATAAGGAAGTATCCACCAGCATCTGACCAGAACTGAAGAAGCGACTCGGATGATCAGCGAAACGTCTTCACTCCTACAACGATTTGTCCAGTTGACAGATTAAAACTTCGTCTTTTGCCATCAATCTCTACTGAACACAAGGTAAAACGCATCTGTCTATGGTTTAACATCGAGCTGGAGACAGGTCAGAATTAACTTTTTTAACCATCTGATTATTGCAGCGTTTCAGACGATGGGCAGCTAAAATGTATATCGTTAAAACGTCGATTTGTGTTTTTCTGTACTTCATTGAGTTCTTGGGGCTAGTCACTAATAGTAATGCTCAAGTTCAACATTTGTGCATTTACTTTTTGGATATATCTCGGCAAAGTGAAATGTTATCAGTCGGAAAAAGTGTCTCTTGCCCCCGTCTGAGAGAACGACATCATCACATCGTGTTTATCGACCTGGTTTATGGTTAATATTACTGCGATTACTGGGCGAACGTGAAACACAACCTGACACAAAGTTGTCTGTCAATAAAGAAAAGTTGTCATTGTTTTTTCGTCTTCACAGCAGCTTCAGATGACGGGACACGGGAGGCCGGGTTGGTTGTCACACTAACCATTTCTCAGCATGTGATGTAAAAAAAAAAAAGTGGAGTAAAAGGTTTAAAAACTTCAAATCATCAAATTTCACTTGTGACAACCAACTCCAGGAGGTGTGACAACCAACCCACACTTGGGGCTGGTTTTCTCCATGGGGTTGGTGGGAAAAAAACGATAAAGAACTTTTGAACAGCATGAGATACAGCACTACAGGTGGAGTATTTTCTTATCTGAGATTTTGAACCTTTCTTGCGCTGAAATGGACAAATCTTTCATGGGATCTGAGTCTTTTGGATCTGCTCAAAGGTCTGGCTCTTTTACTGTTAATTCATACGACAGAAGCCAATGTGAGAACTTATTTTATCTACAAACTAATCACCGAGAGAAACCACCAAGGGCTCAGGTGTGTTTAAAATGGTTCAAAATGAGAGTGGGAGCGTGTCTAGCCTTTACAATGATGCATTATTTGAATAAAACGTTGCACTACAATAATGGCAATTTAAAAAGAACTCTTATTACGACGGCAAATTGTGTTTTTTGTTCACAAAGCTCTAACTCGTGTCGCCTGCTCTGCTTCTGTGCTGATTCTTGTGTTGGTTCAGTGTATAAATGCAAAAAAAAAAAAAAAAAAGGTAGAAAGGATAAAAAAAAAAAAAAAAAATGAGATCCAGTTCCAACAGTTCACATTAATTAAGGAGATATTCAAAAGAGCCGACTCATTCACAAACGTCCGTCCTATCACTATCTGTGTAAACCCTCAGTCGTCTAATCAATAGTAAAATACAAAAGTAAAATCTGTCAACTGGACAAAAAAGTTAAAAAGTTCAGTTCAGTTGACAGATTTTATTTTTGGCTTAAACGTCATGACATCACTATATACAGTGCCTCGCCAAAAAAAGGTCACCATCTGGATTTAATGAAGCAAATAGGTCCAAGCTTCCTCCAGTTGGTCAGGTCTAGGTTCAGCAACAGTCTGTGCTCAAAGAATGAGGTCAGCTGACACCTGAAGATACTGAAGGACCAGGTTATTCCATCAATGGACAATGACAATGCCAGGATTCAAATAGTGACAGAGTGGTTCAGGAGCATCATTTTCACACATGGATCGTCCACCACAGAGTCCAGACCTTAACCCCACTGAGAATCTTTGGGATGTGCTGGAGAAGCTTTGTGCAGCGTCAGACTCGACCATCATCAGGGAAAGATCTTGGTGAAAAATTAATGCAACACTGGTTGGAAATAAATCTTGTGACACTGCAGAAGCGAAATCGAAAAAATGTCACAGCGAATGTGACGTAATCAAAGGTAAAGGCGGAACAACAAAATATTAGAGCGTGTGACCTTTTTTTTTTTTTTTGGCTAGGCAGTGTACAATCAATATGGTAAGTTTGTGGAGACAATCCCAAACCAGTGATAAAGTTAAATTTCATATAATGTAAATCTCCTTATACTGGCCCCCTGCCTCCATCTGCAATTATAATACGATCAAATTCTGTAAGGTGAATGAAACATATTCTACTGTCTATGAAGTGACTGTGACACAAAACTATTCTTCCATCTGCACATATCTGTTGTTAGTATTTACAGCATAAAAAAACACTTTTTCAGTTGGTTGACATGTTAGAAGTCACCTCTGTCACCATCTATATTCAATGTATTTATTTTTTCTCATTTCGGGCAAATTGTCAGAGGGTCACTGGACTATGACCTTTAGAAGAGATTATATGTGGATTATCGGGTTCAGTAAAATCTATATGACCAGATTAGCTCAAAACCTTCCTCGCTAACCATAATGCTAACTAGATTGTAGCTAAAGGTGTTATAAGAAGGATGTGCTAGATATTTTCTGCACAAATACTGCAATACCAATATATCTGAACACATTTTCTCTTGCCTCAGTACGGATATATTATATAATCAGCTCTTGAATTCAAAATAGTGTCTTTAGTGTCCGACAATCAGGAAGTGCGTGTTAGCATGCTAGTCGTTAGCTGTACCGTCGCAGCAGGAGTTCTCAAAAGCGCTTTTAAACTCGTCGTGTTGAATGATCGGGATGGTCATGAGCGCGTAAGGTAAGCGAGGAATAACTTTGGATCACTGCAAATGTTTAGTTTTTCACACTTTTAAGACAATACTGCAATACCGTGTTACAAATTTTCCGTTAGCAGTACAGACAACAGCAAGTGATGTTAATTGTATGTATATTTTTACTTCATGGTCAAGCGCAGTACTTATATGATTCTCCTGACCCTGACCCGGGATGACAATAGCACTTGTTCTAATAGCGACCTGTGCGTCACCCGTAAACATCAGCGCTAATCACTGGCAAAGATCCAGTAAACAGCCCCGTTGCGCTACTTCAGCTAAATCCAACCGCTCATAATGATATTGACGAGTGACAGCGAACGTACTTGTCTCGTACTATTGTGTCGAATACAATCAGCGTACGCGGGGCCTGTGGATGTTGCTATGGTTTCACGTGAGCGGTGTATTGCTCTACTTAACCTTTGTTTAGCTAGCTGCGGTCTGTTGTGAGTGCACCTGCTCAAGATTAAAGCGCGGCTGACGGGGGGACGCTCTTTGAACCAGACGCACACACAAGAGCAGCCCGATTGTGTTAGCGCAGTGACTGTAGCGTGAGTTTAAAGCACGACGGACGGCCTACTTATTTCACCGATCAGTGTTAGCTTGATTTACAATTGAAGAAACAAGTCATTATCTGACAGAAGAAAGCCAGGCGTTTTACCACCAATCTTTAAAAATGTAAATATAACATAATATAAGCCGCTGTACTGGATTTTTACAACCATAAAAATTTGGTTTGCGGCGGTAAAAGTTGTTGTTCATCTCAGTGGTTTTTATAAGCTCTTAGCACAACTTTCAGAGACCAGAGCGTCACAGCAGACAGCGCACTACAGCATTACCGCCTGGTTTGGAAGCGTTTTATAATTACACGCAGCACACTCCAGTCTCCATTGAGGTATTATCTTTACTACAGCAAAAGTCATTTTCTTTATTACACGAAAAAATACTCCCCAAACTGGAGGTTTAGCAGTTATCGAAGACACTGATGACAGGTATCTGAGAGATCCCAGTTTCCTTTGTCAGTGTCGAGATTCAGCTTTAATAAGTATTTTACATACAGTAGTTGGCAGAGTAATTTGAAAAGATATGACCTTATCAAAGTCTCACAGTTTATTAGCAGTATATCAAATGTGACGTCCCTGCAGATAAAATGCCGTTTCATTACAATGGAGCTCTTTAAAGCTCTGAGTAACTTTGCGAACACTGCAGTGTTACTCGATGTTATAGACGAAACTTTATCACACATACAGCTTGTCAGGACATTTGGAGAAACCTACATTTCCATATTGTGAACCTCCTAAGTCCCAAGAAGCTCCTGTGAGATTCAACAATAACCCACATTTAGTCCAAATGGAGGAGTCAGCATAACTCTGTGGGAGATTCACGGTTTTAAATGTGAACTTCTGAAAGAAACATTCATTTGATCCACAAATGTTGTACTTTGCTCCACAAACTCACCATATTAATCTCCTGGCTGCTATCTGCTACCACTTTCCGAAGCTATTGTTAAAAAAATAGTTTGTTTATACTGGCAAAGAAAACTTTCAACTTTGTGACAGTTTTTGTTTCTTGTGGTTAGGCCATAGACCACAAACCAGGTCAACAAACCTGAAATCTGACAGTTAAACAGCAAATTGTACCACAGACGCTACTCTGTCGTCCAGCTCAGTGTTAAAGGACATATGACTGGTGAGAGTACTTACTTACTAAAAAAAACAGCCTTATTTTGTCTGTTTTCACTTCCTTGTTGGACACGAGTAGTCGGTGTGACATACGCCGCAGTAATTCAAGTTGTGTTACCTAGCAACAATAACGTAAGCGAGGTCCAAAACTTGTCTAAATCGCACAATAGTTATTTAATACCTTTATTCCGTCAAATCAAAGAAAACGCCTTCCTTGTGCGAAAATTGGTGAGGAATTTTGGATCGAATAGTACTAGTTTTAGAGCTACTTCCTGTATTTTTGTCCTTTTTTTCTCAACTGTCACTTAACTGATATAAAAACACGTCAACCTGTCGAGCGCTTTAAACTAACAAAAAAAAACCCTCATAAATTCTCGAATGTGCTGATGTCACGTGAACTCCCGAATCCTCCAAATCGGTATAACGGACCCAAACCGTCCTTCGCTCCCCTCCGCCGCTAATACCGCACTTGGTATTCCTCGCCGCTCCCACTTTGACGGTAATTCTATCGCTCTATTCGTCTCCACGCGTCTTCGTCAAACATTACCATGGAAATACAGAGATCACCGGCACACCGCGAACAAAAGGAGGTCGTTTTAATGCGCGTTATAAATCTACGAGAGCGCTACGCATGACACAAGCGGTAATAGCAATACTCAGAGCCATAAAGACGTGCGCATTACCGGAGCTGCAGAGATATGGATTGGGCCAAATTGACTTAATAAACGATGGCGTTTCACCGGAGAGCTCGTTGGGGTGAGATTAAATATACATGGGGTGAAGGCGGCGCCCGTCGGTTAATCAGCTTGTTTACAGTTAAGCTTGGCACTTTTAAGAGTACTTTAAAATGAAATGTGTTATCTCTAATGACGAAAACAATATTAATGTACGAATTTAATGGAAATCTGTCATAATGTACAGACAGGACGGACCAAAACGCAGGACTCAGAGAAGTGTTAACGGTGTTTATTAGATAGTGAAATCCCAAAAAAGGCAATAATGGCTAATCTCCCCGAGGTGCTAGGTGCAGGGGTGCAGGTCACGGTGCAGGGGTGCAGTTCTGGATCGAGGCGAGGCCAAGGTGCGAGGTGCAGTACCGGTGCGGGGAGGCAGGGCCAGCGGCGAGGTCAGAGGCAAGGATGCTGAGGTGATGGTGTCAGGAGCTGGCTGGGTCAGGAGCTGGCAGGATCTGAAGCTGGCAGGATCAGGAGCAGGCAGGGTCTGAAGCAGAGCAGAAGTTCCAATGAACAGAAGGTAAAGAGCAAAAATGAGAATTAAGCCAACTGTGAGCATTCACATTGAACACACGGACGTTGTGGCACCGGGTGTCTGGTACGGGCTCCTTTTATCCCCCACAGGTGGCGCAGATTAAACTGATGGGCTTCAGGTGTGCACGGGAGGGGCCCGGAACTCCACCCAGCTCCAGGGTCAGATAGGTGAGGGAGGGGGAAGGAGAACACAGAAGGCAGGGACAAACATGGCTCATGACAGTACCCCCCCTCAAGGGACACCTCCTGGTGGACCCCCAGGCTTATCAGGATGGGGCGCGGTGAAAGTCCCTGACCAGATCAGGATCCAGGATACGGGCTCTAGGGACCCCACGAGCGCTCCTCAGGTCCATACCCCTCCCAGTCCACCAGATATTGTAGCCCCCTGCCGCGCCGGCGGACATTGATGAGCCGTCGGACGGTGAACGCCGGGTGACCATCCACGACCCGGGCGGGAGGAGGGGGTTCGGTCGGAGGGTAAAGGTCGCTGGAACGGACAGGCTTGATTTGGGATACATGGAAAGTGGGATGGATACGGAGAGACGGAGGGAGTTGTAGTTGGACAGCGGACGGATTAATGATCTTTGTGATTTTGAACGGACCCAAGAAGCGGGGCGAGAGTTTTCTAGAGTCAGTCTTAAGCGGAATGGTTTTAGATGAGAGCCAGACAGATTGACCGGGTCGATAACAGGGAGCGGGAATGCGATGTCGGTCTGCAGCCGTTTTAGTTCGCGCCCCCGTCTGGAGGAGTGCGGTTCTGGTCTTCCTCCAGACTCTGCGGCAACGCTGAAGGTGGTGCTGTACGGAGGGGACCGCCAGGTCAAGCTCCTCCGACGGGAAGAGCGGGGGCTGGTAGCCAAGCGAAGCCTGGAAAGGAGATATGCCTGTGGCTGAACTCACAAGAGAATTGTGCGCATACTCAACCCAAGGTAAAAAGGAGCTCCAGGCAGAGGGATTCGAGGCTACCACACAACGTAAGGCCGCCTCCAAGTCTTGGTTCGCCCGTTCGGTCTGCCCATTGGACTGCGGGTGGAAGCCAGACGTGAGGCTGACAGAAGCGCCCAGTCCCTCGCAGAATGCGCGCCCACACCTGGGAAGTGAATTGAGGGCCGCGGTCAGAGACAATATCTGAAGGAATGCCGTGGAGCCGAAATACCTGGTTTGTGAGATGGTCAGCTGTTTCCTTGGCAGTTGGGAGCTTCGGCAGGGCGATAAAGTGGGCGGCCTTAGAGAAGCGGTCGACAATGGTAAGAATGACCGTGTTACCCCGGGACGGGGGAAGGCCGGTTACGAAGTCCACCGCCACATGGGACCAAGGCCGTCTCGGGACGGGGGAGTGGATGTAATAGGCCGGATGGTGGAGAGTGTGAAGACTTACCCCTGGCACACACCTGGCACGCGGAGACGTAGGCTCTGGTATCTTTATCGATGGTGGGCCACCAGAAATGCCGTTTGAGCAGGGAGAGTGTGCGATTGGCTCCGGGATGGCAGGCGAACCGGGAGCTATGAGTCCATTCCAGAACCTGGGAGCGGACGGAGTCCGGGACAAAGAGTGTGCCAGGTGGGCCGTTACCGGGGTCAGGGTCATCGTGTTGGGCCTCCCGAACCAGATCCTCAATTTCCCAATGAACGGCCGCCACAACACGAGAAGCAGGAAGGATGGGTTCTGGAGAGGTGGGGGTCTCCTCCTGCGCGAACTGGCGGGAAAGAGCATCTGGCTTCAAGTTGCGGGACCCTGGGCGGTAAGTAAGGGTGAAATTAAACCGGCTAAAAAAGAGAGACCAACGGGCTTGGCGGGAATTAAGACGCTTGGCAGATTGAATGTAAGACAGGTTTTTATGGTCAGTCCATACCAAGAACGGTTGCTCCGCCCCCTCTAGCCAGTGCCGCCACTCCTCCAATGCAAGCTTGACTGCTAATAGCTCACGGTCTCCCACATCATAGTTACTCTCCGCTGAGGACAAACGACGAGAAAAAAAAGCACACGGAAATAAACGATTATGGGGTTCAAACCTCTGGGAGAGGACGGCACCCACTCCGACGTCCGAGGCATCCACCTCCACAATGAACTGGCGAGAGGGGTCGGGCTGGTGCAGGATCGGAGCAGAGGTGAAGAGACTCTTCAACTGGTCGAAGGCAGCCTGGGCTTCGGGAGACCAAGTAAACTGTCGGGAGGGAGAGGTGAGTTTGGTGAGTGGTGAAATTACACAGCTGAAATCCCGGATAAACCGTCTGTAAAAATTGGCGAACCCAATAAACCTTTGGAGCTGCTTACGGTTACTTGGTATTGGCCAATCAGTGACTGCTTTGACCTTCTCAGGGTCGGCTCTCACCTGACCACGTCCCACGATAAAGCCCAGGAAACTAACCTCCTCTGCGTTGAACTCACATTTCTCAGCTTTGACGTATAATTTGTTCTCAAGGAGGCGTTGTAACACTTGACGAACATGGTCCTGGTGTTCCTGCGGAGACTGGGAGAAAATCAGAATATCGTCAAGATAAACAAAAACAAAACGGTTCAAGAAGTCCCGGAGGACGTCGTTTATAAGTGCCTGGAAGACTGCAGGGGCGTTGGTAAGGCCAAAAGGCATAACAAGGTATTCAAAGTGCCCTAGAGGCGTTTTGAACGCAGTCTTCCATTCGTCCCCCTCTCTAATACGCACCAGATGATAGGCATTCCGCAGGTCAAGCTTTGTAAAAATAGTGGCTCCATGAAGTGGAGTAAAGGCAGAGTCAATGAGTGGTAATGGGTATTTATTTTTGATGGTGATATTATTGAGACCCCTGTAATCGATGCAAGGACGCAAAGTTTTATCCTTTTTAGCTACAAAAAAGAAACCTGCTCCTACAGGGGAGGAAGATGGGCGGATGATGCCTGCGGCCAGGGAATCACGAATATATTGTTCCATTGTCTCACGTTCAGGCTTAGAAAGATTATACAGGCGGCTTGAAGGCAAGGGAGCACCGGGCAAGAGATCAATGGCGCAATCATAGGGGCGGTGAGGAGGGAGCGAGAGAGCCTGACTTCTACTAAAAACATCTCGAAGGTCATGGTACTCCTCGGGAACGGAAGTGAGATCTGGGATGTCTGGTGAAGGGCCGGGACTGGGGTTGTCGCCCCCTGCAGGGGACAGGGCAGATTGAAGACAGTGGGCGTGACAAGAACGACTCCACCCAGACACCCTCCCCCGGACCCCAGTCAATGACAGGGTTATGGGCCCGTAACCAAGGGTACCCCAGAACAAGTGGAGAGGAAGGGGTGGTGATTACATGAAATCGTCGGGTCTCATGGTGATTGCCGGACAAAACGAGGGCGATAGGTTCCGTAATGTGTGTAATACGGGCTAAAAGACGTCCATTTAGAGCAAGTGCAGTGAGGGGATGTTTAAGGGGTTCCAGTCCTATCCCCATCTGCTCTGCCACCCGTTGATCAATAAAATCCTCCTCAGCCCCGGAGTCAATGAGGGCTGGGATGGTTAACATGTCCGAGTGGAAAAACATAGAGTAGCATCCAGTAGAGATTTTATTATTCCTCTCTGAGATAGAAGGCTGACCCACCAGTACTCCCAGTGCTACTGGTGGGCCCCCCCTTTTGGCCGAACCGGACAGGAAGCAATGAAATGTCCTCGTTTACCACAATAAAGACACTCTCCTGCCTGGCGGCGTCTTAGGCGCTCCCCCTCAGACAAGTGAGCCCGACCCAGCTGCATTGGCTCCTCGGAGAGTGGCAAAGGGGGGCGGGGCTCGGCCCGAACTGGCGAATAGCGTCTCTCCCTCCGGCGTATCTGTAAGCGGTTGTCTATCCGGTTGGCCAGCGTAATAAGAGACCTCAGGTCAGGTGGCTCATCACGCGAAACCAATTCATCTTTTAATTGAGCGTTAAGTCCATTTAAAAAGGCGGCACTCAACGCACTCTCAGTCCAATCTACCTCCGCCGCAAAAGTCCAGAACTCAATAGTATAGTCCGCCACAGATCTGGATCCCTGGGCGAGACTTAACAAGCGGGCGGCGGCGTCCGCCTGATAATGGGGGTGATCAAACACCAACTTAAATTCTCTCTCAAAGTCATTATAGTTTATTAGTTCCAACACAGTCTTTGCAAACTTAGCCTCCGCCCACTGGAGCGCCCTCCCCCTCAGCAGCCCGCAGATGTATCGTGTCTTAGCCGCATCGGATGCAAAACGGGCTGGGCATTGTTGGAACATAGACTGGCATTGAAATAGAAAGCCTCGACAGAGACTGGGCTGACCTGAGTAGGGGTCTGGGTCAGTACCCCTAGACTCCGCGGGAGGAGGCGGCGCAGTGGTCCCGGTGGCGGCCGCGACGACAACAGCTGGAGCCGGGGGCGGGGAAGCGAGCAGCGCAGCGACTTGGCTGGTGAGTTGTGTTACTTGCTGTGACAGGGTCTGATTACATTCGAGCAGAGTCTGGACGGTCTGCTCGTGCTGTCCGATGATTGTCCCGTGATGCGTAAACGCCTGGCGAAGATCCGGCCCCGAGTCCGCTTGGTCCATGGTTTGGCCACAACGTTCTGTCATAATGTACAGACAGGACGGACCAAAACGCAGGACTCAGAGAAGTGTTAACGGTGTTTATTAGATAGTGAAATCCCAAAAAAGGCAATAATGGCTAATCTCCACGAGGTGCTAGGTGCAGGGGTGCAGGTCACGGTGCAGGGGTGCAGTTCTGGATCGAGGCGAGGCCAAGGTGCGAGGTGCAGTACCGGTGCGGGGAGGCAGGGCCAGCGGCGAGGTCAGAGGCAAGGATGCTGAGGTGATGGTGTCAGGAGCTGGCTGGGTCAGGAGCTGGCAGGATCTGAAGCTGGCAGGATCAGGAGCAGGCAGGGTCTGAAGCAGAGCAGAAGTTCCAATGAACAGAAGGTAAAGAGCAAAAATGAGAATTAAGCCAACTGTGAGCATTCACATTGAACACACGGACGTTGTGGCACCGGGTGTCTGGTACGGGCTCCTTTTATCCCCCACAGGTGGCGCAGATTAAACTGATGGGCTTCAGGTGTGCACGGGAGGGGCCCGGAACTCCACCCAGCTCCAGGGTCAGATAGGTGAGGGAGGGGGAAGGAGAACACAGAAGGCAGGGACAAACATGGCTCATGACAGAAATCGCCCAAACTCACTGCCCTTTCACGTCCGAAACTGCGAAACACGTCACACATTTAGATCACCGTGTTACCTTTTATTGTTTTGAAAATGCTATATCAGCCAACCTGTTAACATGTTTTATTGGTTTCACTTTCATTTTTGGCACGCCCCTCCTTTCCTCCCTATGCTAAGTCACTCCCCCTTCAGAATGGATACTCAGATGCGAGTAAGTGTGGAATATAAGTCGCATCTGAGACGAACTGACAACCACGTTTTTTTCTTCATTATTATGCATTTTTGGACGTATACTCCGGAGCGACTTATAGTAAGTATGTGAAAGTGGGCGTGTACCAGTGGCAGTGAAAACGGGAGTTTATTGGCAATATGGCGTCTTGAAAATAATTCAAGTTTATTTATATAGCACATTTAAAAACAACCTCAGCTGACCAAAGTGCTTCACATAAAATAACTAAACACATAAAAACATCACACAATGAGGTAAAATTACATTATACAAAAGAGCATAAAATACAATAACAGTGCAAGTACCAAGACATTCTATCTAGACAATATTAAAAGCCAGGGAGAAAAGATGAGTTTTGAGCCGAGACTTAAACTGAGTAAGAGACTCAGATGATCGGACAGACAAAGGGAGACTGTTCCACAGTTTTGGCGCTACCACAGAAAAGGCCCTGTCACCCCGAGTTCTGAGCCGAGCTTTAGGCACAGCAAGCAGAAGCTGGTCAGCTGGCCTCAGAGCTCTGGGAGGAGTGTAAGTCTGCAGCAGCTCCCTAAGATAGGCTGGGCCCATAAAGTTAAGACATTTAAAAACAGTGACACTTTGAATTTCACCCGAAAAAAAGCAATAGGGAGCCAATGTAAAGTGCGCAGAACAGGCGTAATGTGCTCCCGTCTCTTAGTTTTGGTCCGAAGTCGAGCTGCAGCATTTTGAACAGTCTGCAGATGCTGTATAGAGCCTGGTCCAGACCTACACACAAAGAGTTACAATAATCCAGGCGCGATGTGACAAAAGTATGTATAGCTTTTTCAAAATCAGCCAGAGGCAAGTAAAGCTTAAGTTTAGCCAGAATCCGGAGCTGAAAAAAGCCAGATCTTATACCTGAGCTGATATGTTTGTCGAGTTTGAACATGGAGTCCACAATCACTCCTAGACTGATTGTGGACTCCTAGAGAATAAGCGATTAAAGATGGCGCGAATCGCTCCAAATACAACTTCGAGGGGGTAAATGAGGAGAAACGACATGGTTCAAAGCTCTGAAAAGTCGATTTTACTTAAAAAGACTCATTTTAGACTCAGACTTTGATGTTGCTTATCCCTCGTGATTCACATATGAAGAATCGTTACACTTAGCATATTTATTCCACCGCTTTTTTTTGATGGCCATCGACAAGCAAATCTCTGGATCCAAATATGTATGAGATTTGTACAGATTATTTCCATCCAAATTCTTCTCAAAAAGACGCCGGGACAATAGTGAAAAGGCTCTAAATTTTGGGATCGCTCACAAAGGCGTTGGATCCACATATCGGGCGCCGCTCGTCGGAATCGCGGCTTAACTGTCCCAGTGAAAAGCAACAGTGTCTATGGCTTTGTTTTCTAAAGGAGATTATAAGCCACGCAACACTGTGCTGGAGAGAGATGGAGAGAAAGAGGAGGGAAGGGAGGGAGAGAGAGAAAGAGAGCTCACACTGTGCTGGAGAGAGATGGAGAGAAAGAGGAGGGAAGGGAGGGAGAGAGAGAAAGAGAGCTCACACTGTGCTGGAGAGAGATGGAGAGAAAGAGAGGAGGGAAGGGAGGAGAGGGGAGAGGGAAGGAGAGAGAGAAGAAAGAGAGCTCACACTGTGCTGAGAGAGACAGAGAGAAAGAGAGGAGGGAAGGGAGGAGAGGGAAGGGAGGGAGAGAGAGAGAGAGAGAGAGCTCACACTGTGCTGGAGAGAGATGGAGAGAAAGAGGAGGGAGGGGAGGAGAGGGAAGGGAGGGAGAGAGAGAGAAAGAGAGCTCAGACTGTGCTGGAGAGAGATGGAGAGAAAGAGAGGAGGAGGGAAGGGAGGGAGGGAGAGAGAAAGAGAGCTCAGACTGTGCTGGAGAGAGATGGAGAGAAAGAGAGGAGGGAAGGGAGGGAGAGAGAGAAAGAGAGCTCAGACTGTGCTGGAGAGAGATGGAGAGAAAGAGAGGAGGGAAGGGAGGGAGAGAGAGAAAGAGAGCTCACACTGTGCTGGAGAGAGAGAGAAAGAGAAAGAGGAGGGAAGGGAGGAGAGGGAAGGGAGGGAGAGAGAGAAAGAGAGCTCACACTGTGCTGGAGAGAGATGGAGAGAAAGAGAGGAGGAGAGAAGAAGAGAGAAAGAGAGGGGGGAAAGAGGAGAGGGAAGGGAGGGGGAGAGAGAGAAAGAGCTCACACTGTGCTGGAGAGAGATGGAGAGAAAAGGAGGAGGGAAGGGAGGGAGAGAGAGAAAGAGAGCTCACACTGTGCTGGGAGAGAGACAGAGAGAAAAGAGAGGGAGAGAAAGAGATAGAAGAGAGGAGGGAAATAGGAGAGGGAAGTGAGGGAGAGAGAGAAAGAGCTCACACTGTGCTGGAGAGAGAAAGAGAGGAGGGAAAGAGGAGAGGGGAAGGGAGGAGAGAGAGAGGAAGAGAGCTCACACTGTGCTGGAGAGAGACAGAGAGAGAAAGAGAGGGAGAGAAAGAAGAGAAAGAGAGGAGGGAAAGAGGAGAGGGAAGGGAGGGAGAGAGAGAAAGAGACCTCACACTGTGCTGGAGAGAGAAAGAGAGGAGGGAAAGAGGAGAGGGAAGGGAGAGGAGAGAGAGGAAGAGAGCTCACACTGTGCTGGAGAGAGATGGAGAGAAAGAGAGGAGGGAAAGGGGAGAGAGAAGGGAAAAGAGAGAGAGCTCACACTGTGCTAGTGAGAGAGAGGGAGAGAAAGAAGAGAAAGAGAGGAGGGAAAAAGAGGAGAGGGAAGGGAAGAGAGAGGAAGAGAGCTCACACTGTGCTGGAGAGAGACGGATAGAGGGAGAGAAAGAAGAGAAAGAGAGGAGGGAAAGAGGAGAGGGAAGGGAGGGGGAGAGAGAGAAAGAGAGAGCTCACACTGTGCTGGAGAGAGAAAGAGAGGGAGAGAAAGAGGAGGGAAAGAGGAGAGGGAAGGGAGGAGAGAGTGGAAGAGAGCTCACACTGTGCTGGAGAGAGATGGGGGAGAAAGAGAAGAGAGAGAGAAAAAGAGGAGGGAAAGAGGAGAGGGAAGGGAGGAGAGAGAGAAAAAGAGAAAGGAGGGAGGTCCACACTATAGGTAATGCAACACTGTGCGAGAGAGAGGAGGGAGAGAGAAAGAAGAGAAAGAGAGAAGTGTAGAAGGAAAGGAGAGAGAAGGAAAGGAAGGAAGAGAGAGAAAGAGAAGGAGGGAGTCCCACTATAGCTAATACCACACTGTGCTGAGAGAGAGAGGGAGAGAAAGAGAAAGAGCAAGTAACAAGATGATAGAGAGAGAAAGAGAGTGGTGAGGGAGGGAATGGGGAGAGGGAGGGAGGGAGAGAGAGGTGGGGGAGTGGACAGAGGGGATGGATGGAGTGAAAAAGAGGAGAGAGAGAGAGTGACAGAACACTGCTGGGAGATAGTGAGAGAAGGGATGGGAAGCGATGGGGAAAAAAAGAAGTGAGAGAAAGGTGGCAAATAGACGAAATGAAGGGAGTGAGAGAAGGAGGAAGGAGGAGAGGTGGTAGACAGAGGAGGCAGGAGGAAGAGAGAGAGAAAGACTAGAGAGATGAGGGAGATATGAATGATTATTATTTGTAACTAGACACTTCCCTGGAGCGATCCCATTGGCCGCTCGCTTAAAAACATGTCACGGAGCGCTCGTCTGCGCCGCCATCTTTGGAGCCGCTTTTCTCCTCGTATCGACTCCATTGATCTGAGCGCAACAATGAGCTGATTCTGTCTTTATCTGGACAAAGCAGAAGCAAAGCGCCGCGGAGGTAACGCAGACGATCAGGTGCGGTGACAGGGCTGACGGGGGCCCTTCTCCCGTCTCTCGCTGCGTGGCTGGAGGCGTGTGTCAGCCGTGTTACTCAGACCCGTGTGTGTGAGGCATGTAAAGAAGCATGTGGAACGCTCAAGGACATTTTAGACACGAGGATTTAGAAAGAAGCAAAAGTTTGGTGATGTTAAACAGTTTATAAACCAGTCCGACTAATCACACGGATTAAATATGATGAATTATTGCATTGTTTCCGAGTAAACCTCCTGAGATAAATGTGGCTCATCTGAAGAGCGGCTAAGAGGTGCAGGAGACATATGCATTTACAAAAAAATAAATTAATAAATACAAATATTCTGAACATTCTAATTTCTTAAAATATCAAAAGTCAGCAGTTTTACATTGTTGCTTTTCTTCTTCTAAAAATTTGCATTGTGGCCTAGACAACCCAAAATGTGCTGTCCACATACGAGGACGTCAGGTCTCAGGAGGTTAAAGGCCCATCGCTGTTGCTTGCGGGTGTAGCTGCCTCTTACTCTTTCCAGTGTCCTGTAGTAGTAAAAATGTAAAAAAAATAACCACCAGAGAAGTGAGCGCTTACATTTACGAGGCTCTGTTCATGTGCAGCGTGTTGTTCTGCAGATAATTTCCTCGGTGAGCTGACGGCCTCTCGAGTGGCTCCTGACGTTTGGGGTGAAAGATGCGCGGTGTGGGCCTGATGTGAACACAGCCGAGCCAGCAGTGAAGTAAACTCTAAACGTAGTGCACACTGGGGCTCCGCAGAGTGCACTAACATGTGAAAACGACCTTAGTTTTGTTTGTAGAGCCACAGTGAAGCATAACAGAGTCCCTTTAATTGTCCTGCTCGTTGTCACCTTGTGCACTGAAGCATCTGCACGTGCGCGAACACCGTCTAATAGCTTTATGCTAGTGTTTATCATCCATCTGTTAGCTTTGGTTATGAGCCAGTGCTATTAAAATGGATGTCATTCCAGTTTTATTTGAGGCTTGAACATATGGGGAGTATTTACACACTCGTTTATGATGCTCATTTGAAGTTCAGTGGTATTGTTTAGTAGTGGAGCAGCCTATTATGTAATATCTATGTGAAATACATGTCTTTGTGTTGGATTAGCTCTCAGGTTCTCCCTCTGACAAATCGGATCAACATTTGTAGAACAGTGGTCAGTGTTCAGTTTGGGGCTTTCATCACTACCTAAACCCCAGCACCTGCAGCCAGTCATGAATCATGAATCAGTGCTAGTGCAGCCTCTGCAGCTCAGTGAGTGAATTCTGGAGGTTCTGAGCTTTGACATGAGGCCTGTCCATAAACTGAGAATGAGACAAACTTGTATGTGTCTCTATCTGCAGGTTAAGACTCTGGCTGGGGAGTTATTATGCCAAATTTACTTTTTGTAGCTTTCTTCCAATGTTATAACGTCGTTCCCTCATCAAAAACAGGCCTGAAGAGGTTTTAGACATCATCCGTGCATGTTTGAGTAATTTAGCGATCTCTCCTGGGCCCTGTTCGAACCCTCCTTTCAGTTAACAGTACAACAGTCCAGTGCTCACCCCACAAACCTATGTCACCCAAGCTCCCACATGACAATTCTCCATAAATATACAATAACAGGATACAAAACATTATACTACAACTTCACAAACCTGGTGCGATGTAATGAAATGTATTAAACATGTTAATATGTTGGGTTTTTTTTGCAAATATAGCATTTTCAAAACAGTAAAAGGTATCACAGTGAGCTAAATATGTTATGTGTCAGCAGGTAATACCCCAAAGAAGTAAAATACCAGCTCTTTACACTATATAAGCGTCGCTACATACCGTTCCTTTAAGCTAAAAGTCTCTTCATATCGGCAGCACAGATATATAACACTGTATCAGACACATTCTCGCAGTACTGTGGTAAAATACTGCAGTGTCACTTGCTCCGAATTACATCTTCTCCCCTGACAGCTGCAGCCGACAGCTCCGCGCATCAATCTGCTTCTAATCACCTCACTGTGCCTTGCTCTCCGCTCGAGCCTTGTCATCCCGCTCCATTCAATCGTCTGCGTGTGTGCTTTTGTTTTGGCTGGCGATCTCACACTCGTCCATCCCCCTCCCTCCGTCTCTCTACCCTCCCCAAAAAACCACGGCCCATTTAATTCTAACCCAATTATTATCGAAAGGCCCGGCTAGCGCTGTGATCGATGGCGCCAGGTCGGAGCGATTAGTCACACCAAGCGTTTCGGAATGGTTCTAATTTACGAGGGATGACAAATTTGCGAATTAACACGGGCGGGTAAGGCGATAAGGGTGGCGTGAACATGAGTGGCCGAACTAATTGAGCGAAGCGTGTGTTATAGGGATTCGTTTTTTTATAATGTTGGCTTTGTTTGAGGGCGCCTCGTAAGTCAGGAGACGCAAACCCGCCGGTAATTGGGAAAGAATTTATGGAGGGAGGTAAAACAGGAGGAACTAGGATGTCTGGTTTAATGTGGTGATAAAGAGAGTGGAGAGAGATGTACTGGCTTTGTGCGCTTTTTAAAATGAGACAAAAAGGCAGCGGTGGCTTAGTGGTAGAGTTTGCCTGGAGACAAGGAAGTCGCGCGCCCTGTTGTTGTTGTGTCCTTGGGCAAGATGCTTTATCTGCCTTGTGTATGTATGAATGTACAGATAAATAAATGCATTAAAAAAAAAGAACAATAATAATAATAAATGTGATAACAAATATTAATTTAATATTTTTCAGGCAGATTAATGTGTGATGACCATTCCATGCAAAAATATGCAGATTTGCTTTATTTTTTTTATACATGCAAAAAAAAAAAAAAAGACAATAATAAAATATATTAAAAATAAATCTAAAATTAAATATTATAAAATATTATTTTCAGTGCCAATGAATGTGTAATGACTAATACTAAAATATAAAAATTTAAAATAATAAATATAAGTAATTGATGACATTGATGACAAAACAAAAATTCATGTGTGATGACCATTCCAATATGCAATACGCAATATGCATATATTTCTTTCTTTTTTTTTTTTTTTTTTTTTTAAATAAATGCAAAGATAAATAACGAAATATAAAAAAAAACAACAACAAAAAACTAGACTAGTCATAACAAACATCTTGTCAGCCAATCACAGCCCACTACCTTTGCCTCTCAACCAATCACCTCTCAGATTATTCATATAATTGCACTCTCTCTCCCCTCCCCCATCACGCCGTTCACATTGTCCTGTTTTATCTCCACCGCAGCAGCAGAACCGTCAGCCTCCTCAGCATCTCCATCTCCTCAGTGTGTTTGTGTCTTTTTTAGCGAACCAGTTCACATGATCTCCAGTTCTTTTTGCTTTCTGCACTTTGTACATGTGTCCTTGGGTAAGACCTTATGTGTGAAGCTTCTGTCTGAATGAGGTCGAGCAGCTGAGTGATGAGGGTGATGGAGAGGTTGTTTCAGATTGGCAGCCATGTTTCTGCCAAACAGCCCCAGGGCAGCTCTTACTGAGGTGGTGATGCATGTCCAACGTCATTAAAGAGCTGTGAGGATCTTAAAGTCGATGCTGATGTATGCGATTGTTCACTGTAGCTGTCAAAAGCTCTACACAAAAACAGTTGAAATAAATACATTTTTAATAAAAACAAACAAGTTAAAGGTAATTAAGTAAATATATTTTCCCCCTGTTTTTTTTATATAAAGATTGAGTTTTTCAGCAATATTGACATGTACTTTTTATGACAAAAAGAGGTGAAAAGTGGAACAATGTGTTGGGAGATCACCACCAAGCAGAGGACATTTGAAAACCTTGCAGGTAACACGACTGAGCGTCTGATGACAAAACGAGCCTGAGAAATATTGGCCGGCAAATCAAAACTGATCTCTCTGCATTTTTTAATACAGATTGATATCGGTCTGGTCCCCAGGTCCTCCGTCATGCCTCAAGTCCGCTCAAACGTGATCACGCATCAAATGACATGTGAAACAAAGGAGCTCATCGATCGCCTGTGATTTACAAATAAAATCTAATTAATCTCACCTCAGATTAACAGAGTTTAGTTGTTTACTCATTGATTCTGTAGAAATTCAACCCCACGATATATTTTTCTTTTATTATTTCCGATATGGACGGGCCATGCATGTCCCTGATTGGCTAATCCATCAGTCAGTCAGTCATGCCCATTTTAAAACGTCACATCTTCGTAAAGTGTTGAACAAGTGTGTATTCTGGATGGAATGAAGGCAATGAAAAAAGTAAAAAAAAAATGAATGCAAAGATAAATACCATTTTCAAAGTACTTGTTCATACTTACCTATTCCCGGTTGGACGTAGGTCATCTATAAGACTCCTCCTCTTCCCTCTGTCCCGGGCTGCTTCTTTTTGGCCCTGTGAGTACCCAGCAGCTCTGGCCTCTGTCACGGTGGTCCTTCGACACGCACTCGTCCTGGTGAGGTCGTAGTTGTCCATTTCCTCTCAGGTGGAACCACTGGCTCTATGACAAGGTAATATCCACATGCAATCCACCACGAAATCTGATATTTTACCCAAGATCCAAATACGCACTTTACCAAGATGTGAGTTTGTATCTCCCTGAGTTCAGATGAGCTGATGATTGACAGGTGGATTAGCCAATCAGGGACGTGCATGGTCTGTATCGAAACAAATATGGCTGCTTAAAAAAGAAAAAAAAGAAAGGAAAAATATGTAGGATTTATGCAGAATTAACGAGTGAACTGTTAATCTGAGGTGTGACAAGTTCGATTTTTTTTCCTTTCTTTTTTACTTTTTGAAATTGTGATATTAGAGACACTGCAAACAATAAAAGACATTTTGACTTGAGGGAATAGCGAGAGCAGACATCGAGGTTCAGTAGAGTGTTTTCCCGCTGATCCGAAGTTTGGTGGTTTAAATCCCGCTCGTGACAGGAACAATGATCCCTTTGTCCTTCTTCCTCATATCCTCCTCTTCCTCACTGGGATATGGGCCTGTTAACTCTAAGGCCTGTTTTCTCTTCCCAGGGCACAGTATCATGTGAGAGATCTGAACATATGTTTGTGAAGGCTGATGGAGCAGGCTGCTGCGTCCCCCGGTTTGACCCAGGCAGGAGCTCTCTGTGCTGGGCAGACGAGAGGGAGGAGAGCCCCGAGTGCGAATAACCCGGGGGTCCCTCCACTAGGCAGGGGTACTGTCTGTCACTCCCCGATAACCCAAAAGCCATCTGGAGAAAGTCTGGGATTAGAAAAATTGGAGGACAGGTAATAAGTATTTTATAGACAGTACAAATTACATGCGATTGCAATATAAAAGTCATTAATTGTATGCTTTCATTTCATTGCCAGTTCCAGTTTAAATCCCTGCTAAAACATTTTAAAAGCCCTGTGCCAGATTGTTTCCATGAGCAAAATGTGTCTCACCCCAGTACAGATGTATTGTGTAAGTAGCTCTTGAGGTCAAAATAAGTCCACTGTGTACTGTCTGCCTCGAATTATGCAGTGTTTTATTTTCTGAAGATCAAGAAGTGCGCGGTTAACATGCTAGTTCTTAGTCATTTTTAAGATTTTATTGATTTATGTTTATCTTGTTTCACTTTTATAATGTTCATGTTGTATGTTGTTACATGTCGATCCAATGAAAAGCAATTTGGTGCAACAGCTGTTTTTAAATGTTACACAAATATAAATAAAATGTCTTACAAATTAAAATTTTAAGTCAACAATCTTGGCACTCACCTCATAATAAGGAGGTCTCCAGTTCAAAATTGTAGTTGAGTCATTTCCTTACAGGTTCTCTGCATGACTTAATGGGTTTCTCAGAATCAGAATCACTTTTATTGCCATTGTCAGTGAACAAAATTCGCAATCTAGAGACACGCTTCAGCCAACCAGTCCACCTCCCCCCTGCAGCAGACTCATTGCCGTTCGAGGTTAGCCGGACGAGAACGATATCACCTGCAAACTTGATCAGCTTCATAGAGTCGTGGCTGGAGGTGCAGCAGTTGCTGTACAGGGAGAAGAGCAGGGGAGAAAGTTCACAGCCCTGTGGAGCTCCTGCGCTGAAAGTAGGTGTCCAAGACATTCTTCCCCAGCAGACTTTGGTCGATCATTAAGTCGGTGATCCACCTGTAGGAGGAGTCTGACACGTTGGGCAGAGGGAGCTTGTCCTGGACCAGAGCAGGGAGGATAGTGTTGAATGCAGAGCTGCAGTTCATAAACACATCCTGATGTACGTTCCTGGGGTTTTTGAGGTGGATGGTAGGAGCTCCCATCAGTCTAGCTCCAGAAAGGTACTCCTGAAGAAGACCCATGCTGTAGATTTATGGATGGCTCTCCAGAAACTGCTGCTATTCTCGTCCCAATGAGTTTAACCCCACTAGAGGGATAGGGCTAATGCAGAGTTGATGTTTTCAGGTACACGAGTATTGTCTCCTCCAAACATGCCACGATGAAGAGATGAGCTGTGGCATTCTACTCATCTAATCTTAGCTTTTCGCATTGGGCTTTGAGCCAGCTATTCTTATAAGGCATCCTCTAAGGGCATATGACAGGCTGGAGACCACGCATTTCACCAAAACATAGGTTACATAATTATGTTTGAGATATTACTTTAAGTTTAGCCTATTTTTTGTGTGAACTTAATAATTTTATTTTCTGGTTGGACATCGGCAACAAATATGACATAAGTAGATTTAATTCCATAACTGTCATGTAAAGTTAACAGAGACCAAACAAATTACACATAGTTTTGCCTGATAAATCCAGACTGATCTCTCTCTGTATTTTTAAAACAGACTGATACGTCCCACGTCCCCTGTTGCGTCTCAAACGTGATCGTCCAATCAGATTTTGTTTTTCAGTGGCGAAACAAATGAGCTCATTGGTCAGTTGTGATTTACAAGTAAAATCACATTTCTGCCACCTCAGATTAACAGAGTTTAAGCTTTCGTCACTGATTCTACACAAATCCGTGATGTTTTTCAGCCCTGTGTTATTTTTTGTTCTTTATTTTTTACAATATGGACGGTCATGCGGGTCCCCGATTGGCTGATCCACCTGTCAATCACGCCCATTTCTTGGTTATCTGGTGACCAAACTCACATCTGATGAACTTTATTTTGTTAAATGGTTTAAACTGTCAAAAAAAAAGCCTTATTTCTGCTTAATTCTCAGCATTTTGTCATTTTTGGTTGATGGTATAGATTGAGGTATTCCATTTTAGTTTAGTTTCAACTCACATTTGCATTTTTTTGTATTTTTCTTCTCAACTTTTTTGTCGCAAACTGTAAAACTATGATGCATATTTAGCACAGGTACTACCGCGCCGCGCCAAACCAAGTGACTTAAAACATGAAACTATATTTACAACTTAAATGTTTATTCCATTGTTTGTTTTTACTCTGCCATTATACCATGATGCATTTCTTCATTGGTAGGATAAACAAACTCAAGCTATTTCGGTTCCATTGACGAACCAAGACGCCCGATAGTCCTCTGAATGCCACAATTACACTACTTTCCGTTAACCGAAGCGTCTTGTGTCTGGCACACTGGCTGCCATCTGCACTCTGAATGGACCGACCCTACCCGCGCTGTCTGTTTCGAGAGATCATTGAGGGAAAAAAAAAAAAAAAGCTTCTATTTTTAGCCGTGAACCGTCTGCGCGAGGAAGGGAGGCTAGCATAGCGTGTGGTGGATCTATGGCTGAGGCTGATGAGCCCTGATAGCCTTTTCCAAAACAACACCGCAGAAAGGGGGAGGCACGTGGTCGATGATACTGTGTGTGAGATGGTATTGGATGTAGACATGTGTGAATGCGCAAAAAAATAACTATAATGGGGAGGTGTTCCGGGTATGTCCAACCGGGGAAGACCCAGGACACGCCGGAGGGTCTATGTCTCTCGACTGGCCTGGGAACGCCTTGGGGTCCCACCGAAGGAGCCAGTGGAGGTGTCTGGGGTGAGGCGAGTCTGGGAGTCCCTGCTTAGACTGCTGCCCCCGCGACCCAGCCCTGGATAAGCAGAAGAAAATGGATGGACGAATGGAAATAAAAAATCTTCTTCGTCACCCGCCGCCATATTGGTTCAGGTTGCTAATGCATTAACTGCCCAAATATAGGTATTTTTTCAGGAAAATGTGAGCTTTCTGGTGTTAGATTAATAACCCGCTCTTTTCTTTAAAGTAAATTGGGATATAATCACGTTTTTATATAGCGCTTTTCCACTTTCAAGGCCCTCAAAGCGCTTTACATGAAGGAACCACTCACACATTCATACACCAGTGTACATGAACAGTGGGGGTGAGGGGGAGGTTATGTCTCTTGCCCAAGGACACAGCAACAGCATTCATCTGTCGGAGCTGGAATCACACCTCCAACCTGTGGGTCAGTGGAGCTACCAACCGAGCTACTGTCAGTGAAAAGCCACATTAAAAACAGTTTGACAGAACCAGAGTGGACGAACTGCCCTGATGTCCATGAGTAATGTGCACTGACTCCCCTGTGCGACGTGAACTGGCACAAACTCAGAGTAATGGCATCAAAAATATATTAACTATATATTAATACGCAAATATAACACATTTTAGTGTAAATTAAAGCGCAATGACCATTCAAGGCAAAGTATTTATAATGTTTTTTAAAGAAACTGTATGTAGCCTACACACGTACTGTTAAAAATAAATAAATAAATAAATAAATAAATAAATAAATAAATAATAATAATAATAATAATAATAATAATAATAATACATTAATAATAATAATACATAAATAATAATAAACAAAAATAAATAAACTAACTAAACTAACTGAATAACTGACCCTCGGTTGCCAGAGCCTTAACCTGCAGATAGAGAAACTTACATGTTTGTCTCATTCTCACTTTATGGACAGGCCTCATGTCAAAGCTCAGAGCCTCCAGAATTCACTCACTGAGCTGCAGAGGCTGCACTAGCACTGATTCATGATTAACTGCAGGTGCTGGGGTTTAGGGGGTGATCATTCAGATCAGAGAGATCTTTTAACTTCAAACCCAATATAAACAACTTTTTATAAACCAATCATCATTTTATTGTTATGAATATAAAGCTATATTTGAATTCAACACATTTACCTTGTGTCTGGGCACAAAATTTAAATCCAATTATTTCATATGATTCCTTTAAATCAATCAATCCATCAACAGGGCTGTATTTCGTACGTCTCACAGCCAGTTACAGCCTCTCTTTGACTCTCAACCAATCACCTCTCAAACTATAAATACACTCTCTCTCCTCATCACACCTTTCTGCTTCAAGTCATTGAGTTATTTATGTCAATAAAGCTGGCTGTAGTTTAGACTGTACGGACAATACACGGCTCATATCTGTCCATGATAAACACAATGCTTAACGTGGAATACTTCAGGGCAGGAATAGATCCAGATCACTGAGAGATATTGATGTTCTATTGTTGCTTGAAACGCCGTTGTATTTGTCCTGTGCAAACTCACAATGCTAATGGAGTTTGACCTTTGACTCTTACTTTTAGCATCAGCTCGAAATAAGTGGACAAATCTGTTACAATGAAATATAAATCTTATTAATGCAGACAAACTGTTTCCTACATATCTGAAAAACACATGTATTAATATTTTAATTTCAGCTCACAAAACCCATCTTACAGTTCAGTAGTTCTGTCCTTGGAACTAATACTGTTGTTGTGTCCTTTGGCAATAGTCTTCACTCACCTTTGCATGTGTGAACGTGGTGTGTGTGAGTGTTGGTGGTGGTCGGAGGAGCAGATGGCGAAGACTGGCAGCCTCACTTCTGTCAGTCTGCCCCAGGGGCGGCTGTGGCTATTAAAGTGTTTTAACACTAGTGTGAAGTCAATGAATTATGAATACAGACACAGACCGTATATATAAACGGACACAGCTGCTGCTTTCCAAATAGGAAGTAAGCATGGACTTCCAGCTCCATCGGCTTCAATTCACTTTCTATTGAAAAACTGTCGGTCCTCTCTGTAACTGCTGCAGTGAGCCTCGGCATTTTGGTCTTAAAATGTTCGTATTAATCCAACTACAGGACCATGGTATTTATATTTGGCTATTTTGTCTTTTTTCTCCGAGGTCGGTCCTACTGGCGTAAGCAACAAGTTTGATCGACACCGTTGCTAAACACACGCTCCCTGCCCGAACGCTATGGGTGATGTCACACTCACTTAGTTCACTTCTTTACAGAAGTACAGAATACAGAATACAGTATAGAATACAAAGTAACGCTTGTCATGCAAACTCTTCTACTATTTTAAAGTGTCTGGTCAAATTTTTTTCATGTAATAAAGTGAAATTTGTCTTGCCCCAGTAAACACATATTATAAAAGCAACTCTCATTTTTACTGTCCGTTAACCCTATAGCGTTGGATGCTATTGCCAACTATAGACTTGCAGTTCTGCACTTTCCATTACAGTAACTCTGCAACCAATTGTGCTTCATGTAAATTCAAACGGCGTCTCAAATCAGAGGCAAGAAGCTCTTTAAATATGTTACTGTCGTTACAGTAATGTGCTCGCGTTGCCCCTCGAAGACGACCAATCAGAGCGCAGGTGCCACGGGATTCTCCCAGTCAGTTATTTGATGCATCAAAGGAAAAATAAGTATGGATAGAAGTGTAAAATAGAGGTAGCTGTGTGAAAAAAGGCAAAAGTACACGCTGATACTTCCTTTAACATGATTTTTATGGGTAGAAAAAGGGAAAAAAATGTCTAGGTGACCTTTAATGGTCTATAATGTGCTCAGTCCTTAAAGGGTTAAGCACGAAGTAAACTGCTGGTGAGCTGTTAGCATGCTAGTTGTTGTTAGGCATTCAAAAAAAACGCTCGTAAGCTCATCCTGGTGAATAATCTGCAGGCTCGGACGCATAAGGTGAGCGAGGATCAACTCTGGACCACTGCAAAATGACCGACTTCTGTTTTGCTCGTTTTAAGACGCAAAAAGTATGTACAGTGCTTTTAAATTGTCACAAAGATGCACTTGTCCAACTTTATTCAACTCACAACACAACAATCCCGCAGTGCCCTTGATTTGAACCGATATATTCCAAAACAATGTCATGATGGACGGCGTCTCTCCGCACATGATCACATTAGACACAGATAAGCCAGGCACACACACGGACGGACTTATACATTGCACAGTACACACACACACACACACGCACACACACACACACGCATTATAATCTATGGTGAGGGCACACGTGACCCTGCCAATGCGTGCCAGGCCTTTAGGTGCCACCCGTCGACGTCCCTGCCCCGTTGATCCACTGTCTCCATGGCGACAGGTGCCAAGGGCCGGAGGGGCAGAGAGACTAGACCGGACTGGACACATGGGCAGTACATTCTAAGGTCACTCTATAAGCAAGGCGAAGAAAGAAGTCGTTTATAAATGTGTTGTCTTTACCCGATTGTATTACTTTTTTTTTTCTTTTCCCATTTATTTGAGCAAAATGTGTCTTACCCGAGCACAGATATATTGTATAAGCAGCTCTTGAGGTCGAAATAGGTCCGCCGTGCCGTGTCTGGATGTAATTATAAAGCATTTTAATGTCCGAGAATGAGTAAAATGAGCAGTTAGCTAAACTCCGCCTCTGAAAGCTGTTAAATGTGCTTATAAAGTCATCATGGTGAGTGATTAGGATGCTCTGAATGCATAAGGTGAGTGAGTTAATAATTTACAGTTAGACTCAGTGAAGAGGCGAGCAAAGGTTTTCGATGTAAGTTTTTTAGCAATAGCATGATAGAAAAGTCCTGAAACCAGCAAAGTTACATAATACGTCTTTAATACACAACATTTACATACTGCTTTCTTCTAGTATTTCTTTCTAAGTATTTTGCACATATTTTGAGGTCAAATGAAGCTTCAAATGCAGTGATTGTGCTGAACATTTGTGCTGAATTTTGTTCAACAGAAACAACTGAATCGATGTTTTTTTTCCAGCTGTTTTTATTTTTTGCATATTTTTGTTGCTCCAATTACGAAAAATAAACCCGCAGACTTCTCAGATGATCATAAAAAATACTTTTACTTTTCAGTCCAGTTCACAAAATGTAGTGGAGTAGAAAGTACAGCTACTGCTCTCAAATGTAGTAAAAGTAAAAAGTATCCAATGTAAAATGTACTCAAGTAAAGTAGAGATACCTAGATACAGTACTTTACTACTTTTACTGTGTTACGCTCCACCACTGCAAAGATGTAACATAAAAAGTACTACGATTTACTGTTGAAAATCACATTCTGTTGTCTAAATAAGTGTTTTTTACTATCATTGTAGTATCAGAATCAGTATTGAGTATCGAGTCTATTCCTTAGCATCGAAATCGAGTTTGAACTTTTAGTATCGTGACGCCACTGCTTTTTACCAGCTCAACCGTGGACGCTCCAGTAACTAAACGAGACAATCCTCAAAAGCACATACATTATCCTTCATGCATACACAAGTACATCACGAGCGCAGTGCCCCGAGGTGTGTGCCGGGCCCTTCGCTTAAACACAGGCTGAAAACAGAGGCGTTACATGCAGTTTTTGCAGCTTGACTTGGGGGCAGCTTTTGGCCAAGAGCTAAATCCACAAACCGCAAGAATTTCGAGGGACTCACCACTCTTCATGTTTCCTTAGACTTGTGCGATACAAAAAAAAGGGCGTCATATTTGTTCAATTCAAAGTGCAGATCTTGATTTAAAAGTCCTATATTACACAAAATGGTTCATGGTGAGATTTAAGCCATGTTAAAATATTGTTACATCATCAAAAACAGACCTGGAGTTGTGTTTTGATGTTTGAGTAATCCTGGTTTATTCGTCTGTCTGCATCTCCAAAGCTCAAAATGCTCTGTTCCACCTCGTGATGTCATGAAGTGGTAGTTTTCAAGTTAACAGCTACATTTTACTTTTAGTTCGGTAGAGATTTGTGTGATTCCTGGGCTGAAATCATCCAAATGATTCTAGTGAAGGTGTGTGGAGGTTAATAGCACAGTAGAGAGCACTTCCTGTATTACCACATGATGACATCACAAGGTGGAACACAGAGAAGAACTCAGCCTAAATCTGCAGGGTTTGTGTGTTAAACATGTGTGAATGAAACACAACTCCAGGTCTGTTTGTGATGAGGAAACAACATTATAACATAGATCAGAAAATGTCTGTATTGTATTGTTTTACTTTTATTGTGACAGCTTTACAATTGAGGTAAGAATTCAAGTATTTTTATTATTTTTTTTTAATCAGTGACTTTCTCTATGGGGTTAAGAAAGTAAATACACTGCTTGGCCAAAAAAAAAAAAAAAGTTGCTACCAAAAAAATAAAGAAGGTCATACACTCTAATATTTCGTTGTTTCGCCTTTAGCTTTGATTGCGTCACATTCGCTGTGGGCATTTTTTCGATTTCGCTTTTCCAGTGTCACAAGATTATTTCCATCCAGTGTTGCGTTCATTTTTCACCAAGATGTTGCATTGATGATGGTCGAGTCTGACGCTGCACAAAGCTTCTCCAGCACATCCCAAAGATTCTCAATGGGGTTAAGGTCTGGACTCTGTGGTGGCCAAATTTGACCCATTGGGCTCACTAATTTATCCAAAAATAATATAAAACATACTTCTGTACTGTAGGTTTTTGAATTGAAATTTGCTTTTTTTTTTTTTGTTTTTTTTGTTTTGTTATTTTGTGTGTAGCAGCAATTAACTGCGGCCAAATAAATCTAACTATCATTGGCCAGAGTAGGATTCTCCCAAGTCCAAAAAAAAAACCCTCAAATCAAGCCATTTCAACTCGAGATGCTTTGTCCCCTAAACCCTACGCCCTCCTTCCCTTCCCTATACCACCTCTCTCTCTCGTGTCGTATTTTTGGGTTTCACCTGCCCCCTCCCTCCCCGCTGTCCCTGGCTTGTGACCTCTCTGTGTGATTGCGCGCTGACCCTGCAGAAAAGGCAAAGGCGTTGTGTGTGCTCTTTAATTATTCATGTGGGATGAGAGGCTGTGGCTCGTCTGCACTCCGACAGCCAAGAAAATGTGCTGCTCCAGCTCGGGTCTCATTGTAAAGCATTGTTATGGGAGTCCTTTTAAACTCTACTTTTATATTTCTGCACAATAGATAAAATGCTGAGTGTTATGTTGGGAAGTAAGTTCTGCTGGGTTTTGCAGGACTTTACTGGTTTATTTGTGGGTTTTTAAAGCTGCATCGCGTAACTTTTCTGTTCGGCTCGGAGCGGGGTCTGTTTGGTGGGGCTGAGTTGTGCCTCGATGCTCCGGGTCCTGGAGTCCCAACATAACATCTTAAATCAAATCTGTATCTGAGCTGGTATTAAGATAAAACTACTTCCTGTTCTGTGTTTATCTGACTTCTCTGTGTTGTGTAGATAACACCGAGAGTTTTGCTAATGACCATCACTGCAAAGACAGCGGTTGGGTTTATTAAAAGATTACCATCATCAGGAATCGGTGAGGACATATTATTTTCTGTTTATAGCTGTTTTTTGTCATGTTTTTTTTCACCTGAGTTTGGGTACTCCTCATCATCACGCTGCCTCCTTAAGTTAAAACTACTACTACACTTTCGGACCATGTGGATCCACTCCAAAGAGAGACCCAGACTTTAACTGCGTCTACACCTGGGTGGAAGGGCATGTGGGATTGTTTTTTAATGACGGTACAGCACTGTGTGTCATGTTTGACGTGGAGACATGTAGCAAGTTCAGATCTGTGAGGAGGCGACTCCACTGATGTGATGTACGGTGATGCAGTGGTACAGTAATGTACAGTGATGCAGGTTTTCAAGAGGTTTTTTGAGTAACAGCACCTGTGATGAAAATGTTTGTGTATCATAATGTGAAGAAAATGTTCTTATTCTTATGCCTTTGTGTAAATGCATTTGGTCTGTGTCAGTCTGTCAGGCCCGGAGCAACATTCACTTTAACATTAACATGTGTGAAGGTTCCTCATCCCACAGGAAGCTGTGATGCAAAAGTCACTCTGCTCTGATATGTGTGTAGCTTTGTAATTCTGGTATAAATACTCAGGGACGTCTCTGAGGAGAGACTTGGAGGGAGACTGAGGGGAGACTTGTTTGGGACGGTGGAAGGCTGCCAGTCTGGGACCAGGGCGGACCTGGGCCCTGTCCCGTCCATCTGTGTAACAAAGAATAAACCTTTTAGTGTTTTGTTTGTGTCCCTCAGTCGTCCAGGTCTGATCCAAAGCAGAAGACGTTTTGCTGCTCATCCAAGTCTGTCTGAAGGGAGGGGCTAACTACACTGAAACTGTAAACAGCTGTTGTCCCCCAGTTTCAGCTGAAAAGCTGAAATAGATACAAGGAAGTGTCCAGCAGTAATCTGACCAGAACTGAAGAAGCAGCTTGGATGAGCAGCCAAACGTCTTCACTCCTACAACGATTTGTCCAGTTGACAGATTTAAACTTCATCTTTTTGTGTTTCATAACTCACCAGGCTCCACAAATGGATTATTATTTATCAAATCACGTATTTTTTTCCATACACACCATTTGTGAAATAGCTAGCAGATAAATGAACACATTTAATGCCATACTGTGGAACTTTCCAGGCAAAACAGTAACATCTCCATGGAGACCAGCTGATGGACGACCTGCTATATTTAACATGTCTTTACAGTGTGCTGACGCCGCGCTACAGGGTCTGCATGAAACACGGTCAGACACCATCATCACCATAATGAATGCACACTCATGCTGTTTGAGTAAAGCCCTAACCTCCCTGCTCCCTGCGACCTACATCCTTCAGATTATCACAGAGAACTGAGGCTCGTGGAGCAGGCACGGCTTGTCTTTCGCACCCAAATCCTGCTATTCGACGCCAACTTGTTCGACTCACTACTTTTAAGACCGGCCAAAAACTCCCTTTCCTCCAAAATGATGTGCGTTTGTGACACATCCCCACCATGTCCAATTTAAACTCCTTACAAACTTCTCCATTAGGCTGACAAATGACACGCGGGCGCTAAGTCGACAGTGTCAAAAGCTGCTCTAAGGCCCGGGTGAAGAGGGGATTATGGGAGTGATACGCAGCCCAAATCGCTGACAGTCAAAGCAGAGTGGAGTGTCACTACGCGTCTCGTGGAGGAACTGGAGCGGAGTTAGTTAGCCTGGATATCATCACAGACAGGCAGGAGGATGAGGAGGAGGAGGAGGAAGAAGAGGAGAAGCCCGCGGATCCCAAAACTGTTCAAGCGTCTGTGACAGTTTTACACCCTCTGTAGTATTTTCACTTACGCTAGCTACATTTGTAAGGAGTGAGTGCAGCTGCTATTGTAAACCTGGAGAGATTTGACCATAGATACTGATATTTAAAGTCCTGTATTACACAAAATAGACTCTTGTGAGCTTTAAGCCATGTTAGAATGTTACCTCCTCAAAAACAACCCTGGAGTTGTGTTTTGTTTCATTCACGTGTCTGAGTAATCCTTTATTACTGGTCTGTCTGCATCTCCAAAGCTCAAAATGTTTCTGTTCCACCTCACTTCCCTCACCTCGTGAACAAGACTCCGGCCCAAAATAGTTTCTGAGGGACTATGTCTCTCGACTGGCCTGGGAACAGCTTGGGATCCCACTAGAGGAGCTGGAGGACATGTCTGGGGTGAGGGAAGTCTGGGAGTCCCTGCTTAGACTGCTGCCCCCGCGACCCGGCCCCAGAGAAGCGGAAGAAAAATGGATGGATGGGACTTAAGAGAAGAACTAAGCCTAAATATGCAGGATTGTGTGTGTTAACATTATGAATGAAACAAACACACAACTCCACGTCTGGTTTTGATGAGGAAAACAACATTATAACATAGATCAGAAATAGTGTTTTTTTGATCTATTTCAACTAATTTGGCTAAGTTTTCATAATTGTACTTCCTGGTTGGACACGGGCAGCAGCTGTGACATGTGTAGAGGTAATTGCATAACTGTTACTTAGCAACCACATTAACAAGGGCCAAAATTACACAATATTTGACAAATATAATGAAATGCACAAGACACAACGACACCTTTATTTAGTTAAATGAAGGTTTAAACGGTCAGGGAAAATGCCCTCCTTGTGTGTAAATTGTAGCATGTGAGATGGAGTTACCTGTTTTTTAGAACTCTTCACTGCTTCTTTTTATTTTTTCATTTTCACCAACCTATACAAAGTTAAAGGGCTAATATTACGCTATTTTCCTGGTCTAAGATTCTAATGTATCCCCTCTAAGACTGGAGTTCGTGTTTTGAATGCACTTCACACATGCAACATCCTGCAACTTTGAACTGAGAGTTCTTTCTCGACACAGGAACACCCTGTTCTCACCTATGTGATCTCAAGTCATGAGTTTCACCCCACACCATCCCATCCATACGGGAATCCTCATAGTTGTTCTTAAACTACGCATGCGCCTTCACCAAACAACCACCTGATAATTCTCGGCCCGTGTCGAGTTTTATTTCATCGCACACCTCCACATTTTAGCACACACCCAATCATCCTGTGGACGGAAGCAATTGAGTTGGGATCCATGCAGACCATCCTCCACCAATAAAGTGTTACTCACCACCATTGGAATGAAACCCCAGCACAACTTCTCTGTTTGTGAGGAGGGCAAACACGAACATCAACCAAATGGCTAAAACTGTTCCAGCACCAGAGCCTTTGTTGATGTCATCATGTGGTAATACGGGAAGCGCTCCACTGTGTTCTTAACTCCGCACGCCTTCACTAGAATCATTTGGATCGTTTCCGCCGTGGAATTGATCAAACTTGCTTCAACAAAAGACAAAATGTAGCTGTTACTTTGAAAACGAGCACTTCAGGACATCACAAGGTGGAACTGAGCATTTTTGAGCTTTGGAGATGCGACGACTAATATTAAAGTGTTACTCAAACATGTGAATGAAACAAAACACAACTCGTGTGTGTTTTTGAGGAGTCGCGACCATACAATAAAATGGCTTTAAAACTCACAAGAGTCAATTTTTTTGCGTATACCGGAAGCAATAATACACCACAATAATATAAATGTAATAATATCTCAACTACACCTTATTCGTGCCCGTGTAGTTCCTAAAACCAAAACAGCAGATTTGAGCGTGGTTAGCAGCCGAACAGCCAGTGCATATTTCCCCGTCCTCTCCAGATCATGGAGGTATTAATGTTCGTTATCTGTCCTGAAAACACCTGTCACGCCCACCGTGACTCAGAACTGCCCAGTCGCCACGGTAACACAACCATCGCCACACTTCCCCCCCCTTCCTTCCCCGGGCCGCCAGGGTCACCCTCTCCGAGTTCCCTCATTAGGGCTGCTGTCACTCCGGCCGAGCCCCCGAGTGCCTCTGCAGATGACACCCGTTGGGAGACAGTGTGTTTTACAGAGGTGAGAACCGAGAGCTGCTTTTTTCCCCCGCTCCCCTCAGTTTTTTTTTTTTTTTTCTGTTCTCGTTTGAAAGTTCCTGGTTTATTGGCACAACTGCAAACTACACAGGAGCAGCGTACAGTGGTTCCCTCGCTATATCGCGGGGTTCATCTTTTTAGCGCCCTCGACTTTTTTTTTTTACAGTGTATGAACGCACATCGTGTTCTGGCGTCCTGATTGGTCGAGGGCCTGTAAGACGCATTGGTAAAGACCAGCATGGACTATTTTTGAGCGTGCCGTCACCCATAGCGCTCGGCTCCAGTCAAACGAAAAGGCAGTTACACGGATAAATTGGGGAGCAAAGATCGTGACCGTGAGTATCGGTAACAGCCAAAGAGCCACTCGGGAGCGAGACTTTTAAGGTAACGCTCAATCTCCTGCCCCCGCATTCTCCGGCTGGTTTGGCACTTAGCAACGCTGTCAATCAAACCTGTCGCTAACCTCTAGTAGGAGCGACCTTCGTTAAGACGCAGCTGATTTGTTCCCATTGAGTTAGTGACACAAAAGTGAAAATAAAACACCAGGATCATATCGAACGGGTTAATACAGGACATTTTAAAACCAAACCTTGATGGAGTCCGGAAGAGCGCCCCCCCGCATGATCACTTCCTATTTGGAAACGTGGCGGCCTAGCAGGTTAGCTATGGGTCATTTCTATATATACAGTCTATCTATGGCTTCAACCCTTGGCTCGGCCCAAACTTTGTTGGACAGGTTTATTACATTCCAAAATGGAGTCCAATCAGGTGTCCAGAAAGCTACCTAGAGGACCTCTCATGAGTTATCTGACTTGAGTGTCCTTAGTTTTGGTGAAGCTATATGTGACTTTTACCCTGGAGGAGCACATCGTGAACATCAGCAGGTTGGCCTCTTCCAGCTCTGGAACACATGTTACAAGATCATCCAGTGTCATGGGTGAACTCGCAATTGCCCCCTGTCCGACACGGTTGTAGAGGCTTCAGTGGCTTCTCTTTAAAGTCAAGACGAGATGGATTGGTTGGGAACACGCAGAAACTCCTCCCACCAAAGAGCAGCGCTGAGTCAGTTCTCACAAATCAGATCACAAATGATACAAGGGGAACTAAAATCTGCTTTTGAATGGCAAGGCAAGTTTATTTGTATAGCACAATTTGTACACAAAGTAATTCAAAGTTGCTTTATAGAATAAGAAAGACATTAAAATCACACAATCAAAACATGAATAATCATAAATAATCAGTCTATGCAGCTACAACAGACTGGTTTGAGCCTGGATTTAACATTGTCAAAGTCGAGGGCCTGTCTCACTAATCTTCATGACCTGTTTCCAGGTTTTAGCTGCATAAAAACTGAAACTCTGATTCTCCATGTTTAGATCCTGACTCTTGGGACCAGCAGGAGGCCGGTCCCTGAAGTCCTCAGAGTGTGAGATGGTTTCATGTGGCTCTAACATGTGGTGAGATGGTTCTTTGGTATGCTGGTCCATGGAGAGACTTGTTCACAATCCAGAGCTGCTTTTAAGTTCTCTGAGCCACAGGAGCAGAGCAGAAGACCTGAGCACAGGACCAGTGTGTGAAGTACTTCCTGTTCTAGATCTCAGACCCGAGCAGCCGTGGTTCTGGATGTACTGTTCTGTCTTAAGGCTCGTTTTGGAGAGGCCAGTGAGCAGACGTTACCGTAGTCCTAACCTACTGGAGACAAATGCATGGATAGTCTCTTTAATTCTGTTTTTGACAGTTTTGAGTTTGCAATGTTTTTCAGAAGTAAAAAGCTGCAGATGTTATTGATTTGATGTGGCTGTTAAAGTTCAAGCCTGAGTCCATTATTACCCCTTGGTTTCTAGCCTGATTTGAAAGGTTTTAAAGAGAAAGAGGCTGGAGGTGACTGCTAACACTTGCTCTATGTTTTCTGCTGGCCGTTACAAGAGCAGCTATAAAAGAACTTTTTTACAACACTGCCATCAAAAGTTTGGACGTACTTTTTTTCCATTTATTTTTCGTGTCTTTTTTCCATAGTATTTTCTCACTGAAGGTATCAAAAACTATAAATGGACAGATATGGGAATGTTGTAAAAAAACTAAAACAAAAACCTCAAGATAACTCAAAACTTTTTAGATTAGAAAAACGTAAACTATCCACGCTTTTCTTTCAGCTCTTCTTTCGCATTCTTGGCATTTCTTGACCCTGCTTTGCACAGCTGTGAAGTGGAAACCATTTCAGCAGCTGTCGACAAAGCAAAAAGGTGGATACTTTGAGGATTTTGAGTATCAATCTATTTTAAAAATGTTGAGTCATATCTTCCGTATGTATCTAAAATGTTGAAAATATGAAACATTAAAGGGGGAAAAAGCCTTTTGAATGAGAGAGTGTGTCCAAACTTTTGAATGGTCCTGCATAAAAACAGCAAAAAAAAAAGCAATACCAGCCATTCTGATTCTAATGTAGGTGGAGGGGAAAGGAATCGTCGACCAGTCAACAATGCGCCAAGTCTCTGCAGACTTTAAAACGGCTCTGTAGTCCTTATAGCCAACCGATTTGCTGTCACGATCGGTAGCCTCTCTGGCAGCCTCGTGCAAAGCAATATAACCCAAATGACGGCAAGAATAAGGTGAATAGTACATAGGGAGAGGGGTGCAAACTTTTTTACACAGGAAAGCTACTGCAATTTGCACATCAGGTTCGGCATTTGATAGTGATTTTCAATACTACCGACAAGTGCAAAACAATAAAATGTTCAAAGCAGTTGGTAGTAAAAAATAGCTTACACTCTTACCTGCGACACTTTTAGCCCTGGCCTCCACTCTAGTGACAGATTCGCCAGCTCTAGTAACCGATTCGCCGGCTCTAGTAACCGATTCGCCAGCTCTGAGTAACAAGGTTCACCAGCTCTAGCAACCGATTCGCCAGCTCTAGTAACAGATTCGCCAGCTCTAGTAACAGATTTCGCCAGCTCTAGTGACAGATTCGCTCAGCTCTAGTGACAGATTCGCCAGCTTTAGTGACAGATTATTGCCAGCTCTAGTAACAGATTCGCCAGCTCTAGTAAAACCGATTCGCCGGCTCTAGTGACCGATTCGCCGCTTCTAGTGACCGATTCGCGGCCGGCTCTAGTGACCGATTTCGCCGGCTCTAGTAACCGATTCGCCGGCTCTAGTAACAGATTCGCCAGCTCTAGTAACAGATTCGCCAGCTCAGTAACCGATTCGCCAGCTCTAGTGACCGATTCGCCAGCTCTAGCGACCGATTCGCCAGCTCTAGCGACCGATTCGCCAGCTCTAGCAACCGATTCGCCAGCTCTAGCAACCGATTCGCGCAGCTCTAGGTACCGCGTTCGCCAGCTCTAGTAACCGATTCGCCAGCTCTAGTAACCGATTCGCCAGCTCTAGTAAACCGATTCGCCAGCTCTAGTGATTAACAGATTCGCCAGCTGTAGGATAACCGATTCGCCAGCTCTAGTACCGATTTCGCCAGCTCTAGTAAACCGATTCGCCAGCTCTTAGTAACAGATTCGCCATCTGTAGTAACCCGATTCGCCGGCTCTAGTAACCGATTCGCCGGCTCTAGTAACCGATTCGCCGGCTCTAGTAACCGATTCGCCAGCTCTAGTAACCGCCATTCGCCAGCTCTAGTAACCGATTCGCGGCTCTAGTAACCGATTCGCCGGCTCTAGTGACCGATTCGCCGGCTCTAGTAACCGATTCGCCGGCTCTAGTAACAGATTCGCCAGCTCTAGTAACAGATTCGCCGGCTCTAGTAACAGATTCGCCAGCTCTAGTGACAGATTCACCAGCTCTAGTAACCGATTCGCCATGCTCTAGTGACTGATTCGCCCGCTCTAGTAACAGATTCGCCGACTCTAGTAACAGATTCGCCGGCTCTAGTTAACAGATTCGCCGGCTCTAGTAACCGATTCGCCAGCTCTAGTGACCGATTCGCCAGCTCTAGTAACAGATTTTCGCCAGCTCTCTAGTAACCGATTCGCCAGCTCTAATAACCGATTCGCCGGCTCTAGCAAAACCGATTCGCCATCCCTCTAGCAACCGATTCGCCAGCTCTAGTAACCGATTCGCCAGCTCTAGTAACCGATTCGCCAGCTCTAGTTAACCGAATTCGCCAGCTCTAGTACAGATTCGCCAGCTCTAGTAACCAGATTCGCCAGCTCTAGTAACCGATTCGCCCAGCTCTAGTAACAGAATCGCCAGCTCTAGTAACAGATTCGCCAGCTCTAGTAACCGATTCGCCAGCTCTAGTAACGATTCGCCAGCTCTAGTAACAGATTCGCCAGCTCTAGTAACAGATTCGCCAGCTCTAATAACAGATTCGCCAGCTCTAGTAACCGATTTGCCAGCTCTAGTAACCGATTCGTCAGCTCTAGTAACCGATTCGCCAGCTCTAGTACCCGATTCGCCTGCTCTAGTAACCGATTCGCCAGCTCTAGTAACAGATTCGCCTGCTCTAGTAACAGATTCGCCTGCTCTAGTAAACCGATTCGCCAGCTCTAGTAACCGATTCGCCAGCTCTAGTAACAGATTCGCCAGCTCTAGTAACCGATTCGCCAGCTCTAGTAACCGATTCGCCAGCTCTAGTAACAGATTCGCCAGCTCTAGTAACAGATTCGCCAGCTCTAGTAACCGATTCGCCAGCTCTAGTAAACAGATTCGCCAGCTCTAGTAACACAATTCGCCAGCCTCTAGTAACAGATTCGCCAGCTCTATAACAGATTCGCCAGCTCTAATACAACAGATTCGCCAGCTCTAGTAACCGATTCGCCAGCTCTAGTAACCGATTCGCCAGCTCTAGCAACCGATTCGTCAGCTCTAGTAACCGATTCGCCAGCTCTAGTAACAGATTCGCCTGCTCTAGTAACCGATTCGCCAGCTCTAGTAACAGATTCGCCTGCTCTAGTACACTCGATTTGCCAGCTCTAGTAACCAGATTCGCCCTGCTCTAGTAACCGATTCGCCAGCTCTAGTAACAGATTCGCCTGCTCTAGTAACCGATTCGCCAGCTCTAGTAACAGATTCGCCTGCTCTAGTAAACCGATTCGCCAGCTCTAGTAACAGATTCGCCTGCTCTAGTAACCGATTCGCCAGCTCTAGTAACACAGATTCGCCTGCTCTAGTAACCGATTCGCCAGCTCTAGTAACAGATTCGCCTGCTCTAGTAACCGATTCGCCAGCTCTAGTAACCGATTCGCCAGCTCTAGTAACCGATTCGCCAGCTCTAGTAACAGATTCGCCTGCTCTAGTAACCGATTCGCCAGCTCTAGTAACAGATTCGCCTGCTCTAGTAACCGATTCGCCAGCTCTAGTAACAGATTTCGCCTGCTCTAGTAACCGATTCGCCAGCTCTAGTACAGATTCGCAGCCTGCTCTAGTAACCGATTCGCCAGCTCTAGTAACCGATTCGCCAGCTCTAGTAACAGATTCGCCTCAGCTCACGTAACCCGATTCGCCCAGCCTCACGCTCAATAGATTCGCCCAGCTCTATAACAGATTCCGCCTGCTCTAGTCACCGGATTCGCCAGCTCTAGTACCGATTCGCCAGCTCTAGTAACAGATATTCGCCACTCAAGTAACCGATTTCGCCAGCTCTGTCAAGTAGATCTTCCGTGCCAGCGTCTATGACAGATTCACCACTCTAGTAGTACAGATTCACCAGCGGTATACCTGGGCTCATGGCAGAGTCATGCGTACCGCCTTAAATTGAGATGTACACATTTTGTGAATCTGGCACGGCTCTCAGTAAAGTGATTAGAAAAAAGTGGAATTTCATCACGATTATTTTAATCTGAAGCGTGACAAAAAAATCGAACTTTTGTCACATCCAGAGAAAAGCACAGACATCTCCCCTGTCCACAATGCACAATGTGTTTCACCTTCTGCACATTTTTTTACACAAAATAGTCAGTATTTTTTGCTAAAATAGGGCTGAAGTACATCTGGCGGCATTGTCCATATTCTCTTTGGCACTTGGCCTTTGGTCTTCAGCACAAACCTCGGTGTCGCTCTGTGATGGTCCAATTGACCTCATCACATCAAAAGTCCCTCCCTCGAAATTCCCAAAATGAGGTGCAAAATATATGCTGAGTAAGTGCAAATGTTAATTTAGAGCAACACTTCTACAATTTACTAGCCCATAGAGCAGACAGACATGCAAACTTTTGCACTAAGAATGGTAAATCGTAAGCAAACATGCCCACAACTGCACCTGCTTTCAGTTTATACTCACACTTAGCACCTGGATTGATAACTGCCCACTAATGTGCCAACAGAAATGTGTAGTTTATTTTACACACATTTTGGTGAACCAAGCTGAGTGGAGAAGACTTTGACCTCACAGGCTCCTACACAAAACACCTGTATCTGAGACAAGACACATTTGTTTAGCAATAAAGCAGTGTAACTTAAATTATGACCAGCTTAATGCCACACTGTGTGACATTCATTCAGATGCATGGATTATCTTTAAATACAATGAGCCACTGAACACAATAGAACTGGTGGAAATAATCGAGCTATTTTGACGTGACAGTAAACAGCCCCTGCTCATGCTTTGTACCTATAATCGTTCCCATCTGTTTAAAATCAGTCCCAAATTACCATTTTTTATACAGTGTACATGCAAACAGTCCATTCTTCATCAAAGTGCTCTGACCTACTTTTTAAAAAGCCATTCTCCAAAACAGGATTAGCCTTTGTGTTTTTTCGTAGAGCCGCAAATGCATGTAAGCACAGGATCTTATATCTACCTCCTCATCAAATTGCGTATATAGACAGTCAGCTGAAATTCTCTTTGTGAAAAGCCACATCCTCTCTCGCTCTTCCCGCGGAGAGGAAACCGAAAATGGCTTCCTCTGCGCATGCATTTTTGTTCGGCTTTCTTCAATCATCACCAGCAGGAGGTAAACATAATCTGCTGAGGCATTGTCAAGCATTGTGTACACTGAAATACGTTATAGTATTATTGCACAAGCTGGATGAATTGGCAGGAGCTTTTGAGAATTTGGCATAAAAATAATTTAAAAAAGGTTTTACGTCTGGTGTCTTGTTCTTGTTTATCCAGGTGTGGGATACTGACACAAAGCTTTTGGTCAGGAGATCCATTATACTAGTTGGTAGTACATGATACAAATACCTACATGTTAGCTGCAGTATTTTAGCTTTTTTAAGATGGATACAAGTGCAAAAGTCTTCGCATACTTCGCATAGTCATTCAAGCCCCTAATGAGTGATATCACACCTATTAGCATCCCGGCTAGCCCATTTCTTTTCTTTGCTTAAATCTGTACCACTGTAGCCAAAGAAAAGAAAGGGTTTGAGAGTGTTGAGAGAGTTAAAAGAGAAGTCATTTTTGTTTAGGACAAGACCTTGGTCCAGGAATACAGGGGCCTCAGACATCATCGTTCCCCCGTCTATAACTCCATTCTCAGAAGGACAAAGCGAACAAAGAGAACACAGAGAACAACAGACTAGCCCAGGATGTCTAGTAGGTGTGGATATCATTCATTAGGGGCTTGAATGGACTACGCTAAGTATGACTCATGGCACAGTGCACACTTTGGGTAACACAATAGACCTATGCCTGCAACAGAAACTATATAACATGACTATGGCAGGTTTAAGTTTTTGGTTTTAGTTATTGTCCACTTTTTAGTTACATAGCACACATACAAACTCTCGTACTTCCTCCTGGGACACTATAAAACTAGGCTGGTTTAGACCATCGTTGGGACTTCAGCGTACGTTTGTGTGCATGTGGTTGTTATGCCATCGTGCCTCGCTTCCCCACAAGGGCCAAAGGGGCTTTTTTTGATGAATTTTTTGATCAGACTTTAGTTCCTTGTGCATAAAAAAGCCCCCTGCAGTTTGAATAGAATTTTAAATATTTACCACAGGTACTGTCCCACCCAACCAAGTCATACTTACAAAAGCATTTTAATGATCTGCTTCTTATCCGTCTCAGTGGTGTAGGTGAGGCAGCCTTTGATCTGGTTGCTGCTTTGGGGTAGCTCCAGCCACGCTAAACGGCACTGCAACCATTTGTTGGCCTAATTAAAGAATTCATTGGCCACTAACGATGAGCTCTGACCTCCATTTTCCTGCACCTTGGCTTTCCTCCGCGGCATCGCAAATCACCATAGGAAGAGTGAGAGCTTGACACAGAGCGGGGCGGAGCGTGGGTATAGTTGTGCGCTGTGGCTAGCTGCGAGAAGAAGTAGGGCAAAGGGCGTGAAGAGGGAGAGAGATCAGATGATGGAAAGACATAGGAGACAAGTGGAGGTAGGAAGGATGGTTAAATGAGCTGGCTCAATATTTTAAAAGGGAAAAATGTTGGAGCTCGAATACGGCTGCGCCCCTATATAGAGCCTTGAGGTACGCCAGCACAGTTTGCACCAATTTTGCATATTTATTTTATCTTTTTAATGCTAAAAAGTAGTTGTTCAAATGCATGAAGCACACAGTAACATCGTGGTCGGTGGAGGGATTATTACATCAAGTAAAGTTGCCATTAATAAGTACTAGTTAACAATATTTATTAATTTAAGTTATAGAACAATGAAGCTTGTACTGTGTCGCTTCATGCCCAACAGTACATGCCCAAATAAACAAAATAAAAATACAGGTGCCCTTAGTATATTTGTCATATTACTTCTACTGTATATTTTTTTGATTTTTTTTACTAGAAATTTTTGAGAAACTGAACGCATGCATGTTTCTCTGGGTATGATTGACAGTGGGTTAACCAAAGGTAATTGTGACGACAGGAAATGCAGTTCCAACCATACATATTTGTGAAGTATTGTAAAAGTGTGCGGTCTCAGTGTTGTGTGCAATTGTACTTGACATACAGTATGACTTGAGGTGCCCATACTCATAAAACTCTGTATAAAGTGAGTGATGTTTGATCCACGATAGCCCAGTGAGGAGTGACACTGACACGGCCTTAGCACAGGGTCCTGAAGAACCCCGAAGCCCTGTATCACCACTGCTGTGTGCTGAGTGTGCGAGGAGGGAGAGAACGAGATACAAAAAGGCAACAAAAAATGACGGGGGCAATAGGGGGAATAAAAGGAAGGTACAGAAGGGAAAGATGGAGATAGAGATGGGGAGGGAGAGAGAGTTGGTTTCTAGTTCAAACTGGTATTATCCCTGTAGGAGAAGAGAATTATCCCTTTTGGAAGTGATACAACCTCTCACTCCTGAACCCTGTTATTTACCTGTTGTCTGAGGGCATGGTTCAGGTCCACCGCGCTGCTCACTAAAATCTCCAATTTCCTCTGAATGCTACGAAACTAGTAAGGTCAGAATTTTAGTCCAGGTGCCAGCCCAACTCAACCGCATTAAACTTTAGCGGGCGCAGGTACAGAATGAGGCTGTTTGCCCTCTGGTCTTTAGGTGATGTCACAGGAAAAGGCTGGTCTATAGTCATGCAATCAAATCAAACACGCATGTGCGTGCAAAGCTTCCTCAATGGCCCCGAAGCCAATCAAAAGTCTCTGTGAAGCCCCGACAGGCAGATCAGAAATACTTGCGGCTCTTGCCGTGTCGTGTTCGTGCTGTGAAATGTGGACCTTCGGTCCACAAAGGTTTTATTATGCGTTTGAATTTTCGTGTTCGCCAAAGGGCCATGATCCACGAAGATATGGGACAAACAGATTTCAAATAATAGTGGAGTTCGATTCCCCAACAGCATCATAAAAACCCGATCAGCTCCCCTGATGCTTGTATGGTCCAGGGTCTGGATGTCGGCTCTCAGCTGCACGTAGCCTGACGCTGGACTGTGAACCATCCATTAACTCCGTCACATCTCCTGTCCGATACCCGCGTCTGCGTACATTAGAATGTGTTAAAAATAATGAGGAGGTTTACAAACCACCGCATCACAGCTCTGTCTGCCACAAAATATGCAAGTCTAATTTTGACGGATTCTGCAGTGGTTTGAATCATTTTATACCATCCATTTAATAGCCACATGAAACAGACCATTTTCAGCGTGGGTGCTTTATTGCATTAAAACGAACCTTTTATTTCCTCCTAATTTCTAGATCAGATCTAGGCCAAAACTGAAACCTGTGATCACTGTGATAGTTCTGCCTGATAGTTCTGTTTCCTCCCAATCCAGCGATCCAGCTCCATGTTCCATCCTTCTTTTGTCACCCTCCCTGTTTGCCCTACACCCCCCCTGCCTCTCATTTGGTAATCAGCCTAGGGTCGCCTATATTCTCTCCCTCACTTCAGTCAGTCTTGCTAGATTGTTGACCTGACAACAGCAACTCTCAGCCCTGTTTCTGAAATACTATATCCGGAAATTCGGAATCTGCCTTGTCCCCTCTTTGAGTCACCTGTTCTTGAGTTTTTTTTTTCTTCAGCCTGTATTCCCTATGTAAAGATTCTCATTACATCTTTGAAGATATTTCTGTTCCACTCTGAAATAAGACATACTTCCTCAGTTGTTGTTTGATCTACAACATTCTGAACCCACCAGTTTGTAGGACCTTTCCGTTACACTTTAAGTAACATTTGCCTGCACTCTTTTGTGTGCACTTGAGTCCAGTTTTTCCAACGTGACAATCAACCCGCCAACTTAACCCAATTTAATTGTTTGCTCATGCCTGTCTTGAGTACAAATACAGGATTATAGCGTAGAAGATCAGCACTTGTTGAATGTCGAGGGCAGAAAACATCTCGCCTTTGTGGATTTCACAAAAGAAGGGTGACTATGAGGGCAGGAGGAGGATGAGCGCACGGAGAGGTTTCGCGCAAAAGGCGTGTTCTCTGGTATTTCTGTGAGTCTTCTCCAGCCGTAATGTCCTAACCAGACACATCCTTGACGCCTGTACTCGATGTAAAACTGGATACGTGAAATGGTCGATAGGCAGATGGTTTAAATTAGGATGTTATCCTTTTCATGGTTTTCCAGTTTCTATAGACAATTTGAAAGAGAATGCTATGTGGTAAGTGCTGCGTAGTTAATATATTTTACTTTTAGGCTGCTCTGGTGAGACTTTGTGAGCTGACTTCCATGTCCTCTGCTGTCCTCCTGTTTCCTGCTTTTCAACCTGCAGCATGGACCGCGATCAAGTGTCTGATCCAGCTGCCCTAAAGGCTTCTTTGCTACAAACCCTGTCCTAAGCAGTCTGTGCTGGTTCTGTAACACTGTCACTCATTCACTACCTGTCTCATGTATCTCCTCCTGCAAGCTTAGATCATGCAGTAGAATGTTATTATGCTTAATATACACAAATACCATCCTTTTGTGCCAGTTATCTTAGCCAGGGAACTTAAGGGTCCTTATTACTCCTATTTTCTGCTCTATGGTTTATAATGTGTTTCCTCATCAACAAACAGACCTGGAGTTTGTGTTTTGTTTCATTCACACAATTGTAACACACAAACCCTGCCAGAGTTAGGTCTCTAACACTCCACCTTGTGATGTCATGTGGTAATAATATGGAATACTTTTCACTGCCACATGCCTGCACTAGAATCATTTTGGATGATTTCAGCCCTGGAATTGCCCGTTCTCTACTGAACAACGAGGTCAAAGGTAGCTGTAACTTGCAACTTCATGACATCACAAGTGAACAGAGCATTTATCATTTTGGAGCTTTGGGAGCATGTAGACAGACTAAATAATAATAAGGATACTCGCACATGTGTGAATGAACAACACAACTCCAGATGTTTTTGAGGAGGTAACAACTTTATAACATGGCATAAAGCTCTCACAAGAGTCCATTTTTGCGCAATATAGAATGCTTTTAAATCTTAAAAATGTAAAAACTACAACTACGTAGTTCATGTTAAATGGTTTTACAATGTCCAAACGTTTTGCCCCAACAGGATTATGAAGTTGTACGTGTATTGTTTTTTTGGTAGGATTTGTGGAAGATATTGACTAATGAACTGTTATTCCCAGTTTTGGCTGGGGGTTCTGCATGTAAATGTCTAGCAATTTTTTAGCATTTACCGTAGTGACACACTGGACTTTTACTTTTGTTTTTTCCCGTCTAAAAAAACTCTAATCCACACATTTTAGGGAGCTTGTGATCAATACGAGCATTTAAGTCATATCACAAAGTCCTGAAAAAGTTGCGAGTGACTACTGAAAACTGTTGGCTAAGGCTAATCTAGCTTGCAGTTTTATGTGTCGATTCTTGTTTAACAGCTCAAATCGACTCACCTGTGCAAGTTCCACTACAGCCAATAGCTTTCTGGTCAGATTGTGCTAAATTAACGGTCAGATTAAAATCGTAACAGCGCTTCAGACTAGAGCATGTGCCTCCTTTAGCTTTCACTCGCCCTAGATAATGTTGATGACATTGCTGCAAAGTTGATATTGAAAACTGATATGTTTTGTGCTTTTAGCTTGCTGACCGACTCAGCGTAACCCTGACACGTACTTATGTTGGGATTTCCGTACTTTTTGGGGATGTACTTTCATTTCTGGATGACTGATCCTAACCTGAACCCGCTGGTCTTAACCTTAAACCTCAACCTTAAACAATTTTGAACAAACGTGTAAAAATAAACGTATTTATGTCAAGAAGACCTGGATTTTCTGTCCCCGGAAGAAAGGCAGTTTCCCCACATGACGACGCCTGCACAATGTAAGTCCCCACACTGTCACTTAACCGGCTTCACACTGGCAGGGGGATGAGTGACGGATGGCGTGGACCGCAGGTCACATCAGCCGACGCTCAGTCCTTAGACAGGACTCTTATTCCTTTTACTCACCTTGACTCCCGCAGATGGAGGCTTACTCCTGATATTCTCTCTGTCCCCACTGCAGGCGCCCCCTGCAGGTCGGCCAGCAAGCACATTGGGAGCCACAAGTTGTGTCCTCGCAGAAAAAGTCAAATCTCGTAATGCCATCCATCTTCGTGCACCTTCCTTGCTGTCTGGAGCAGAGAGCTCCCAGACTTCCCTCACCCCGAGACACTTTTCCTCCAGCTTCTTCCAGACCAGCTGAGAGTCCATCATGACTTCCTCCGAGCCTGCCTTCTGGTTGAACCTTCCCCGTACTCTTCCTCATCAGGAGCGCGTCGGAAGCCAGATTCGCTCCTGTCTACGTTGGATGTAGCAGCATCTCTCTTCCAAGCTCTTGCAATACTCTATCTGGGGACAAATGTGCGACGACTGGTCTACGACTATCGACTCTGCACCGGATCCCCTCTTGGTGTTTAATTATGCAATGAAAAGAGAACAAATAGCAAGCGCATTGTGACATCTTTGACAATCGTGAAGTGGTTTGTAACTGTAGTCAATCCCGGCCTTTTGAGTAATGTCGTAGTGATCTCCCTCTTGGCCCTAGGAGTCGTACCCTCTTTACGGTTAGCAGTACGAGCCCCCACCCCCGACCAGCAAACCGGCGTAACCGGACTTCACAATCCTGGTGTGATGTACTTAGTTATTCATTAGCGGGATGCATGCTTGAGGCCCAACGGAACTGGCAGATGAAGATAGCGATATTCAAATAAAGTGACGAAGGGAGATAGTTGTTGCGAAGAGAAGCAGCGGCGCCTCGCGACTTGGCTGACTAGAGCAGACAATGCAGTCTGTTTCTGTGAAGAATTTACTTTGCATTTCCATATCTCCTCCTTTGTGATTGAGATCCGGATTCCCCTTCGGTGCTACTCACGTCTTCAGTTTGTGGACAGCGTTCTAGATCACAGGCAGCCCATGACGGTGATCCACGCTCTATTTGGTGCTCCTTTCCCCACACACATCTGTCCC